>JAHFWL010000332.1:0-91592 GCA_021292165.1 Shinisaurus crocodilurus
AGGACACCAGTTTGCATAACATTTGCATATGTTCATGTATATGTATAGATAATATGTATATATTATATTATAATATATAATAATAATATTATTTAAATAGAAATACAGTACAACTCACCATAGCTTGGAAGACTGTGACCAGGTGACTTCTGCTCCTGCCTGTTCAGCTGCTGTCCAGGTGCTAACTGCTGATGGGCAACAGTTCTTATGGTTTATCTTTAAACCTGAATTGGACAGGACAGCCTTTAAAATAGAAGAAGTCTTTAATTAGAAGATGGTCCTCTGGCAGACCTTCAAATAGAGGTCTCTCCTCTATGAAAGAGGACACCTGGCTACCCACTGGCCTCATAGATTTCATAGGCTTGGCCTTTGGCCTGTGGGGTTCCTCAGGACTCTATTTTGTCCCCTATGTTCTTTAATATCTATGTGAGACCTCTGGTGGAGGTCATTCAGAGTTTTGGGTTGGGTCCATCAATACACTGATGATACCCAGCTCTATCTTTTTTTCTTCTTCATGCTTACGCTGGCTCAGCTTGTCTGAGCGTGGAAAGCTAAGCAGGGTCAAGCCTGGTTATTACTTGGATGGGAGACCCCTCCTCTAGTTTCCTGCATTGAGCAGGGGGTTGGACTCGATAGCCTTGTGGGCTCCTTCCAACTCTATGATCTATGAAATCTATGAAATATGATGCCGAGGAGGCTGTGGAAGTCCTAAACCATTGCCAGGATGCAGTGAGGGATTGGATGTGGGTGAAAAAATTGAGGCTCAGTCCAGACAAGATGGAGGACCTGTTGATCAGTTGGCAACCTAACCCAGGTTTGGGGATACAGCATGTTTTTGAGTGGGATAGGTCTCCTCCCCCTCTGAAATCTCAGGTGCTCAGCTCGAATGAGGTCTTGGATCCAGTGGTGTTCCTGGAAGGTCAGGTGGCAGTGGTGGACAGGGGTGCCTTTGCCGGCTTTGTCTGGTGTGCCGGCTGCACCCTTTCTTAGGGAAGGAAGATCTGGTCACAATCATTCTTTCCATAATGCACCTCTCAGTTAGATTACTGTAATGCATGGGACTGTCCTTGAAAACTTTTTTGGAAGCTACAGCTAGTGCAACATGTTAGACTCCTCTCAGGAATATGCGTGGTAGACCACATTACACCAGTCTTGGATCAACTTCACTGGCTTCCAGTTTGTTTCTTGGCACAATTCCAGGGGCTAGTTTATTATCTACAAAGCCATACATTGTTTGTGGCCAAGATTATCTGAAAGACCACCTCTTTCCAAATGAACCTGCCTGTAATTTACGATCATCATCAGAGGTCCTGTTATATGTTCCACACATGGAAGCTAGTCTGGCGGTAGACAGAGCCTTTTCAGTAATGGTACCCTGATTGTAAAACTGCCTCCTGAAAGAGGTGAGATTGGCTTCTTTCTTATTTTGCCTTAAGCAGGCTAAGGCAAATGTTGCATAATGTTCTGTTGCTCTTCAATTTTAATTTTAATGCCAATCTTATTTTACTGGATAAGGTTTTTTGCTCCTGTATTCATTGATCTTATGTGAAGTTTTAATGTTTTTATTATACAATGCCCTGGGAATCTGGTATGTGCAGTGTGTAATTTATAAATCAAATAAATACTGTAAATGTATCTTGATCTTTATCTATATATGAAACAAAAGAACCCATAAACCTGGGGAAAGAAAATGCATATGTACAGGAAATGCACAAAGATTAGTGCCTAGTTAGGTGGTACTACCTATTTTTAAACAGGCTTGGGGCGGCAGGGGCCATGAGAGTCAAATGTTCTAGCTTGGGTCAATCTCCACATCAGTAACAAGGAACTGCATAACCCCACCTCAGAGTGTTCCTACACTTATTTGTCAGATTCCCATCAGTCAGTCAGTCAGTCAGTCAAAACAGTTCATTTGCATCAACCAAAGGACACTGCAGTTCCCTCTGGAGGCAGCAAATTACATATACAACTAAAATACATTTAAAAGGGCCAGAAGTATATCCATTGATCACCAAAACAAGGAACGGCTGTCTTCTTCATCATCTTATCTTTAAGATTCTCACCATTTTTAGTAATCAGAGCTGTCCTATATGCAAGAAAATAACTCATTTTCTGGAACTCTGTAAAGCAGGGGTTGTGTGGTGTGGTCCCCCAAGACCCCTGGCTGCCACTAAAATAAATACGATGCTGCACCGCAGCAGTACTGGCAACAGTAAAGCAGCAACCCGAAAGTGTGTGTGAGGGTGTGTGAGTGTATGTAAGTATGAGGGTGTGCACTGACCACAAGTTTTGGGTTGGATCCCAATTCAGCTTGGGCCAATTTAGAGGCTACCTGCTTAAACTTGGATCCCAATCTGAATCTCTATTCTGAAATCCAAATCTTCATGCCTCCTATTGACTATAATTGGATTTTTTTTTTAAAAAAAAACCTGCTATAGGTTTTTCTTCTGTTGGTTATAATTGGACATTTGCAGACATAGTGGTCCCTTATGAGGGAACTATGCCTGCCAAATTTCAGACAGATAGGTTCAGGAGGGGTTGTGCTACATGCCTTAAAATGTGTTGTTGTTGTTGTTGTTGTTATTTAAAGGGCACTACCGATAACTTTTTATTTCCGAGCAGAATTGGATGAAATTTTCAGGGATAGTTGCCTCTTCTGAGGAGATCAAGCTTTCCAAGTTTCAGATAAACAGGAACAGGGAGCTTTGTGCAGGAGCAACATTTACAGTTTGGAGGTTTCTTTAAAAGGATGCACTTATCCCCCTATGCTTTTTGTGGACAATTGTGATGAAAATGTCATATAGCATAGAGGTGGCCCTAGGGCCGGATTAAGGCCAGCTGATGCCCCTAAGCACAGCCAATAATGATACCCCTCGGCCCTTCCATGCTTAGCTGGCAAGACATTAAGACTCAATAAGTGCTGAAGGTGAAATAAGACATTAAAAACTCAGTTTTCATTCAAGGCCATCCCCATGCCAGAACACGCAACTATATTAAATAAACTGTTTTTATTATATTTATTTAACACTAAATAGCAGCAAGCATATAAGCCAATTACTTAGTGTATAACTAGGGCAACAGAAAGAAAATACAAGTTTCATCACTGCTTTAGGCATTTTTAAATAAAACTGTTATAAGGGGGGAAATGCATATGCAAAAATTCATGGTACGCTGGTTCTCTGTGGCGTCCCCCTTCCCTTGGTGCCCTAAGCACGTGCTTATATTGGCTTAATGGTTAATCCAGGGCTGGGTGGCCCAGCAAAACTGCAGAAGAATAGGTGCAGCATTTTGTCTGGAAGAGTTCCAATTGTGTGAGGGGGAGTGATTGGGGGAGTGGAGTGATTCACTTCCCTTACTCCCTCCATGGTGTTTTTTGTTGTTGTTGTTTGTTTGTTCGGTAATTTGTATGAAAATGGCATATTTCATAGAGGTGTCCCTAGGAAAGAAACCTTCAAAATTCCAGAAGGATAGGTGTAGAGCAGTGTTCTCCAACCTTGGGTCCCCAGATGTTTTTGGCCTACAACTCCCAGCATGCCCCAGAAACATCTGGGGACCCAAGCTTGGAGAACACTGGTGTAGAGGCTAGGGAGTTATGATGAATGAAAAACTGTTTAAGACTTTGTTTTCTGCCCAGTTGGCACCAAATTCACAGAAAGTGCAACAGGATGGGTGTGGACGATGGATATGGAGCATACCGTGGCAGAGCCAGAATGACTTGAACATCCAGCATTTTCCAAGCAAGCATCCAATGCTACACCTTCCCTGGCCCCCCCTGGGCTTTCTCTACATGAGGCTTTTAACTCACCGCTTTGCTGAGGCTTCTGCTTCTGGATTCTTTGTGGGGTTAAGATCAGCTCCTTTACACATTTTTTCCCCTGGTTTTTTCTTTCTTTCTCTGCCTTTCTATATGTTCCATTACACAGCCACAAGGTGGCGCTGTGGTATAGTGGAATTGTGAAAATACACAACCATTCTGTGGCATTTTATATAGCATGGTATCCCATAAATAGCTCATTTTCCTTGTTCTAAAAAAAAAGCTATGGAAATGCTCAGAAAGCACTGGAGAGGTCCTGGAGGATGACCACGTCATGTAAAGCACACACAGTCTACCATGGGTGAGGAATCACGAGAGCACAATAAATGCCTCGTGTGCAGAAGCCCACAGACTCCACCAAATCCCTTTTAACATTCCTGCTTCTAGGAGAGAGAACTAGCAAAGAGCACTAAAATGATCAGTCCCATGACATATTACTTCAACATCGCCCCCCCCCCCCCCCCCCAGGCACTGGGATTGGAAAGCCCTGGTAAAACCATTCACTGTGGTTAGAAGCTGCCCATCACAAAACGACACCCCCTTCTCTCCCTCCCCACTCTGGTGTTTTCCTTATATGGATAGTTTGGAGAGGAATGTATCAATCTTTGGAGATGCACTGTCTGTGTCTCTGTGTTTCTCTGAATCCTGAATCTTCAGGGGTGTTCAGATTCAGATTCGGACTGCTTCAGCCCTGCTTTGATCCAGAAATCTCCCAGATCTGTCTGAATCAGCCTGATTCAGTTTGCGATTCAGCCAAATCCAAAGCACACCCCTAGTGAGTGAGTGTGTGAGTGTATGTGTGTGTGTGTGTGTGTGTGTGTGTGTGTGTGTACCTGCATGTGCATGCACATGTATGACCCCTGGCTCCACAGCTGATGCCCAAAGGGACTGTGCACCTCTGCTGTAAAGTCTAATCATCTGGGTGTGGAAAAATAAGTGCGTCTCTCCTCTTCATTTTTTTTTTATAGAGCGGATAATGAAAATAGATAATGCACACACCAGTCCTTGACTTCATTTTGTCCACAGATGCAAAGGCGGTCCACTCCATGGAGTGCCCCTCCATTTCCCATCCAAGAAAGCCAAGGGCATAGTTTGGAAATTTATGGTGGTAAAATTGCCTCTTCAGACTTTTATGCTGAAACTTACAATGTACTGTAGTTTATTGCATGTTTATCCCACCCTTCCTCCAAGGAGGTTAGGTCAATGCAATGCAGCTAGTTCTTTAGCCATCTATAAAGAATATACTTTATCGCCTCAACAATCCTGTGAGGTAGGACGGCTTAGGGAGAGTGACTTACCCAAGGTGAACCAGTAAGTTTCATGGCTGAGTGGGAATTCGAACCCAGGTGTAACATTCTGACTATTGCATCATGCTGGGTTTCCAGATAAGTTTGAATGATGTGTGAGAGATTTTCCTGCTTCTAACATTTCTTTGGAAGTGACAGATGCTGTTCCCTCCAAGTCTTCTGTAATGCATAAAGGGCTTAAAACAAAACAACAACCACAGCAACAACAACAGGCCCTGTCTCTTCTTTGTGGGCATGTATTTTAACATATGGGAAACGCTTTTAGACTCTATCCTGTGAATATAAATTGCTGCACTGCTGCGGCAGAACTGCTTCAAAGTAAGGAGAGTATTCAAATGGATTTATGAGGACACGTAAGAAGCTGAATGGCCGAAAATAGGTTAATTGCAGGAAGAAAAAGATAATGACTATGGAAAAATAGAAGGATGGCATTAAAAAGGAGAAAATAAAAAAGAAAGAAAAACGAAACATGGTTCTTTGAGGAGTTGTATAATCTGGGATCTTTTGTATGTTTATCAATCAATGGATTATTGTATTTTAATATTTTAAAATTATTATATGGATATCAAGGTTTTGAAAAGACTGTGTGGGTCCAGAATTTAAATCCAACCCAGCATGTTTCTGTTTTGAAAGATCCTTTGGGTCATTTGCATACCACATTTTCCTGAGTTAGAGGTTACTATTAAAATGGAGGTTGTTGTAACATCCTTGGAAGAGTCGCTAGATGGGGTTTCATACCAGTGGGCAAATAAAACTGCAGAACTCTGAATAATTGACCACAGTATCCTGAGGGCACAGCCAAAATAGGCTTTCTCAAATGCCAAACATTTAACAGTATCTTAAATAATTAGCAACCCAGAGAATACCAAATCCTTAACCTTGGGACCTAGGCAAAATTTAACTATGCAAGCCAGAAGCAATTATAGTTCTAGATGAGCGGTGAGAGCTGTTTGCCATTGTGCTCTGCTTTATAAAAATCTAGGTGTTTATTATGAAACTTTCTTGCTTACCGTTGGCATCCCTTGTGTGTGTGTGTGTGTGTGTGTTTATTATTCGTTTTTGTCATATGGAGTTCCCTTTGATTTATCGTATTTTTAATATGCTAACTTGAAAGGGGGGAAAATACCATAATGTATTTTATTATCTCTACTATAATAAGCACCAGCCTCCATAGGCAAGATCAGAGCGCTACTTGGCTGAGCGGCCGTGTATAAAACCCACTAGGATAAGATGATTCTGGATTGGATCGTGTTGTAATTCAAACCAGTCGTGCAGTGAAATGACTGAAAGATCGGCATGAGAATGATTTCCCTTTTAAAATGGCACTCTGTTTTTAGAATGCAATGCCCTCATGAAAGAGGTGAACCCAACAGCCTTCAGGATTCAATTGCATAGTGTGATAGTTTTGCGACAGTTCCCCAAATCATCTTAGGGTTAATCTTTTGGATCGCCATTCAAACCAGTCATGAAGGCTGCAACCCTATGGTCCATGAGGAGGCATCCCAGGGACCTAGGGTGGCCATGTGTCCTCTTTTACAGAGGACAGTCCTATATTTGAAGGGCTGCCGGAGGACTGTCCCCTATTTTGAAGGCATTCTCTGTCTGAAGGGCTGTCCAGTCCAAGTCCATTTTCAAGATACTGAAACATCAGAAGGAAGAGCTGGGCCTTGAAGTTGTCCATCAAGAGTTAGCACCCGGACAGCAGACAGAACAGGCTCATAGGTTGATTGCTCATGGTCCTCCCCACTATGGTGAGACGTACTGTATTTCTATTTAAATTATAATAATTTCTACATCTATCCATATAAATTGCATCTATCCATATAAACCAGCATAAGCATTTTTTTGTGCAAATCAGCACCCTCTTTTGTCCTTTTGGGGGGGGGCAATTTATAAGTGGCTACTCCCCCAGGGACCATAGGACTTTTTGGACCTTCTCCTCTGAAGGTGGAGAGAGAGGCCTGCCTGCAGAGAGGAAGTCCCAACCTCGCGAGCCTCCTCCGTAAATTTGTGGAAACGCCCGCAGCTGGTGCTTCTCCGATGTCGGGACTCCGACATCAGAGAGCACAAAAAGGAGGTGTTCTGTGGCCATTCTGGGAAAAGCTGTATTTCTGCAGGATCCGATGCTTGTCGATGCCCCTGACACTTCCCCCCATAACACACACGGAAAAATACTGGGGGGTGGGGAATATACCAGCTGTAGAGCTGGTGCAGTTCTTTCCCCTCCCATTGGAAACAATGGGAGGGGAAAGTTTTTAAAGAAGAGAAAGACAGTGGCTGAAAATGGTCAAATAAAAAGGGAAAAGGCTGTACCTGCTCCACCTCCCACCCTGTCAGCAGGACCCAGCAGGGCACTGGGAAGGGCGGTTCCCCTGCCTTGGTTCCTTCCTTTCCCTACCTCATAGGATTGCTCTGCCCAGGGCCAAACAAGAGCCCGATTCAGGTATGATGAAAGTCTATGCATGGAGGGGCTGCCCCGCCCATCTCTGCCCTTCTTCCTGCATTGATCGAGAAGGTCTGAAGAAACATTGTAACTGTGCTCTGCTGAACACGCTTACAGACCTCCCGATAATCAGGCATCCTGATTGCGCAAGGTTCCTGATCATGGGGAGAACTGTAAGCGCATTAACTTGAGCACAATTACAATTAACTTGAGAGCCAGTGTGGCATAGTGGTGAGAGTGTTGGACTGGGACTTGGGAGATCCAGGTTCTAGTCCCCGCTCGGCCATGAAACTCACTGGGTGACTTTGGGCCAGTCACTGACTCCCAGCCTAGCCTACCTCACAAGGTTGTTGTGAGGATAAAATGGAGAGGAGGAGGATTATTATGTAAGCTGCCTTGGGTTCCTTGTAGGAAAAAAGGCGGGGTATAAATATAATAAATAAATAAATAAATAAATAAATCTCTCTTCAGACCTTCCTGTTCAATGTGAGAAGGTTGCGGTGGAGGGGACAAGGGTGCTCTACATCGCTCAGCCGCCCCTCCGTGCATACACTTTCACAACACTGACACAGGGATTAGATGTGATGTTAATTGTCTGAATACTTGTAATGTGTCTGGTGTGTCTGTTTCTTTGTTATTCTAAAGAGCGGTGGTGGGGGTGGTAGATCAGGAAAAACCCAAGATTGGTACCTAATGCTGCAATCCGAAATACACTGAAAACCGCTGAGGCTTACTACCAAGTAAAGGTTGTTAAGATCCGGGTGTGGCCGCAATCCTATGCATGACAGAAAAAAATCCTACAACTCCTGGGAGTTATAGGACTTTTTTCTGTCTAAACATGCATACGATTGGGTAGTAAGTGGCTTAGTCTATGGGTTGGATCCAGATTTAGTCATAGCCACTGAAATCAATGGGTAGTATCCTATTGTACCCGTGTGCTCGCGGGAGGAACCATTTGCACAGCATGCAGGTCAGTGTAGCTCAAAAGCCTTGTTCCAAAAGCTCCATTGCATGGTTCTGCTACTCCAGTGTTCTTTTTAGAAGTGCGAAGGCCCCACTGCGATGAAGTGGTGCCGTTGGATACTGCCCATAGGGACTTAAATTAGTCATGACTAACTTAAGGCTAGGGTGACTGGGTGTCCTATTTTGCAGAGGACAGTCCCCTATTTTGGAGAGCTGGCAGAGGACAGTCGTCTGTTTGAAGAGGTGTCCTGTCCAGGTCTGGCTTAAAAACTCAAAGGACCATTAGAAGGGAGAGATGCCGGGGCCTTGAAGTTGCCGATCAACAGTTGGCACGCAGACTGCAGGCTGAGCAGACCCACAGGTCACCTGGTCAGTCTTCTGTACTTCAGTGAGATGTATTGTATTTCTATTTAAATTAGTTATTATTTCTAAATTTGCACCTATACATATAAATGCACATATGCAAATATTATGCAAATTGCTATTCTCTTTTTTTAATGATGTGTAAGTGGCCATCCTACTCAAGTTCCATTGATCTCAATGGGTTTTCTTTAAGTATGGCTAAAGCCCTCATTATTTTTCACAGAAAAGTATTCATATACAATTGCTAGGATCTAGAAGGTGACAAATGGAAACACACCCACACACCCACACACCCACACACCCACACACTTGCCCGCATTGCTGCTTTTGCACAAATAAACGATTGCACAATAGAGGATAAGGCTATCAATTGCTACTAGTCATGTTGGCTATGTATTACTTCCAGTTTCTGGGGAACAAGTGATTGTGTGTGTGTGTGTGCGCACGTGTGTGTGCATTCATGTGTATGCACAAATACTATTGCATTCATGACCGGCTTGTGGGCTTCCCATAGGCATCTAGATGGCCACTGTGAGAACAGAATGTTGGACTAGATGGGCCTTTGGTCTGATCTAGCAGAGATCACCTTATGTTCTGGTATAACTATGCACACATTTGACTGTGGGGGGAAAGCATGCTTCTGCATGAGGAAGAGATTCATGGGATGCTGCTTGATGTTCCTTGAGCAAGGCTCTTGCAAAAGCTGCTTGTGCAAAAGAAAATGGCTGCTTTATATATGGAAGCTGGTTTCCACATGAAGAAAATGCTGTCTGCATTCCAGTCTTATGCCCTCTTATATATAAGTGATATATAAATGTATTAAATAATAACAATAACATGAATGAGAGTGCTCTAAAATCTCAGCATCTAGACTGCACCATTCTGGAGATCTCTATGGGGGATCTGGGCATCTCAGCATATGCAACTAGACCTTTTTTTAAAAAAAGTCTAATTGGGCTATTGTTTGGAAACATGGTTTCTCTTAAAAAGGATGGAGAATGTCATGCTGTAATTCTGCTGAAGGCCTGTGTTTTCTTGACAAATGGAATGAATGTTGAAATGACGATGCCTTACAAGACAAGTCTCTGTGCTACTAGAGCAGAAAGACTCACAACTCAAACCAGACAAAGGTCACTCAAAGGCCATTCTGCTTATATTTGGTATTCCATGCATTCATCAAAACATCACACAAGCATCGAATTTGGTTGCCACGTTGGCGCCTTTACACGGATAACAAATGTCTCCACTCTGTCACAGTTGGGAGAGGGCTGGGATATCCCCCCTCCTTCTGCTTTTGCAGTGGAGCCCTCCCCCCCCCCCGGCAGACTCTTGAGCTTAGCAGTGCAATAGGCAGAGTATACCTATACTGACTGAGGTAGCCTCTACAGTGCTCACAGCAAGCAGGCGGGTCTGCACCGTAGTGGGACTGGCTGAAATGGTGAAAGTGGGAGGGTTGAAGTGTGTGGTTGCAGAGTGTGCCGGTGGTTGTTCTGTATTGTCATAGCCAGGGGAGGCTGGTGACTCCTCTGTCAGTGGGGCTCCTTATCCATTGCAGCTTTTATTCTGAGCTTTATAGGTGCTCCATGGTGGTGAACCTATTTTGAGCATGGAGTAAAGCACCATGGATAGCTCCTATAAAGCTCAGAATATAAGCTGCAATGGATAAGGAGCCCCACTGACAGAGGAGTCGCCAGCCTCCCCTGGTCATAGGAGATCCTTATGCATACATCTCTAGTTGAGTACTTCTCCCAGGCCCAGCACTTGAGTCCCAGTTATGAATAAGGGAAAAGCTGCATTGTTACAGGATGTCCTGAGGTGCACCTCTAGATTTGTGCATACAAACACCGCACACTGGAGCTTGGTGGGCAGTCTCCCTCAATCACTGCATAGCCTGTGGACTGCACAGTCATAGGGTTGTGAGAGAGCATCAATATTATGGACAGCAAGTATTTGGCTGGAGATATTTGCTGAGGGATCAAAAGTGTTTTGACAGCACCATTGCTATACAATTGTTGCCCTTATCTCAAAATAAATAAAATAAAACCTCCAACACCTTTGCCCTGTTCGTAGTGTTCAAAGACCTGCAGCACCTGTTCAACCAGACACACAAAAAATTAGTGTGTGTCCACCACATACAATGATGGGTCTGTCGTACTACCTCCAGCTCTCTGAAAACTATTGTCTCCAGCTCCATTCTTGATCAATGTTCTCTAGAAAATTGGTATGACAATTGTGAGAATCCACACCTAATGTTGAGATATTAACATAAGAACATAAGAAGAGCCATGCTGGATCAGACCAAAGGTCCATCTAGTCCAGCATTCTGTTCACACAGTGGCCAGCCAGCTGCCCATGGGATCCCACAAGCAAGACATGAGTTCACAGCACCTTTCTTCCCATGTTCCCCAGCAACTGGTGTGTATAGGCATACTGCCTCTGATACTGAAGGAAGCATATAGCCAATCAGGACTAGTAGCCATTGATAGCCTTCTCCTCCATGAATTTGTCCAATCCCCCTTTAAAGCCCTCCAAATTGGTGGCCATCACTACATCTTGTGGAAGTGAATTCCGTAGTTTAACTATGCGCTGTGTGAAGAAGTACTTCCTTTTATCTGTTCTGAATCTCCCACCAATCAGCTTCATGGGATGACCCCGGGTTCTAGTATTATGAGAGAGGGAGAAGAATGTCTCCCTGTCCACTTTCTCCACACCATGCATAATGTTGAGTTTGAGAAGCTCGTCACCTCCCACAATTGTTTAGAGCACATGTAGGCAACCCATAGGCTGCAGGCCACATGCTGCCCTCAGGTGACTGGCCTGCAGCCTGCGGTTGCTGCCAAAATCAGGCTGACCACAGACAGTCTAGTAGCAGTGCTCTCTATGGTTGTCCCTCTGAGCACAGCTGCTAGAGCAACATCTAACCGTGCTCAGAGAGTTGACTATAGAAAGCATCGCTGCTAGAGCACCTGTGATTGGCCTCATTACTACACTTCCTAATGGGGTGTGTGTTGATTTTAATGGTAATCACGAGGGGGGCAGGGAGAGGGATAACTTAACTACCCCATGGCCCCCATAGAAGCAGGAGATCTACCAAGGTATCCCTGAAGAAATGAGGGTTCATGGGGAGGGGAGAAGATTGTCTTCTGAATAAAAAGATGTTTCAAAAAGAGACACGATGTATGCTGTGGGGGGATAATGAGCATAACTGAGATGAGGGGGCTTGGTACAGGACATGAAACAGGCATGGCAGGCAGATGGCTCTCCAAGGAGACAAAGAACCCTGCAAATATTGAAATATCAATTCATAAATATATCCACAAGTAAACTGGTTGATTTCATTATATTGCTGTTGCAGGATAATATTATTAGTTATGTATGAACATATGGAAGGAGGCCTTCAGGTGTATAGACATCCCAGAAGTCTTGCAAAAAAAGCTACACACACACACACTTTTTGGCACAGATATTTATTTAGTGTGTTGGAACCTCTTCAGCCAGTCAGGGAGCAGACGTGACACCACACGACTTTGGTAACCAATAGGAAACCCCCAGTTTTTGAGCCATGGATAGATGACATACAGCAGTTTACTATTCGATCATGGGCCAAACACTTTTACATCCAAGGAATGTGAGCCAATAACACATCAAACAGTAGAGATCAGGATCTGGTCATGAAGGATCTAGGGAGTCCATTTGCAACAAATACAATTTACAGAGAAATAGTCCAATTAAGCTAGTGTTAGTCTAGTAGAGCCTCTGCTGGGCTATATTTAGGACGTGCATTTGTATGGAAACCATGGGTTTTTCTGAAGTGGCTTCCACTGTCCTCCAGAAGGAGCAACAAAGCAAAACTGGCCATCAGCCCTCAGTTCTACAGTTCCCAGAGCAAAACTTTGTGATACATTTTACCTCATGTGCATCTTGTTAAGGGTAATGTGTTCACTGAAGCACAACAGCTGTCTGTCAAAAGTTAGGTTCAAAATTCACTCGATATTAAACATTTCATTGGAAGGGCTACACTTCTTAACTGAGTAAAAAATGTTTTTGCAATTGTTTGAATTAATATAGCACTTCCAAAATGCTTTTTAGGAGTGCTTGTAAAATTCTGGGCTTGTTTTTTCCCCCCTTTTGCTATCTTCCAGAACTTCCCTTGTAAGGAAATGGCTTTTTAACCAGAAGAATTCTCTTGAAATTATTTTTTTTTTCCAAGGGGGTCCTTGCCACAGCAGCTGCAACAAATTGAAAGTGAACTTCAGTCTCAATTGGAGCTTCAGATTTAAAAGTAGGAGTTACCAAGTAAATGCGACTATTATAACCTGCATGACAACTCACCAGGAAAGTGGATCCTATAATAGAGCATTTACTGGCAAGACAGAGCAAGCATTCTTTACAAGATATCTAGAAGGAGGTTGGAAAAAAAAGTCTCAGTTGAATTTGATTTTATTTAGATCTTTTCTTTTTTGAACCTATCATCCTGTAAGACCTGAATAGGGCTATATATCTGATAATGGCTTCTTCACAAGTGCTCCCATACTTTTTGGAACAAAAAGTACATAGTGTAAGTGAGCCAAGGTGCTATTGCAGGTTTCAGCTGGGGAGGCCAGGAAATATCCTTAGCATGGCATAAGGCAGTGATGGCAAACCTATGGCACGGGTGCCACAGCTGGCACACAGGGACCTCTCTGTGGGCACTCGAACCATTGGTCACCAGATCGCGAAAAGACCGTCCCCTTCTGCAAAACACTAATGATCTTGTTCTTTCTCACAGTGTGGAACAGAATGATTTTATTCTAGAATTCCTGTTACAGAATTCTTTTCTACATTGTTATCACATTTAAAAGATTTTGAAGAATGATGCACAGAGCATGGCCTGGATGTAAAGCCCTAACAGTTGACCTGAGTGCTGCATGTGTTGCTCTCAAACTAACGGAGTATGAGCCAAGGTTTGACAAATTATCAGCAATATTTGCAATAGCAAAAATCACATTAATTTGCAAAAGCATGCCCAATGCAAACTTTTACCTAATGCAGTGTTTGCAGTCCAAGGCATAAAGTGTTTAAGATGTGTTAAGCACGTTTAGTTTTCTTGTTTATCTTGCTCATCCTAGTACAGGTTGACTTTTACTTTTACTAATCCGACACCTGTAGAAGCAGGGAAAGGACCCGGAGTAAGCTTACCCCATACAATTTCAGTCTGGCATATAATCATATTACAAGTTGAGAATCCCTTATCCAAAAATACATGTGCCTAATTATTTAAAAAGTTTGTATAAATTCCCTTCAGGCTATGTGTACAATGTAGTACTATAATAATTTTTTGAGTTGATTTTTTTCCCAACAAAAAACTGTATCATTGAAAGCTGTTATTCTGTTTTTCTTTAAAGACAAAAGATGTTAATTAGTTCGGACAACTGTATGAGTTGTTTTTCTAAAACTAAAACCTCAGTATTCAGGTTTAATTGCAGTGTTGGCACTTTGAAATAAATAAGTTGGTTTTGTGTTGCAGTTTGGGCACTCGGGCTCAAAAAGGTTCGCCATCACTGGCATAAGGTCTTGCTTTTGAATATATCCAAGGGGAAACTGCACAAAAACACCTTTTTCTTTAAGAACATTTATTGTGATTATATGTTTATACCTCAGAAAAATGGCAAAGAATCCCACAGTTCATTTCATTTCATTCATTACATTTCTGTACCAGCCAATAGCCAAAGCTCTCTAGGCAGTTCACAGGATGACAAAACACAATACAAAACCCTTAACATTCAAAAATTTAAAACAGTTTAAAAACAAGTTAAAAACAACTGACAATAAAACTACCAGGACCTGATGACTACTAGAACCTGAAACTAAAATGCCCCATCATATGCTGTCAAATGCCTGGGAGCACAGTTTTAACCTGGCACCAAAAAGATGACAACAATGTTGACTGTGTTCCACAGTCGGGGGGCCAACACTGAGAAGGCCCTCTTCCTTGTTGCCATCCACCAAAACAGCTTTCTTTCTTTTTTAAGTAAAAAGGTTTGCGTTGTTGGCATCAATACCTACTATACAGGGCTGTTTCAATGTTTGCGCGGGTAAAGGGGGAAATGAAGAGACGAGACAGCAGTTATGGTATAAAATCAGGGCCACATTTATTCATGCAAAGGTCTGCGAAGGGAGAAGTGCGGGATTAACTAAGGCCGGCCCAAAGGCCAGTGGTGCATGTCCGGGCGAAAGCATCCCAAACTCGAGGGCGGCGCAATGACTCGCCACCCTCGAATTCCACACACGGGGTGCTGGGGGATCTACCCAGGGTCACCGCCCCCCGGCGCCACGGGACAGCCGAGGAGGGTGAGATGGGTAGACCCCAAAGGCGGCCCCACCTCTCACAAATGGAGCCACAAGGCATCGACATTTGTGAGCCTCGGGTTCTCGCCCATCACCTTCAAAGGTGCCATGGGATGCACACCGAAACCCTAACCCCCACTGCCTATTCACCGCACTTACCGCCTAACCTAAGGCCAATGTGACCAAAATAACAGGTAACCCGAAACAAAAAACCCACCACCGATTCCACAGTATGGAGTAGGCGAAACTCCAATTAGGACAATGAGCCAAAATTCCTACTCGGCCCCGTAAAAGGCGACCAGAGGAGCTCACACTGCTTCGTCGGGAGTGGAGGGAGGGAGCTGCGAAGAAAGGCACTGGGTGGGGTCTCCTGTGCCTAAATACTGCCTCAGGGCCCCACCCCTTATGCCTATCCCAGTCGGGCAAACAATTTGCCCGTGCCCTTATTGGAGGTGAAATCACCTCATTCCAGTCTTCGTTCTTCCCCTCCCGCGCAAAACCCTCCCCCCCCCCCACAGGAGCGTGGGGTGTGAAGGGAATTATATTAATAATCATTCAGTGCACAGAGCCAGAGAGTCATCTGGAAGATCTTGCTCTCACAAGCAGCAGATGAGTAGTAAACCTAAACCTGAACCATACCACTTCAAATTGCAGGTGGGGACTTGATAACTGAATGCTTCTACTAGACTAGCATTCTCCCTGACATCTAACTTTCTCTATATGGGATTTTATTCTATTTATTATTTTATGTGGAGAAGCCTTGTGATGTGCCCTCACAGGGTACTTGGAGAATATAGAGCAGTCTCCCACAACCTGCAGCCCTCCAGATGTGTTGGACAGGACTACAATTCCCAACATCCCCCAGCCAGAAGGGACAATGGTGAGAGTGGGGAGAGAGACTTAAGTGTAATCCTTTGTGTATAGAAATAATTCAGCTAGGCAATGTGAATATCAAAAAGGCCTATTCCAGGGGGCTGAGCATTGCTGCTCAAGTTCTTGTGAGCAGAATAGAGGTAGGCACAGCTTACCTTGAGCATCCTCCTCTGTGGTGGCCACATATACTTTGCCAAAAAATAGGAAATGCATCACCAAAAAAGAAGACAAGAGAGGACACAGATGCATAAAATTTGCATATGCTAACTTTTGCTCATGAATAGATAGATGCACATTTAGAAATAAATTTAAATAGAAATACAATGCATCAACCCCTTTATATGGCATTTATTGATTTGGCTATGGCCTTTGATACTGTAGACCGAACAGCTCTCTGGACTATCCTTATGAAAATTGGATGCCCCAATAAATTTGTGAATATCTTGCGACTTCTCCATGACAACATGACAGCAATGGTTTTGGACAACAACGGCTCTCATGGTGCTCCATTTAAAGTGGGATCAGGTGTTAAACAGGGATGTGTTATCGCCCCAACATTATTTGCTATTTTCATCGCCATGGTTTTACATCTTGTTGAGGGGAAACTTCCCACTGGTGTGGGAATCATATATCGAACAGATGGAAAGCTTTTTAATCTCAGCAGGCTGAAAGCAAAAACTAAGGTAATTACAACCTCCGTTGTGGAACTTCAGTATGCTGATGATAATGTGGTCTCCGCACATT
Organism: Shinisaurus crocodilurus; assembly: GCA_021292165.1. NCBI lineage: Eukaryota > Metazoa > Chordata > Lepidosauria > Squamata > Shinisauridae > Shinisaurus > Shinisaurus crocodilurus. The sequence goes on from JAHFWL010000332.1 coordinate 16,835, forward strand.
CAGAGGATGATCTCCAAACTATCCTAAATGCTTTTGCAGAAGCATACGGAAAACTTGGTCTCTCACTTAACATAAAAAAAACCGAAGTGCTTCACCAGCAAGTGCAAGTTAACCCTTTGATGATACCATCTATCCAGTTTAGCGGGGCAATACTGGAAAATGTTGATCATTTTCTCTATCTTGGCAGCTATCTTTCTGTTACATCTAACATTGACAGTGAAATCCAGCATCGTTTGAGCTCCGCAAGTGCCACGTTTTCTCGAATGAAACATAGAGTGTTCGAGGGTCGGGATATTTGTAAGAAGACCAAAACACTGGTTTATGAAGCCATTGTATTGCCAACTTTATTGTATGCCTGCGAAACATGGACTATCTATAAACGTCACTTCCACCTCCTTGAAAGATTTCATCAACGTTGCCTCTGGAAAATCCCGCGAATTACTTGGGAAGATAGGCGAACAAATGTCAGTGTACAGGAAGAAGCAAAGACTACTAGCGTTGAAAAAATGATCCTTCAACGCCAACTTCAGTGGACCGGTCATGTTGTTCGAATGTCTGACTGCCGTCTCCCAAAGCAGTTACTTTATTCCCAACTCAAGGATGGAAAGCGGAATATCGATGGTCAGTATAAGAGGTTTAAAGATGTTCATAAGGCTAATCTAAAAAAATGCAATATAAACATCGAAAACTGGGAAGCTCTGGCCCATGAACGATCTAAATGGAGGTTGGCCTCTCACAAAGGTTCCATGGACTTTGAAGAAGCCCGAGTGCAAGACGAAATGGAGAAACATGCTAAGCGAAAAGCACGTCAAACGAATCGTTTACAGGACCATCTTCCATCTGGTAACCTGTGCCCTCACTGTGGGAAGCTGTCTGGATCTAGAATTGGCCTCCACAGTCACTTACGGACCCATCGCTAGAGTCTACACAATTTTCTTTAGAATTTCCTCCTTTTAAAATGTTTCTTTTTGTAAATTTTTTATCCTGGAAGACAATCTTACTCGGTCACGAGTGATCGCCTGATGATGATGATGATGGCATCTCACCATAGTGGAGAAGACTGTGACCCTGTGTGCCTGTTTACTTTGATGTCCAGGTGCTAACTGTTGATGGGTAACTCCAAGGCCCCTGCTGCTCTCCCTTCTTAGGGTTCTTGTGTTAATCAGGGACTCAGTAGGGACTATGGTTTCAATGCACATTATAGAGAATTTTACTGCTCTTTGTGGTTTGTAACTGTCGCTTTAAGAGAATGGAAATCTTGCTGGAGATCTGCCTGTTTAACTGTCTTTTCAAATTCAAAACCTCCAGTTCCACTTACAGCATCTGATCAAGTGGGTTGTAACCTATGAAAGCTCATGCTAATTTATTAAAATACCTGACCAACTGAAACAGTCTATATGAGCTGGTTTGCATGATTGCTGCAGTCCACTGTGGCTCATTTAAAGTACGGTGGGTTGTGGTGTGTGCCCGTGGCCATTTTGAATATTCAAGCTGCGGTGGGCAGTCCCCATGGCTCATCATGTTGTGTGAACCCATCGAGGGTGGCTTATAAGCCATGGGCTGGTTTAGGGTTATGCAAGGGTTGTTTAACCCTCACATAAGCCACCCTCGCCAGGTTTGCACGACATAATAAGCTATGGTGCCTGCTTGAATATTCGAAAGGGCAGCCATCATGTATTGCAGCCCACCTGCAGGTTGCGGTGATCGTGCAAACCTGGTCATTCTGTGTGCTTCACTTCACCCTTTAATTTCAAGAATAGTTCACTGTATCCTTCCCTTCCCTTTCATATTCTTTCCCTTCTTGTCATAAAATAGCAACTCAAGGCGACCCATACAAAGGAATTAAATCACAAGTTTCTGGTGACACTTGGCTGTCTCACAACTCACAACCATGTCACTTTGGGCACCTTTACAAGACTTTTTGACCTTGTTGTGACTTTTTTTTACTGTTCTGTTATAACACTCTGAAAATTGGCTGTTACTATAATGCAGCCATAAAGTGTGTGTGTGTGTGTGTGTGTGTGTGTTTCCCTTGACGTTTGAACTATTCTATGGAATGAACTCTTGACATCCTTCTCTTCGAATAACTTATTGGAGAATTATTTTAATGCCTCCTGCAATTTTGCTATAGAAACTGCCGTCTTATATCCACTTATTCCAAACAATTGCCAATTGGAGGACTGTAGCCATAGTTTGGTAGCTACGAGATCAGCCGCGCACTGATGCTCTGAAAGACAATTGCTGGGTAGGGTGCATTTCATCTGCATGAAGTATCCCTTTCACCAGCAACCCATAATCCTTTATTCCTATGCTGATCTAATGCTTTCTATATAAAACTGGACAGGGATGCAAGGATGTTACAAGCAGAGCTGTGGCTTTTCTTTTCTTTAATGAATCCCTTCCTGGCCTTGCCGATGTTAAAAAAGACAAACTGGAGCCTCATGTGTTGCACAGCTGGAAGAGTGGTGCCAATTCAGACAGGCAGTTCTCGGCGTATGTTTTGATTTTAGCCTTCCAGAAGCTATGGCACTGTGTTGTTCTCCGGAGAAGCATCTAAGTGGTTTCCCATTGACCAGGAATAGGGTACTAGTGGTGGAAGCAGCGTGTGAGGTGGGACTCCTTCATTCAGGATGAGTCGAGCCTTTTGAATATACGATGCAGGCTTACGACAGCCAGATTTCTGGTTCTGATTTTCACTCTTTTGTTGCATTGTATCTCTCTGGCTCACCTTTCAGCAATCAGCATTCCGGCTGCCAGATAGGAAGGGCAGAGGATAGCAATAAAAGGCACTTTGAGATCTTATTTCCATAGATAACAACTACTGTTGGATGAACCTGGTATATTATATTTTATAAAGACATTTGGGCTTCACTCACTTACTGACTCAGGGGGTATCAACATCATACTTCCCCAGCAGACAGAAAGCTGATATGTAGCATACATGTATGCCAAGACACTGTGATTTCTTACAAAGGTCTAAAAATGGAACATTTTAACATTCAACAGTTAAACAGGCAACATGCAGTTTACATTACATCAGATTAATGGGCAAAACTCCAGCAGACAGGAAGGCAATCCTCACATGAGCTATAATGGAGGAAGGCTGGAATTTCCTCTTCAGATAGTGAAACCAGCCCCTATTTGGGGGAGGGGTATCTGCGGTGTCAGCCAGGAAAGTACATCTGAAAACAAGGCAAGCCATGCTTGCAAGAAAACCGAGGGATGCACCAATTCTTCCTTTTTTACATACTTGAACCATAATCATACTGGGGAAGGATGATATCCTGTGGCAGCCAGGAATGTATCTGTGCTGGCAGAATGAAATTTATATTACAGAATGTATTTACTGCTATAGTATACAGAACCTTGGTATATTGTGTTCAAACTTAATGGGACCCTTGAGGAACAAGGGAAGCACACATTATTTCATGGCCCCTGCTGATCATGAAGGGTGGGCTGATGTTGAGTGGGTTATGTATTGTGAACTGTAAGATGTGCACTCTAGTGTATGATTGCTCATTTGCATGAATTAATGGATATTTTAAAATGACCATTGGTGAGCAGTGAAAATAAATTAAAAATAGAATGTTAGGAGGTGGGTGGAACCAAAACCCTAAGTTATGATGTTGAAAGCCATAGATCTCAATAAATGCATTAATTATTTGATTTTATTCACGGAGGGAGCAATCCTATGTCCCCTGGACAGCGTCTGTGCGGCCATAGGATAGATCAGATTCCCTGATCCAAGGTTGGAGGCAGAGCTCTGACCTTGAAGTGGGGAATCAGATAACCTCCCCCCTGCCCCCGTCCCCTCACAGCTGATTTGGAAATCACCAAGCTGGCTGTCCTCCAAGGTCAGGAAAGCGACCTCGGAGAGGGGGGGAAAGGGGTGTTTTGGTGGCAGGGAGAGGAGGAGACTGGAGAGGCAGGATACAAGCTATCCTGGAGCTTCTCCAGCCTCCTTCGCTCCCCTTCTGAAATGCCCACCTAGACAGGCAAAAAAAGCCCATCCAGCAAAAAATGCAGGGCATGAGGACAGGGAGGTGAACTGAATATCGCCTCCACCGCTCCTCCCACTCTGCATAGGATGACCGTAAGCCTCCGAGTTTGGGGCTTACGATCATCGAGGGCACAACCTATAGGATTACACCCTTTCTGCCAAATGGCACCCAAGGTGGTTTAACAAAATATGATAGAAGCAAGCAACTATCAAGAAAAGCAGCCCACAGGATTAAAAAAACACACACATGACAAATAAAAAACCAGCAATTCAGCTAGCAGTGCACCAAAATTATGTGTCAAACCAACCAAAGAGGATAATAAAATCAAAACCAAGCAATACAATAAATAAATCAAAACACTAGCAATTAACGACCCATAAGTCTGATTAAACAGGATAGGCTTTGCCTGGCAGATAAGTGCTAGTAACAAATACAGATCCAGGTAGATCTCTCCTGGGAGGGAGTCCCACAGTCACAGTACCGGTAATTACAATTTCAAATCTGCCATAACTCATGTACAAATCCAATCCTTAAAATGCTCAAATGTGCAGGAATGGGAGACTGACTTAGGTGAGTCTTTGGACAAAGATGACTGGCAGTGTATTTGGATTTATCTTGCATCTTTATCAATCAGCACTGATATAAAGGAAGCACAATACAAAGTTGTTGGTGGTACATTACTCCTGCAGGCTTTACCTAATACATCTGAATTATAGTCAATATTGTTGAAAGTGGTGTGGTCACATTGGCTCATACTTTCATCTTTGGTGGGAAGGTTCAACAGTGTAGGAGTTTTGGAACATGGTTGCTAATTACTGTCAGGAATTTCTTCATGTTAGACCACTGGTAACTCCTAGAGCTATGCTTCTACATCTTTTTGAACCTAATGATCTTGGATCGCTGCATAAAATCCTTCTTAAGCAACTGTATACAGCTGCAAAGTCATGTATAGTGTCTCCAAGGGAAACAAATAAAGAGCAGTGGGCTGATAAAATTTGGGTGTCTATGACAATGTATAAACATAGTCAGCAAGTGCAATAAGCAAGGAATTCTAACTTTAGGAAAGATATTATGGCACCTTGGCTTCCATTTATTTCCTATGTTGAAGTCCTACAAACTTTTGTTCAAATTCCAACCAAGTATAGTTGCCTATATTTTTTCTGACTAATACACACCTACAAACACACACACACACACACACACACATTTTATACACTGTATAAATTGTATTTTTATTCCTTCATTAGATATTGTGCTCCCGCTTAGGCCATTTTGGTTATAGCATAATGGTTATAGACTAAGCAATATAATTAGTGAATTCCTTTGTTTCATTTGTGATCTTGATTTATTATTATGCCGCCTCCTCCACCACCTCCTCCTCTTTTTGTTGCCTTTATTTTGTTGCCTTTATCTCAAAATAAAATAAAATTTCATGATAAAAAAATGCCCAAATTGAAAACTTAAAAACCTCAACATATAAATGGAAACTAGCACTTTCCTACTATAGAAGTGGCTGCAGTTTCCCAACACATGTATATAGTAAGTGAGATTTTATTGCTACTTTGAGATGTAGGAATTTAAACTTTTTTTAAAGTGGGGTGGGGAACTGAATTAAAAAAATATTTTCCTCTGCCCTTATGTATATGCACAACTTTCTTTGAAGTTACTCTGGGTTTTGCATGCATAATGGCTGAAAAATCAGGCCCTAAAGCAGAATGGACTGTTGATGGAATGTACATCCGAATAAATATTAGAGGCTTTCAAAAAACAAAGAAAAAGAAAAAAAGTGTTCATTCAGGTTATGTGTTTATCTTGGAAACATTTTGCTATGCACTGAAAAGGATTGGATTGGAATTGCAATCAAAAAATCACTTAACCCGCTGATAAATATGGGAGTTCCTCCTCAGGCAAAAGATCTGAAGAATTTTTAGTGAAGACAAATGCGTTTCGTAAAACTAGTCATGATATTTCTCAAGGAGATTTGCACATCCCCACATATGATAAGATATTTTACTCTATCTCTGCTAGTCTTTAGACCCCTATTGAGAATAGCCTGTCACTCGACAGTCACTTTTTGTGTGTGGGGGGGGAAGCCTCTCCCAGCTGTCCCCAAGTGCTGCTCGGGTACTCTTGGGGCAGCTGGCAGTGGCACTAGCTAGGGAAGCCACTTGGCAAGAGTGGCAAGGGTTTTTGCCACTCTTGCCAAGCAGCTCGCTGGTGGTTTGTGTCAACCCATGATGGGTCATGTTGTCCAGGTTCGGTTGACCCAACAACCCATTGTGGGTCAGAACAAACCCTACTACAAGCCATGGCTTGTCATGGTGGCTTATAGCCCAAACTTAAGCCCCCACCCCGACAAAACCATGCCGGGTTCTCATGACATGCTAAGCCACTTTGGCTTATAAGCCACCGTGGCTTAGTGTGTTGTGCGAACCAGGTCAGTGGCTTTGTGCAACTTCCATTTTTCAGAGGCAGTATACCAATGAATACCAATAGCAGGGGAGGGCATAGGGAACATTGGGGCCTGTTCCAGTTGGACTATCCCATCTCCCCCAGGAGAAGAGAGGGTAAGCAGGGCCATTCTACCAGCACTGCTGAAAGTCTACTTAATTTTTTCCTTCATCCCTCCCCATCCCTTTTTCCTTGTGTGCCATGTCTTTTTTAGTTTGTGACTTTGTGGTCAGGGACTGTCTTGTTTACTGATTGATTGTAAGCCACTCCAGGAGCCTTTTCTCTTTTTTTGGCTGAGGAGAGGGATGAAAAGACTTTACATACATACATAAATAAATATTGCCTTCACTCATTCCCTACTTGTGGGGTCCCCATTGGGGCATCTGGTTGACCACTGTGGGAAGCAGGATGCTGCACTAGATGGACCTTTGGTCTGGTCCAGCAGGGATCTTCCTTGATGCCCTGTGTTTATCCCTGTTCTCTGCTTGAAGTTCATTATGGTCCAGATTACATGAGTTGTTTGGTGGAGTGTTGTGTAGGGGGGCTGTATTGAAGCCAGGAGATTCCGTGTGTGTGTGTGTGTGTGTGTGTGTGTGTGTGTATACACACACACATGCTGCTAGAGCAAGCATGCAGGAAGTTTAAGAATGCAAATAAAAGGTTACTATGGATTTGAAGTAGACCCTTGTCCACTTTGATGTTGAATCAGAACGGTCTGGCTTCCTATGCCGGGTGAAAGCAAGTGCTTGCATATGGTCTGAAGAAATATTCATTCTCTTCATTCCCTCCCACAGCTGCAGTTTCCTGTTACAAGTTGTGATTTAATAAATATATTTAATAATAGAAAATCATTTTCTCCTATGCCCTTCCCCTTCCAGCTGGAGCCATGATAAATACATATGTTACTTTTGTATTTCTTCTTCTTCTTCTTCTTTTTAAATAAGAAAATAATAATCACCATTCCCCCTAGATTCCCTCTCCACCCCCTCCACCTCCCAGCTGCAGCTTCCAGCCCCATGGCATTTTTCTTTCCAGCCTTTATTTACAAAAATACTTCACCGAAAAAACCCAAACTCTCTAAGCTTCCCTCCTGAGGCAGCCACTGTTGCGTCCTCATGCGACTGCGTGTAAGTGCGAAAGGTTCCAACTCTGAGCAGTTGTTGTGAGGAGTCACAATCATTCATCCCCTGATGGTGGGGCTGTTTTAGAATGGGAAACTGTTTTAGAAATTGTCCCCTGGTGAGACTGACAATAATAGTGTTGCAAACTGTAACAAATGTGGCAAAACCCACATCTTCAACCTCCTTTGATGATCATGACTTGTGCTTTCCATCACCCACATATACTGTACACATCCCTCCTATATCACTTTGAAGCCACTAAGCTTTGGGTTCTTCTTTCCCATAGTAGAAAGAACCTATCCACGTAGGGTATTGGTTGACCTCTGTGTGTATCTGTATGTGAGGGACGTTCTACTATAACAGTTTGCCTAACTTGTATATCCATCCAGCACCCTATGATCTGACAGCAAACTTTCTGTCAACTAAAATGTTTTCAGTGGCTAATCTCTGAGGGTTGTTTCATAATTACTTCCTCTGACCCAAAGATATTCATGTTGGTGCAACTATGTAAAATATATTTCTGCATTTGAATTCATTTCCCAAAAGCTTGTGGTAACAACGGATTAAGGAACAAACATAAAGTACACATTAATATGCTGTTATTGTTCTATTAAATTATCTTAAACCATAACAAATGTTAACATCCATCAACTACTGGCCTACGACCCATTATCCAAAAACAGGTCTGGACATATCAATAAGCAGAGTAAAGTAACAACCTCAGACATCCCCAGATGGCAGGTAACACCTCAGACTACCACCGTTCGCAGGTTTTAGGCACCATTAAGTGTTAGCAAAGTCAGCAATTATTCAAATTATTATTACATTTTTACTACTGGATATAGAAACCATTTGGATTTTGTGCCTTATTTTTCATAATGACTCAGAATGGTTCTGCCCATAGAGGCCACAAATAGTCTCTCAACAGTTCTTAAAAACAGTAGGCTTTTTCCACAGAAGAGCAGTTCCACAATAGTGGTGCAGCCACCAAGAATTCTGACCACATGTTGTTCATTCAACAACAACAAACACTTCACTATAGGATACTGTTAGGAAAAGCAGGACCTTGTGAAGAACAATGAAGGGATTATTTCAACAGATTGCAAAGAGGTTGACTGGATGTCTCCCTCTTATACAGCCCATATGTGTGATAGCGAATGAGGGAACCCTTTCCCTCTGAATAACTACCCAACCAGCACATTTGCCCTGCCTCTAGTGTTCCCAAATCCATATGGACACAATGTTTAAATAGGGCCTAGGCATGTACAGTCTGACACACATAGCCCCAGTTCATGAGGTTGATGTCCCAAATAAAATCTGGGAATTGACCTCATGATTTGGGCCTACACACATTGGATTTTACACCTTGTGGTAGCCGCCATATCCATGGCCACACACTCCAATTGGCCCAAAGCTGAATATACCACATACTGAGGTGCCCTCCTCTCTTTGCCATCACCACAAGCCCCAGCATCCTACAGTTGGAGGCTGGTTCCTCCTTGCCACTGCTCCTAGGGACTGCTCCCAAAGACTGGAAGACCCAAACAGAAACTAGAGAGTGTTTCTGTTGCTTCACACTTTCCAGGCCTTCTCCAAACCAGTGTACAGGCATGTACAACATGAAGATGTACAACATGAACAATTTAAAAACAAAAACAAAACATAGATAGGTTCTGGAATGGCAAAACAGTATGGTTGTGGCAACCCAGGCCATGTTCTACCAGTTGGGCACAACTGAAATGTCCTTCCTTGATTTAGATCACAATGGGGTGTTGCTGGCCAGCTACTGGAAGCAGTGTTAAGGAAAAGATTAAGGAAAGGCACTGGGAAGAGTTGAGGAGGCAGAAGAATGCATTGTTGTCACTTGGCCTATTTAAAACCAGAAATGGTGAACAAAGGGAACCCGATATTGGTAAAGAGTGGTGTAGGGGTTAGATCAGGGGTGGGCAACATGCACTGGCTCCCTAGGTAGCATGTGCCCCCTGCTCCCCCTGGAAATCATACAATTCCCCCCCCCAAATAATAATGGCAGCCATAGTTTCATAGATTTCATAGATCATAGAGTTGGAAGGAGCCTACAAGGCTATCAAGTTCAACCCCCTGCTCAATGCAGGAAACTAGAGGAGGAGGGGTCTCCCATCCAAGTAATAACCAGGCCTGTGGCTATGGAGTGCTCAAAGGAGCCAAATTCAGCTTCTTTGCAAGCTAAATTTGGCCCTTTTGGCACTCTGTAGTGGCTACAGAGAGTGGCAAAAGAGTTAAATTTAGCTTGGAAACAAGCTAATTTTAACCCTTGTAGCACTCTCTAGTGCCACAGAGTGGTCTGCTGAATTTCTCCCTCTTTTTAAAACTTGGGTCCTGGTGGACTAGTTAATAAACTTTTCTTCTTCTTCTACACATCAAATCACATACAAGTCCCCCGTGGACTGTGCAGTGCTCCACAGATTGTAGCCCATGGAAAGGATCTAGGGGGTGGCTTCCAGACCTGCTTCAGTCGCCCTCCCCTGGGTTAGAGTGTTGGACTGGGACTGGGGAAATCCGAGCTAAAAACCCTACTCAGCCATGTGGCACAGTTACACCAGTCAACTCTTATGCTCAAACTTTTTCCCATGAACCATCTGAAAATTTCTGAGGGTCCTGGTGGACTAGTTAATAAACTTTTCTTCTTCTACACATCAAATCACATACATAACTTCTGTTTTATCGTAACTGTAGGCTTGCCTTTCCAATGTGATAGGTGTGCCTGTTTTTATGAACATATCCTCTTAAATCAGCTGGTAATTTTTTAGGGAACAATTAGTGAACTGCACCAGTGCCATATTATGAAAATCATGGGACCTAAGCCAGGAACTTGTTGGGCTGCTTGATCATCCCACCCTGGTCAAAATGACCTCAATCTCAAGTGCAGGGCCAAGTAAGATATTCTCAACTGTTCTGCAACTGATCCACAGCCCAGCTGAATGGAACTTGCTGACCCATTGAGCACAATTTGGGAACTTCTGATGTAACTGATTAATCAGTTAAAAATTACAGCCCCTGCAATAATATCACAGATATGACACTCTAATTCATAAACAAAGCAAAAAGGTCCTAAGGTTCTAATGAATGATCGTATATACTAATATATGTCTTAGGATCTTGTCATTTGACTGGTTTAAATCACCTGGGGATAAGATTTTATGAAGGGCAATATACACATAAAATAGAATGTGTGAAATGAAATGAGCCAAACTTGCAGTGTTGGATCCAGAATTCCCATGACTGAAACTCCATCCATGAAATGCTCCTGCTGGAGGAAGGGGGGTATGCAGTTTTTGCCAATTCCTCCTTCCTCTTGCAGCCCCTTGTGGTCCATGAAAATGTGCTCCAGAGGGTTGGGGGACCCTCTAGAACAGTGTGAGATGGGGGCTGCATGTGAAAATCAGTGAAAATGGCATCACCCTTTCTCGAGTGGGAGCCTCCACTGGATCTCAGAATAGAAGGAGCTCTTCTTCCATTCACAGAAGGGACACACAGGATCCAACCCACAGTTTGTATTGTGTGTGTGATCTTTAATCCATTTCCTGTAGAATTTGTTTCTCCAAATTTTGTCCCCCTGAGAGAGCAATCCTATGATCCCTAGGAGAGTGTCCCAGTGACCATAAGATGGTTTGTAAAACCCCTCCGAGATTGGAGACAGCGCTCCAACCTCAGAAGGGGGGGTTTGGAGATCTGACCTGAAACCACCTCCCCATCACAGCCAATGTGGAGAGAATTGTGCCAGGCTGCCTCTCCGATGTTGGAAACTCAACCTTGGAGAGGGGGGAAAGGGAGTGTTCCGGTGGGTGGGGAGGGGAGGAGACCAAAGAGGCCAGGATACAATTTATCCTGAGCCTTTTCCATCCTCCTTCTTTCCTCTTCTGAAGCGCCCTCGCTAGACAGGCTGAAAAGCCCATCTAACAAAATTTGCAAGGCAGAAGGATGGGCAAGTGAAGATCACCTCCACCACTCCTCCCACCATACATTGGATGATGAGATGCCTCCGACTTCAGGGGCTTCTGTACACTGAGGGTGCAATCAATATGGTTTCTCCCTGAGTAGAGAAGGAACAGCTTTATACTACTGACTCAGTGTGTATAAAGCTGAGTCAGCTTTATACACACTGAGTCAGTGTGGAGAGAATTGTGCCTGGCACAATTCTCTCCACACTGGCTGTGATGGGGAGGTGGTTTCAGGTCAGATCTCCAAACCCCCCCTTCTGAGGTTGGAGCGCTGTCTCCAATCTCGGAGGGGTTTTACAAACCATCTTATGGTCACTGGGACACTCTCCTAGGGATCATAGGATTGCTCTCTCAGGGGGACAAAATTTGGAGAAACAAATTCTACAGGAAATGGATTAAAGATCACACACACAATACAAACTGTGGGTTGGATCCTGTGTGTCCCTTCTGTGAATGGAAGAAGAGCTCCTTCTATTCTGAGATCCAGTGGAGGCTCCCACTCGAGAAAGGGTGATGCCATTTTCATTTGTATAATGGTCCCAGTATTGTCGACACTGACTGACAGCAGATCTCCAGAGTATGAGGCGGACATTCTTCCTATTCCTACCTGGAGATGCCAAAGGGTGGTTTAAATCTGGGACGTTCTGTATGCAATGCATGTGCTCTACCCACCACCTGACTCGCTGGGTGCTCGGCGACGGCGCGCGCTGCTGCTGTGCCTGCTGAGTCGGGCTGAAAGCAAATGCTGGCTGAGCTGCTTGCCGGACTTCTGGGTTTCCAGCGGAGCACTTTTTACATAGAAAATGGTGTAAGATACATTAAAAGTGGCTGCAGTTTGCATAACGTGCAAATCACGGCCGTTTTTAACATATCTTATGCCATTTTCTATGTAAAAAGTGATCCGCCAGGAACCCAGAAGTCACTTTCCCGGCTCGGCTCGGGAGAACGCGAGTTGTGCCAGGGAAGCAAGTACAGTAATACCTTGGATTGCAAGTAACTTGGTTTGAGAGCATTTTGCAAGACAAGCAAATTTTTAAATATTTATTTAATTTCTTTTTTACTTGATATACAAGCAACGTCTTGCAATACAAGTACTGTAGTATGGCTTAAATTAAAAATCTCTGTGCAATTTTTTTGGGGGGGGATTTCGTTTTGATATAAGAGTGTTTTGGATTACAAGCACGTTTCTGGAACGAATTATGCTCTCAATCCAAGGCATGACTATAGGTCAAATGGAGTTCAGGGGGTTGAGCCCGGCAAGTTCGCCGGACTTCCACCCCCCAAACGAGATCCGCACACATCCCTACGCTAGGGATGTCAGAGAAATCCGTAACAAATTCAATTTAGTTCGGATTTCAGTTAATCTGACCTGCGGATTCCACAGCAGACTGGCTTTTTCCAAGCCACATGGAGTCCATGGACTTGTGGACCGGGTTTTCATTGGTGTGTGTGTGTGGGTGTGTGTGTGTGTGCTAATGTGTCCTCTTAAAAGCCAGCAGGAGATTACTCCCTTCCCAAATTTGAAATACAAGATCTCCTAACAAATTGCTACATGCAAGTGGGCGAGCTTTCAAACATTTCCTTGACTGAGCACACAGAGGATGCTAGCCCTGTTGTTTTAAAATCACAGCAAACCAGCTTGGTTCTGGGCGATCCTTGTAGAGTGGGATTTAAAATTCTTTCCTAGCATTTGCACATTTTCCTAGTGTCAGCTAGGGGGTGCACATGCTGAAAATAACAGAGAAAACACAACCTAAAACAAATACAGTAAGCAAAAGACAGGGTGACCATATTCCTAAAGAGATTAGGTTTCTATTCTTAAGAATTCTATATAACAGCAAATGCAGTTTTTAGGAAGAGTTGCCTGGCCTGCTAGGTAGTTCTTTCTGCCTTTTTGTCCCCTCACAGCTCTTAAGGGGACAAAAATGCCTGCCCTTTTGGAAGATGGACAATATAATGTTTACTCACATAAGAAAAATAAAATTTCTTTCCAATAATGTCAGCACATATTAGGAACACAAACACACAGGTAGCCGATACACATTTAGTCATCAATGCTTTGTTGAATATGAAAAGCATCAATTTCCATTTAGCAAGAAACTCTCTTTATTAGGCAGATGATGATTTTACATCTGTGCTATTGCATTGATTCAACTATGGATAATCTCTTTGTAATGCAGGCCCTAATTCACTGGCACAGCAAGTCCAAGGACCTTTTTACATGATGCATTTCATCAAAGTACAGACATTGTGACCATTCTGCCATGGAAATTTTACTCATTCATTGATGGAATGATTGATTTTATACCTTACCTCCTCAGGAGCTCAAGGCAGCATATGAGCTACAAATTTCCCATAATTCAAATTCACAAAAATGAATAAAAGTATAATAAAATCTGCATTAAAAACCAATATAACCATAAATCCAACATTACGACCTCATTAAAGCAGCAAAGCAATAGACTCATCAAATTCTCTCTTTAAGGTTATCTTTCTGACAGATGAAAAGCTTGGACAGATGGTACATTTTTACTGCTCCTGGAGCTTTGACAATTGTGGGCTTCCTTGGGTAACACAGTCTAGGGGCACAATTGATTCCGGATGCCCATAACCACCCGAACTTGAAAGATTACGGGCATCCTATGCAGGGTGGAAGGAGTGCAGAGGCAAAGGTTGCCTCCATGCCCCTCCCACCTTGCAAAACACTTAGATGGCCGATTTCAGCTGTCTAAGTGTCATGCCTCGAAGCTGGAGGGAAGGAGGCCAAGGCACTGCTGGGATACCTCATATCATGGTGATGCTGGTCTCCTCCCCTCCCTGCCCCCCAGAATGCCCACTCGATCCCTTCTCTGAGGGCACAATTGCGACCTCGGAAACGCAGCCAGCACGGTTCTTTCTGCACCAGCTGCAGGAACGGGGAGGGCGCTCCGAGCTCAGAGTCCCAGCTCCGACATCGTAACGAGTTTCTGAGGTTGGAGCTGGAACTCCCAATAATCCTATGGTTGTCTAGATGCTGTCTAGCAGCCATAGGATTGCGCTGTATGTGATTTAATCATTATTATTTTATTATTAACACTTATATACCACCTTATTTGTGAAAAGGCCATCCAGGCAGTGTACAACAATTTAAAATAAAAATAAAATAAAAAAGAACATTTAAAACAGCAAAACATTAAAGCAGCTACATAATTTAAAAGGCTAAATTAAAAAGATGTGACTTCCCAGCCTTAATAAAAGCCAGGAGAGTGGGAGCCAATCGTAGTTCTTGAAAGAGGGCATTCCATCGTTTGGGAGCAATGTAGGAGAAAGCCCTTTCACATGTGCCTGACAAATATCCAGTATCAGAGGTGGTATGCCTATGTGCACCAGTTGCTGAGGAACATGGGCAGGAGGGTGCTGTTGCACTCATGTCCTGCTTGTGGGATCCCGTGGGCAGCTGGTTGGCCACTGTGTGAACAGAATGCTGGACTAGATGGACCCTAAGTCTGATCCAGCATGGCTCTTATGTTCTTAAGTGGGCCTCGGTGGGTAATGGTGCTCTCAAGCGGGCCTCACCTGCAGATCGTAATCTGCTTTGCAGATTCAAAGCAAGACTGGTGGTCCCTTCATTAGTCAGGTCCTAAACCATTTAGGGCTTAAAAGGCTGAGACCAACACCTTGAATAGAGCCTGGAAAGCAATTGGTAACCAGTGCAGACATTTCAAGACAGGTGTAATATGATCCCAAATACCATGCACCGGTTGATGAGGCCATAACTGAGAAGGTGGTCCAGCTTTGATCATTCATTGATCCAACTTGCTGGGTGACTAGCAGAGCTCTTCCACTAATCTTCACAGACACATGGGCTTAGGCAATTCCTACAGTATGCTGGGAACAGACCTGATGTTGCTTTATAGGTAAGAGCCAGCAGCCTAGAACTGGGCCCCAAATTAGCTACAATTAGCTATAGCAGCATGTCTGAAATGCAGCTTTCCTCTTCAAAATACACAAAAGCAGGACTTGCTCAAAACCTTTCCCAATGACCATGCATTTTAAAGGGAAAGCTGCAGTATAATTATTGATGTGGCACACCTGTATTTTGTTTCACACTGCCAATACCTGTGCAAAATATTTCCTGAGATACGGCCTTCATCTATGACCAGAAGAGGTGTGTATTTGTGTTCCTCGAAGCTTCTTGGCCTTGTTCATCTAAGGACTCAATTCATCAGCTCCTGAAACAACCACCACCGGCCTGAGAAGGCTGTTGGGGCAGCCCCTCCCCCACCTTCCCTGGGGCTATTTAAGACCTGTGTGCCCTGAGGGAAGGCAGAAGAGAAGCCCAGGCCAGGGAGCAACTGCCATCAGCTCCTGAAATGACTATCACCGGCCTGAGAGGACTGTTGGGGCAGCCCCTCCCCCACCTTCCCTGGGGCTACAGAGGGAAGGCAGAAGAAAAGCCCAGGCCAGGGAGATTGTACCAGCAGCTCCAGAAGAAGCCTTCAGTTGGCCTGAGAGAACTGGTGTATGTTTGGTTTGGGGGGGTAACGTTTGTTTGTGTATTTAAACATTGTAAACCGCTTTGGGTGCCTTAGCAGAAAGGCGGTATAGAAATGTAATAAATAAATAAATAAATATGCATGTTTACACAGAAAGAGATCCTACAAATCCCAGTATTCCACAGCCAGCAATGCTGGCTGGGAAATGCTGGGAGTTGTAGGACTTATTTCTGTCTAAACATGCATAGTTTATTATTTATTTATTTATTTATTTATTATTAATATTTATTCATCGCCCATCTGGCCGGCAACCGGCCACCCTGGGCGATGTACACAGAACAAAATACATAAATGCAATAAAATACATTAAAACAATATAAAAATTTTAAAATCTTAACCCACCCCATATTCCCGCCTGAACAACCAGGTTTTTAATGAGCGACGGAAGCTCATCAGAGAGGGGGCATGGCGGAGGTCACTCGGGAGAGAGTTCCACAGTACGGGAGTCCTTAGATGAACAAGGCACCCTAAATCGCACCCTAAATCTATGCTCATGAGGAACACATCTATTTGTTGACTAGTAGTCCTTAGGAAGTGTGAACCTTGAGTGCCAAGCTACATGTTACATTGTAGTGCATCATGTAGGGTGGCCAGTTACACATTGTAAAAAAGAGGACAAAAGGGGACACAGGGTTGCACAAACAATTCATATGCTAAATTTATTTATTTATTACATTTATACCCCGCCTTTTTTCCTGCAAGGAACTCAAGGTGGCTTACATAATCCTCCTCCTCCTCTCCATTTTATCCTCACAACAACCCTGTGAGGTAGGTTAGGCTGAGAGGCAGTGACTGGCCCAAAGTCACCCAGTAAGTTTCATGGCCGAGCGGGGACTAGAACCCGGATCTCCCGAGTCCCAGTCCAACACTCTCGCCACTACGCCACACTGGCTCTAAATTATATGTAAATATGCAAATTCATAAATCATCACTGTAATTTAAATAGAAATACAATAAAGAATGTCTTTCCCATAGAGGATGCTGTTGAATACAGAAACATGTAAAAATAGGACACCTGGCTACCCTAGCATGCAACATTTGCCTGATAACCCCTTTTCCATTAGAAAGCATCCTTGAGAAGGGAAGCTTTGTTGTGTAGAAGGAGTAGAACAATGGGGTGCTTTAACTTTACCCTTGCCAGATACTTTCCCCTGGATACCCCCCCCCCATCAGCTAATTTTCCCTCTTTGGGCTTCTGCACCCAGGTTTGCAAGGGAAAAGAGGCCTTTGGATGATCGTTACATGCAACTGCAATATATGTGTAGTTTGATTGCAATCTCACAATCCAACTATGATGGTGTATCTACTAGGGATGTATGAGAAATTAATTTTAGTTTGTTTTTGATCAGGATTTACCCAGCTCACACCTTCCAGGCTGAATACAGACTCAGACGCATTCTGCAGTTGAAGTCCGTACATTTCCAAGCTGCAATGTGATTTGCAGACCAAAAAAAATGTGTTTGACAGCATGAGTATGTCTGAAAAATGCTCATGAAACAATACATACTATTGAAAAATGCACACTAAAATGCTTTAAACAATAGAAGAATATGTACATTTCAAAGAAGTGCACAATTGATGTGTACATTTCAAAAAAATACACATGGATTTTCATGCGGAAAAAACCCCAAGGTTCGCAATCTGAAATGGATTCGAGTTGGAACAAGCTTCAAGATGGAATTTGGAGAACTTCAGTGAGCTCGAGTTTTGCTGATTTGCACATCCCTGCATCTAACACAAGAAAGAACCATCCTATATAATATGTACGGTAGGCTATGAAAGGTTTCATGTTAGGTTAGGTCTTGTAACCTCTGCCTCCTGTCTCATTTGGATAAGGACATAACGTCATGTGCCACACTGAATGTATAGCCTGAAATCAGTGGTTGGGAATGTGTATTCCTGCATTCCCATCTGCACTGCAGTTTAGATATAGAAATGCACGCCAACCTCCTCCACACCTTGTGGTGCAAATATGAGGCACCTTGGTGGTCTTGAATCCAAGTGAGCATTACAAAGCATTTGCACATCTGCATCATCACGTTTACATCATAATCCAATCAGAAAATCCCCAAGCAGATATCAGTGGTTGGATTTCCGCTGGTGTCCCAAAAGTGTCTAAGCCCCTGTGATCAACACATACCCAACTGGGGAATTGTCTCTCAAATGCCTACTAGTTAGATACTTTGCATCCTAAGTTTAATGCACATATTACAAATTCAGTGAAATCACCTTTTTGTGATTTTGCAATGCAAATAAATGTTAACCAGCCTTATGCTCAGAGGCATTCAGGTGCTGTGGGCAAAACATCCAAATGATGACTAGGATGGCCACTTACACGTTGCCAGAAGGGAAGAAAGGCATCACCAAAAAGAAGAAGGAGGCGGAGGAGGACGATGACAGTGATTTGCATAAAATTTGTATGTGCTAATTTATATGAGTAGATGCACATTTGGAAATAATTATGATAATGTAAATAGAAATACAAAACATCTCACCATAGTGAGTAAGACTGTGACCAGGTGACCCATATGCCTGCAGAGTCTGCAGTCCAGGTGCTCACTGTTGATGAGCAACTCCAAAGCGCATGCTCTCCTGTTGGGGGCCATATTCCAGTAGTGCATGGGGCCGAAGGCAAATGGGTTGAGGCCAAAAGGCCATATTTTAACTTACCCATATTTTAGCTTAAAGCGCTTATTGCCGGTAACTACCGGTAAGCCTTAGGAGAGGAATTTCAACCTTTTAGAATGGGGCAAAAATGCACAAAAGCTGGGAATCCACCAAACCATTGTTGGTTGGGGGAAAGAAGGTGGGGGCATGGGCATCTGGGAAACCCCAGATGGATGACTTGGGACCCCAGGAAGGTCAGATTTGGCTCCCATGATTCTTCACCCCTGAAATAGAGGATCCCTTCAAATAAAGGACTGACCTCTCTGACAGCCCACAAATGAAGGATTTGTAAAGTATTATCAGTCTGCTGGGTCAGAACAAGGCAGCTGTTCTGACCCAGCAGACAATCGCAGATGGTATCCATGTATTATGTATCCATGTACTAACCAATGGCTGACCAACATTTTCCATCAACAGTTTTGAACTAAAACCCACATCTAAATAAATAATAATTGGCAATGCTGAAAGAATGAAAAATGTCTGTACCCCCAACATAGGCGAAACCATTCCATAGGTTGTTTTTGTTTTTTTTAATGTTTTTTTTTTAATGTTTAATGAAATGCTCTTTCATTTGGAAATTGGATCCAGATTCTTTGCTTGCTGAGAGTTCTAGAAGTGCTGTGTCAAATTCAGGGACAGCCTTTGCAAAGGGCAGTTGCCTCAAGGTGATACTTGGTGTACCACACAGGCAAAAACATGGCCCTGAAAAAAGGAAAAAGAAAAACAATTTGTTTGTGAGTGCCTATCAGAGCCTTGACAAAATTGTGGTGTGAGGAGGAAAAGGATGATTGTCTTCCAGCTAGGACAGAATTCTATAATTCAGCACAGATTTATTTGGCTGCTCATGCTTTTGAAATCAAAGATTTCATTTCTTTGAAGAATAGTGAAAAAAACTATCATGCTCTGACTGCAAAAAGAAAGAAAGAAAGAAAGAAAGAACAAACAAAGAAAAGAGGAAAAAGGTAAAAAGCAAAGAAACAGAAGGGGGAAATGCAAACAATGAGATTTTCATGAAATTGTATGTCCTATTCCCCATTTCCCTCCAATTCGTGTTTCCTTTGCTATTGTAATTTCTTTTAAATCTGATGTTTATGATATAAAGCATTTGCCTCCAACATGATTCTGTCTAAGTGACTTCTTGGCATCTCATCAAGTCTACTACTGCAAGGAGAGAAAATACAGTCAATCCCTTTGCGACTGTAAAAGTAGAGGCAGTTGATGATAATGGAGATGATGAGCCAAAGTGAGACAATTTCAAGTCCCATTGATGATGTGAATGGGAGGGTTAAGTATGTGTCCTGCCTTTGAAATCTATTGGCTGTAGAATACTAGAATCATAACACTGGAGGGGTCTTGTTGGCCACCTAGTAAAGCCCCCACCCCCGCTTGTTGCAGGAAATCCAGAGCTAGAGCAACCCCAACAGATGGCTGTCCAGCCTCTGCTTGAAGACCTCCAACGAGGGAGAGCCCACCACCCCCAGGTAATAAACAGCACAATCCAATACCAACTTAACTGGGAGTAAGACCAATTGAACTCAATAGGACTTACTTCTGAGTAGATATGTATAGGATTGCACTGTAAGATTTAGGGTCCCTAAATCTTACAGCATGGCAGGCTGGGGAATGCTGCGAGTTGTAGGGCTTTTTTTCTGTCTAAACGTGTATAGGATTGCGCCTTTAAGCATTTTACTATGGCTGGATTTTGCTCTTAGCTTTTAACATTTAACTACCAACTCACTGACATTCTCATCATTTGTAATCAAGTTTGAGTAAAAGAGATTAGTTTAGGCTGGCATTCTTCTGAGATTGTATTTATGAAAACATTCTTGAGAAATAATTGACTAAAAATCAGTGTGGTGTTAGAAACGACTGCAATCTTTGATAATCTTGAATCAGTGAGGCAGTACAGAAACAAGCTTTTGCATGCAGAACTGTTCACACAGAATGGTGCTGTGCATATGGTTCAGATGACTGGACTGCTTGCACGAAGCATCTAGATTTGTAGATCATAATCTCACATGCGCACATGATGCAGTCCTGAAGTGATGTTCTGTGCTTTGATAGCACAGATCACATATTCCCCCTCCTCAAAGAGGTGATAGGCTCAGTCAAAGCTGACAGCAGGAATAGGATGGCCATATGTCCTTTTTTCTTTTCTTTTTTTTTTTCTTTCTTTTTTTTTTTTTTTACAGACGACAGTCCTCTATTCGAAGGGCTGCCAGAATGCTGTCCCCTATTTTGAAGGCATCCTCTATTTGAAAGGCTGTCCAGCCCAACTCCGGTTTAAAGATAAAGAACCATCAGAGGGAAGAGCTGGGCCTTGAAGTTGCCCATCGACAGCACTTGGACAGCAGACTGGGCAAGGCAGACAGGTCACAGTCTTCCACACTATGGTGCGATGTATTGTAATTCTATTTAAATTATAATGTCTAAATTTGCATCTCTACCTGTAAATTAGCACATGCAAATAGGTGTCCTCTTTTGCCCTCCTTTTTGGTGATTCACCAGTGGCCGCCCTAAGCACAAACCATCTCCTTGCAACAGAGGCTGCAGCGCAGGGCACTTTTGTATAGCCCTAGGTAGAGTTGGGGTTTGTTTGTTTGCCAGTACTCTAGGAACTTGGGAACATAGGAAGCTGCCTTATACCAAGTGATACCATTGGTCCATCTAGTCCAGTATTGTCGACATTGACTGGTGGTGGCTCTCCAGGGTTTCAGGCAGGAATTTTTCTAGCTATACCTGGAGAAGCCGGAGATTGAACAGGGGACCTTCTGCATGCAAAGCAGGTGCTCCACCACTGAGCCACGGCCCTTTCCCAACTGAGCTACACCCCCTTTTTAGCACGCCAGTCTTTTTGTGTGGTACTGGTGGCTAGAAATCAGGGTGAGCAGCAGCTGCTAGGCTGGGCGTGGTAGTGACTCATGGTAGTGAGTTTTGAAAATACAGTGAGAACAGTTACTTAAGGGGCAGATTCAGGGCCAAAACAGACATTATTTTACAGCTGTATCTGGCACCTATGTATCCCCCACCCCCATTTTTACTCTAGAGTAGGTTCAGGGTGCCCAATCTGGATCTGAAAAAAGCTCTCATAGTCCCCATGCTAGGGTCCCTATCTGTATCAGAGCTCCAGGACCTACTCTAGAATAAAAATGAAAACAAAAAAAGATGTAGCTGCCTGATATGGATTTAAAGTAATATCTGTTTTGGCCCTCAAGGGTGTAGATTTTTAAAAGGCAAATTAATTTCTCATGATTTTTAGCAGCCAGCTTCTAAGGATATGCATGCACTGCACTGGAAAGGATTGAACTGAATAGCAGCACATGAAAGACATGGAATATACAAAAGCATACAATGGTAAAGGCTGAAAAATATCCCAGGCATCTGGTTACTCTGGCACACAGAAAGCTAATACTGATGCCTTACACTTTATTTATAGTCATGTTTCCCAACTGTTTTTTTTTCTTTTTCTTTTCTCAGTCGTGTCTCAGAACTCGGATCTTACTTGTGAATGTGGGATACTCAAGTCAATTACAGACCTTTACAGGCCTTCACCTGAACGCACGAGGGCTTAAATTGGGTAAAGGGTCAGGGGTGTGCATGCTGCCCCTGTCAGTTCCCACCCTGCCATCTTGAATCGACAAGGACTGAAAGGAAGTTCTACTCATGTTTGCTTGAACACGAGTGGAACTAACTCTCCACGTGTTCATGGACCCTGATAAGGCAGGGTTTCTGATCGCACAGAGAGTGATGGCTGGGGAATGCTGGGAGTTTTTAGTAGGACTTTTTCCTGTCTAAACATGCATAGGCTTGCAGTCTTAATTTCCAAAAACACTTTTCTGTCCTTCTTGTGACATACTAAAATGCCCTAGGATTCAGGGAATCACTAGTTTACACTTTACACATTTTGCAAAATGTGTTGCCTAGTATTTGAGATAATTTTTCAGCATAGTACAAGACTGGAGTGGTACCCACACTTTCACACTGGTTATTAAACCATTAATGTTAGCACCCAAGAAGTCTAGGGTGGGGTACAAACTCCCTTATTTATTTATTTTTACATTTTATCAATTTAAAAATGGAAATAGGTTTTTAAAAAAAAAACTCTTCATGTTATTTTTTAAAAACAGCATTTCCACTCATCCCAAAGTTCTACTTTATATTTAAAATTGTATCAAAGATTTTTTTAAAAAACAGAAAATACTATATATAAAATGTATAAAATCTTTCTATGATAGACATCCACAAATACAATATTTATATAAATAAACATATCCTTCCTACCTCCTGTTATCTAAAACTTAATTAAACTTTGAATTTTAAAACATTTTCAGTTCATTCGAAATACGCTGTACCAATCTATCGCCAAACTATACCTCTCTTAGAACTTTAACAGTGCAATCCTATGTGTATCTACTCAGAGGTCCCATTGAGTTCAATGGAGTGTACTCCCAGGGAATTGGGCATAGATTTGTGGTAATGTGGCCACTTGCATATTACCAAAAAAGAAAACAAAAGAGAACAAATATTTGCATTAAACTGGCATTTTTTATTTTATATTTATAGTTGAAAATTTGGAAATGACGAATATAATTTAAAATAGAAAAACTGTACATCCCACAATATTGGGGAAGACTATGTGCCTGCTTATTATTGATTGCTTAATTGATTTCATTTGATTTGATTTGTACCCTGCCTATCTTCCAAGAAAGCGGCACTCAAAGTAGGACACACAGCCACCCTCAACTGCAGTCTAAATAAATTCTGTAGCCCAGAATATGCCCCTTATAAGTTAGGCTGTGGGCAACATGAGGAAAGAGGAATAATCTCTGTCCAAGTCTTGTGGGAGGGGGGAGTTGGGTTTTTTTTTAAAAAAAATGATTAATCATATGACATGTTCAACAAAACCAGCTGAACCAAATCTTTATAAATTATTTAGGCCAAAGAGCTATAATCATGCCATGCATGTATATATATTCACTCTCCGCTTTTAATGATGGATGGTCTGTAGATTAAACATCAGGGTTGTGTTTTACCAACACTCAAATATTTGCTGAAACTGTGGCTTTGCAGTTTACAACACTTGACATAAGAAAAGAAAAGGTCCTTTTGAAAGGACACTTGACTATAAACTGAAAAGCAAGGGACCTAACCTGGTTTTGTGTGTGTGTGTGTTTGCAAAAATAACTTCCAGAAACTCCAGGAAAGTCAATGGAACTAACCATAGCAAGAGCAGGACTGCCTTGGGGAGGGGACATAGCTCAGTGAGAGAGCCTGCTTTGAATGCTCAGCCAGGTCACAGGTTCGATCCCTGGCATCTCCAGTGAAAAGGATCAGGTAGCAGATGATGGGAAGGACCTCTGCCTGAGACTATGCAGTGCCACTGCCAGTCCATGTAGACAATGCTGGACTAGATGGACAAACAGGTGGACCTGGTATAAGGCAGCGTCCTACATTCCTAATAGGGTGGCCATTTGTGCATTACCAGAAAAGAGGACAAAGAAGGACATGGATTTGCATAGCATCTGCATATGATACTTTATATATGTATAGATGGAAATGTAGACATCATTGCTATAATTTAATAGAAATACAATACGTCTCACCTTAGTAGGGAAGACTCTGACCAGATGAGCTACCGTATATCCCTGCTGCTCAGTCTGCTGCCCAGATGCTAACTGTTGATGGGCAACTTCAAAGCACCTGCTCTCCCTTCGTATGGTGCTTTATCATTAAAATGTGCTTGGACTGGACAGCCTTTCAAGTGGATGACTTCAAATAGAGGACTGTCCTCTGTAAAGCAGGACACATGGCCATTCTAGGGAGGAGCCTCAGATCAGGCAATGAGGCCTTTTATTTTACAGATGTCAACCATCACCTTCAAAGGTGATACAGATACTGGTATCTGCTAGTCACTGGGCCTTCTCAGTAGAAGCCCCACAATTGTGAAATTCCCCTCCAACAAAAGTCCACAAGATCCTCTTAACAAGCCCTTTTCAGAGGGCCAAGAAAACATTTCTTTGTAGACAGGCTCGTAGGTCAGAAAATGACTGGCAGTTGCTGTTTGCAATTGTGACTTCTTGTTTTATGCTGTCAGACCCGGTTCCCTTGTAACACGAACAACTTAGCAAAGGATTGAAATAAATAATGAACTCTCTTTATTGTAGTGAGATGGAAATCACAAGCAATCCTTTAGAGTCTGCAGCACAGAAACTTCTCGGAGGTTATAGTCCCAATACATCAGTTCGTTCAATTAGGAGCACAGACAGGGTTGTAAATCTAGGATTAAGTTTCAAAACACAATCCAAAGAAAAACTGGGAGCAGGATTCTGAAGACCAGCGATGTAGTCTAAGACAGAGTTTCAAAGGCACAGGTTTCTAGATTTACAAGAGTTCAGGGTTCATGAATAATTTCCAAGATAAGGTCCCATGAATATGGAAGTCAAGGCAAGCCAAAAGTTCAAGGTTCAGGTATCGAACAAATAAGAGAGTTTTCCAGTACTAGAAATGTTATATCCATGAAGCTCCCTGAACTCTGCATCTGCTTTTAAAGAGAGGCAGGGCACCTAATGCTCTTCACCAGTCCACCTGCAGATCCACCTGCAAGGATCTGAAGGCAAACTTTGTCTGAAATTGTGAACTATAGCTAAGTGGGCATCTCTCTTCCATTCTCTTTAAATGCCTCCATTCCCAAGGGGACAGGTTTGAACCCCCACCCGGCCACCCCCTTCCTCAGCCAAGTCTCTGGCCTGCTTGTTTCCCCTAGAAAGGCTGTCAGCCCCCTGAGCTGTAGGCATGTTGCTCAAGATCGAATCCTGCAGCTGGTAAGGAGTGTCAGACTCCTCTGGCCTGCTCCCTGCTGAGAAGCCAGGTGGAGACAGGTTCTCACGATTCTGACATTCCGCTGCCTGAGCAGCCCCCCCAATTATCAGCCCCTTCTATGTCCGGGTCTGAATCTTCCTCCAAGGCTGCAGCGCTAGGGACAGCGCTGAGAGGGGAAGGCTTGAGATATGCTGTTGTATACCTAAAATTGCTTCAAACTTGCTATTTTAATTGTTTTATTTGTTTATTTATTTGATGTGTACCCCGCCTTTCTACCAAGAAAAATGGCACTCAGGGCAGTTTAGATGGGAAATATTTTATTTTATTATCTTGTACCCTGTTTTGAGGAATTTAGTTGAAAAACAGGCTACAACTCTCTAAGTAAATAGCACCAACTAGGGGATATTGTCATGATTTTGATGGTAGTGATGGTGGCAATGAAGCCTAAAGCAGCAGTTGGCTGATATATGCCCTAATCGGGACAAGCAGAGATGTTGCTGGCTCTTATTGGCTGAGCTGCTCCGGTCTTAGAGCAGAAAAAGCAGAAAGACTTAGGGATAAAAAAGTGGGCAGGATGAGGAGAATGGGGCCTGAGGAAGCCTAGGAAGAAAGGGTGATCAGAGGAAAGAAAGGAAGAAGAGGCCAGAGTGGGCACTTACAAATCTCCTAGAAAGGGGAACTGCATCACCAAAAAAAGAGAAGAAAAAAGGGGCACAGATTTGCATATGCTAATGTATATGTATAGATACAAATGTAGGAAGAATGACTGTAATTTAAGTAGAAATATAATGTATCTCACCATAGTAGGGAAGACTGTGAGTCTGTGACCTAGTGACCTGTATGCCTGCTCAGTCTGCTGTCCTGGTGCTCACTATTGATGGGCCATGCTCAAGGCCCCTGCTTGTCTCCCTCCTTATGGTTCTTTATTTTAAAACCGGACTTGAACTGGACAACCTTTCAAGTAGTGGATGACTTCAAATAGAGGAGTGTCCTCCACAAAGCAGGACACATGGCCACTCTAGGAAGGAGCCTGAGAGAGGAAGGAAAACTGGGAGAGAGAATAGGCAGACAGGAGATGTGCACAGGACCGGGAAGTGCAGCCGTGAAGAAAACTGTTCCCCTCTTGATTTGATATGACTAGCTAAACTCTGTGGTTGGAGGCCATGGTAATATGTTTGGCTGCATTGTGCCAAAAATTCTTACGTGTACCCAGGGCTGCCTCCAGATTTGAGGGGGCCCTTGGCAAAGGGCCCTCTGTTGGCCCCACTCCTGTGTTGCAGGTCCACAGCTGTGGGCTTACCTGGTGGCAGCAGAAGATAGCTACATGCGTGCCACCACCTTACAGTTCCTACAATGCCTCAGAGCAATGCTACTTTGGGGCATCAGGAGATGGTGGCCCAAAGACCCAGCCAGCCAGCATGAGAGTACTGGGGCAGATATGAGCACCGGTGGGCTCTGCAGCTTGCCAAGGGTGCCAAGTGTTGACCGTTCTTTTTCGTTGTCCCATAATGAAAAAGAAGACACCATGGATTGCTGAGCTGGAACATCAGCTATTCTTCACTGAGTTTCTTTATTGTACGTTTTAAGCCTACGAGTGAAGCCGGTTTTGTGCCTGATAGATTGGTCTTTTAAAAGCAGGGGTGCAGAATAGTTTCATGCAGGCCAGATGATGTCAGTTGGTGTGGCTGTGCCCAGTGACATCATTGCTTCACCCACCCACCCCATTTCAGCATTTCTCTGTGCTGAGAATAGGCAGACAAGAGACATGCACAGGGCCAGGAAGTGCCTGGAGTTCTGTGCTTCTCGGAGCACAGAGAAAAGGACTCGGCTGATGCTTAGAAGAGGAGCTGCTCCACCCAGCTCTGGGCCAGCCCCTGGCTTTTCCCAGCTCCCAGCATCAGGGAAAGCAGCATGCAGGATAAACCCCATTGTTTCCTCTGATCTCAGATAGGAGATAACAGTGGTGATTACCACTGGGGGGAGGGGAAACCCAAATAGGGTCCGCGAGCCAGGTTATGGAAACTGGCAGGCCAGATTAGGCCCACAGACCAGGGGTTCTGCACCCCTGATTTAAAGTAAGCATTCAAAGAGGTGATGCTGTACATGGCTACATTTGCCAAACACTTCTTCATATTTCTCAGAAGCAATCAATCCAACAGCATTCACACAGGTAGTATGAATGTCGCTAACCTTTCTAAAGTCAATGCTGGGAGAGCTGCTGAAGTACTGTTCTGAGAAGGGGTGTGTGACACTGGAAAACTCATTCTGTCTGAGCTTGACAGACCTTCAACACATTTCTGACCCAGCTGCCAAAAGCAGGCTGAGATGGGGGGGCGGGGGCGGGGGGCAGATTTGGCTTCCACAAAACTGCTCGGAATATTTGAGCAACTTTGGAGCTGAGAACTGCTTATCTCTAGCAATTGGCATGAATGAATCGCAATTTGTGCAAATCACAATTTGTGCCAATCAGAGCCAACTCATTAGGTTTGAGTTGTTGTTGTTGTAGCATTTAATTAACACGAGAAGTATGGAACATCTTCCTCTCACTGCATATGCATTATGCACACACTCCACCTTGGCCACCTTGAATTTTCTGACAGTTAATTTCAGATTCATGCAAAATTCGGGCCTCCTCTTGCTATATGCACATATTTATGCAATTTGCAAAAATTTGCAGAGTAGAGGCCCAAATTTTGCACAGATTTCCCCGGCTTTTTAAAAAAATTGCACAAATTGTGGCCAGCTTTAAAAATGGAAGTCCGTGTGCTGGCTCGGCCCACATCAGATTGAGTCGGCGTCAGCGCAGGAGGATTGATGGAACAGAATCCTCAGGACTGAGTTGAGAAAATCGGTTGGATTTTCCCCCTATCAGATTCCTCACACATCTCTAGTTCTGAGTATGTCTCTGAAAGGATGTTGGGAACGAAATGCTTCTTCTGCAGAGCTGGAGGCCACAGTTTAAGTTAATGTGGGGTACAGAAGGAGGTCCTGACCTTTAACAGGGACACTTTAAAATGCTTTTGCCGGCCAGCTACTTTTCTCCTATCTCACCTACTTAAATTTTTAGAAAGCCTTTTTATGTGTGGTATGCGCTCTGGAACATACTTGTTCCCGAGCCCTCCTGGCAGCTTTCAGAGATTGCCAGTGAGTGACTCCCAGAAGATATGTAATTCTAGAAACAGCAGCCTGATGCTAAACATCCCCACCTGTTCTCCATTATCTTCCTTCAAAAGAAAACAATGTTTGGCTAAAGTTACAAACTAATGGAACCCATTTTCACTAAATAGGTACATTTGGTCATATGTAATTTGGTAGCTCATAAAAGGGGTAAGGGGGAGAATTACATAGAAAATGGCTTCGAACAGAGAGAAGAAAATGAAATGATTCACACACACCCCAAGGCTGCGATCCTCATTCCACTTACTTGGAAGAAAAATCCTATTGAAGTCAATGGGAATGACCTCCAAATATACACATGTTTGGGACAATGATGAAATCAAATCTAATCTGTATTGAATATGCTGAACAGGGATTGGCAAAAGTATTTATCAAGAAATCGCACTGATGACTTTAAATTGTACACACTTGCAGTCACAGATGGATGAGAGGCTGCGTTTCTCCCACCCAGCTTTCCCACCTCCATTCCTTATGAGCTCTTTTGATAGAGCAAACCAAAGAGGAAGTGCTATGAGGGATGGCAAGAGGGTTTTGTTTCCTTTTCACATTTCCTGGGGAAAGCTCCTCAAGTTAGAACTCCTCCTGGATGACAAGGCCATAGAGGTGGGCCATGGCCAAACTGAAATTAGGGTGGCCACTTCTAGTTAGCCAAAAAGGAGGACGAAAGAGGACACTGGTTTGCATAAAAATGGCATATGCTATTGCAAATTTACATAAAAATGCATATGTATAGATGCAAATTTAGAAATTATTATTATAATTTAAATAGAAATACAGTACATCTCACCATAATGTGGAAGGCTGTGACCAGGTGACCTGCTCTCCTTGCTCAGTCTGCTGTCCAGGGGCTGTTGAGTGGCAACTTTGAGGCCCAGCACTTGCTTATGACAGTTCTTTATCTTTAAACTGGACTTGGACTGGACAGCCCTTCAAACAGAGGATGCCTTCAGAATAGACGACTATCATCTGACAGAGCTTCAAATAGAGATTGTCCTCTGAAAGCCCTTGAAACAGAGGACTGTAAAGTAGGACACATGACATGGCCATTCTAAGTAGGTGCAATCTATTGCCCCTTGTGGTTAATTGAAAGCTTCCCATTGATTTCAAACCCTCAACGAGTACTGTTGCTTCTGAACAGAACCCTGTGACTAATCATCTCTCACTTTCTAGCCAGTCAGTGCTTCCAAGTTCGAAAACTGGTTGCTGTACTTGACAGTAGTATTCTTCACCACTTTTAGGGCCCATAAGGTGTTATTTACATGAATGGGTTTTACTTGAATCATTAGAAACTCATTAACTATCCTACAGAAGCCAATGCAATTACATTAGGTATGCACTGTGACTTCTTCCCTTTTTCCAGTTAATGTAATAGTTTCGATTTTGGCAGGGGAGGGGTCTTTTGTCGGTCAGCTACAACATTTCCATTCATTTGCATCACTTTCCTCCCACCAGGACAGATAATATAAGTACTGAGCTGAACATGCAGAATAACTTATTTTCCAGACTTTCTTCAAGTATCAAACAGCTGTGAATAGCTTTACTATTATTCAGAAACCAAAATTGGAGTCTAATGGATTCTCCTTAAAACTGTTTAGTTGTGTGTGTGTGTGTGTTTTCTTTTGAGCTTTTCCAAAGCTATTCTTAAACCATATTTGATGCAACTGATATGGATACTACCATGCATTCCACAGTGAATGTAACTTACAAGCATTTCAAGGTCTGCATGTACATAGAATAACATGAAATACAAGGGAAACAATATAATGCCGTAATATCACGTAATATTATGTTTATAATAAGTCATACATAAAATTGAAAACCTTATTTTTTCCTTTCAATTGTTATGTGATACTTATGTTTATAATAAGTCATACATACTGTTGTTTTTTAAATGTTGAAAACCTTACTATTTCTTTTCAAATATTTATACAATAAATAACTTCTCTATCTTTATACTCTGGGCCTTTGTGCCGTTTCCATTATAATTTACCTGTACATAGAATAAAACAAGACTGAAGGGAAATAGTCAGATAGGAATTTTCTTTACATAAGTTGGCTTGTTGTAATGGATTTAGATAGGGCTGCAATCCTGCACCACAGAAGCACATATGGGACACACTTTCATAGTAACAACAAACAAGGTAATTGGGGAACTATACAAGGGAAAAGATATGATGATGGCAGCCAGCTCTCTAAGCCAGCAATGCACTGCCCTCCATACTGCAACGTTGCAGTGAATGGGCTTAGGGTGCAATTCTAGGAATGTTTGGACAGAAAAAAGTCCTACAACTCCCAGCATTCCCCAGCCAGCTGCCAATGCTGGCTGGGGAATGCTGGGAGTTGTAGGATTTTTTTTCTGCCTAAACAAGCATAGGATTGCACCTTTAATGGATCTATGAGAGGCCTCCTCTTTACATGGTAAATGTATATTACTTAATTTACTTCAAAATGTAACGAGCCAGCCATTTGGGGACCCTCCTGCTTATCTGGCTGAGTGGGGGCCAGACTTCTGCCCCAAAGTCCTGCCCTGATGGCACCACTGATTCCAGGGCACCATGTCTGCATTTTGGGAAGTAGCTCCATTTGTTGATTTCAGTCCTGAATCCAGGTGAGTGGAACTTGCTCATCTTATTGCTACTTCCCAAACTTTTCCATTGGGAAAAAGAAACTAGCCCCCCTTTCCTCAGAATACCTAACTTGTGTGCCAGTCACAGTACGGAAGCAGTGAATGGTTCCATGCAGCTTTGTGCCACTTCTTGCCTTAGCCTACCTTTGTATTAAGGGCACTGGGTTTTGAGGAGCTTCCCTTGAACATCAAAGCCTATAGATGAACTTTCAGGTAGTTTCCCCCGCCCCCCAAGGGAAGCAAATGTGAATCATGTCCCTGCCTTCAAAGCAATCAGTGTTTCACTCGGTGTGTAGCACATACAACATGACACAGATGTCGTACAATATAACAAATCATTACTAATGAATCATGATATCTGACACTCAGTGCCGACAATGGATTTACGGACGTGCTTCTCGGCAGCAGCAGTTTCCTGTATTAGGAAGTCTGACTTTGTAAGCGGCCTTTCCCCTTCATTCAAGTATCCCAAGGGTGTCAAATTTGGAATTAACAGAGTTTGGAAGGAAGCTATCAGCTGCCCTTATGCCTTGGGCACTGAAAATGAGAAGTCAATGTTTCTCTGGGGTTTACGTTTCTCAATAGTTTTCAGAGCTGGCAGGAGAGTTCATAATCAGTTGCATCAACTTTTATGACCTTTTGCCTTTTTTTGTAATACAGAATTAATAGTCATTGGAGGAAGGGCTGGAAGGAAACTTGGAATTTGGTCACTGGATTCTTCCCCCATATGGTGAGGATTATTTTTTTTTTAAAAATGCATTGCATATTTTCCATCCTCTTTATACTGCATTTTTAGAGAATCCTTATGGGTTTCAGCTCAGTAATTCCGCTGATCTCATTCATTTGCTACATTTTTATTTATTTTATTTTATTTGTAATTATTGTCACTTTAGGCTTCAGGAGCATTTCAGTCCATGTTAATATCAATGTTTGCATGTAAACTTACAAAACATGGAGATGTGCATTATAATGTACACTATCATAGATGTATAGTAATGTAGCCTAGTTCTTCACTACTGACCACTTACTTTAGTAACCACTTATTGGTGCTATAGCCACCATAATACAAGTAAGTGATCTTTGACAGAATGTGCTGTCTCCTACCATATGAAAGCTTCAGTGGGCCATGAATCTCACTGGGTGACTTTGAGCCAGTCACTGACTCTCAGCCTAACCTACCTCACAAGGTTGTTATGAGGAGAAAATGGAGAGGAGGAGAAGGAGGAGGATTATATAAACTGCGTTGGGTTCCTTGTAGAAAAAAGGCGGGATATAAATATAACCAATCAATCAATATGAGGTGGCAGTCATTTAATATTTCATCTCTGTTGGCAAGATCCCTGATATAGATCCATGCCAGAATGGCCAGGTGTCCTACTTTACAGAGGATAGTCCTCTATTTTGGAGAGCTGGAAGAGGGCAGTACTCGGTTTGAAGGTGTCCTCTATTTGAAGAACTTTCCGAGTCCGGGTTCAAGAAAAAAAAAACCATAAGAAAAGAGAACAGGGGCTTTGAAGTTACCTATCTACAGTTAGCACCTGGACAGCAGGCTGAGCAAGGCATACAGGTCAGCTGCTTACAATTTCCCCCACTATGGCGAGAAGTATTGTATTTCTGTTTAAATTATAGTTTTTAGCTCTACATTTGCACCTATACATAAACATTTTGCAATGTTGTGCAAATTGATATCATCTTCTGTCATCCTTTTTGGTGATGCGTAAGTGGCTACTCTAATCCAGGCATGTGTATATATTGGGAATAATATCCCAAATATAAACAGAAGAAGATAAATTTGTTTGCTTAAAAATCAACCCGCCGATTGCAATGTATTACTAAGTTGCGGGGAGTCTGGTGACTCTTATTTCA
Organism: Shinisaurus crocodilurus; assembly: GCA_021292165.1. Lineage (NCBI taxonomy): Eukaryota > Metazoa > Chordata > Lepidosauria > Squamata > Shinisauridae > Shinisaurus > Shinisaurus crocodilurus. The sequence continues at coordinate 50,078 of JAHFWL010000332.1, forward strand.
GTGGGGCTCCTTTTCCATTGCAGGTTTTGTAGCTTTTATTTGGAGCTATCCATGGTGCTCCATGGTGGTGAACCTATTTGGGGGATGGAATTCAGCACCATGGATAGTTCCTACGAGGCTCTAAATAAAACCTGCAAAATGCGCAATGGGGGCATTGTCCTCAATAACACATGTCTGACAGCCATACAACATCTGCGAGATTACTTTAGCAGTAAAAACTTGCATGGCTTCAGGAATATAATGGCCACCTTTAGTATAGAAAAAGGAGAGAAGTGCTCTAGTGCTCCTAGAAGCATTTGCAGTGGCATACTTAAATTGGGTCTTCCACGAGCCTGATGATTGAAAGGTTACACCAAGATATTTATAGGAAGTAACTTGCTCAATTTGGTGTCCATTAATCTTCCAATGATGCTTGGAAGATTAATCCTTCTTCTATTAAAGATTAGGACCTTATTTTTTGTGTAATTTATTGTCAACAATTCATCTTTACAGTAGGAAGCTAAGGCGCTTAAAACTCACCTCAAGCCTATACTTGACAATGATAGAAGCACTGCATCATCGGCATATAGAAGAATTTGCAGAAGTCTATTTGCCAATTTAGTGTGTGAATTTACCCTTTTCAGAGTCTGAGCCAAAGAATTAATATAGAAGTTAAACAGAATGGGGGCCAAGATACATCCCTGCCTTACTCCATTATGTATTAATGGGTATTAATCCTGTTAGATGGCCCGCACAACTGCATCTGCCCTTCACATAAGTGTTTTCATAGAGACTACACATAAGTACAAGTAATCTCATATCGATGTTAGTAGACTCAAACTTATCCCATAACTTCTTTCTGGGAATTGAGTCGAAAGCAGATTTAAAGTCAATGAATGCAACGTGCAGGCCCTCTTTAGTTGTTAATGCATACTTTTCAGCAATATGTTGGAGGACTAATCCCTGATCAACTGTAGATCACCACACTCTGAATCCTGCTTGCTCACGCTGGCTCAGCTTGTCTGAGTGTGGAAAGCTAAGCCGGGTCAGGCCTGGTTATTACTTGGATGGGAGACCCCTCCTCTAGTTTCCTGCATTGAGCAGGGGGTTGGACTCGATAGCCTTGTAGGCTCCTTCCAACTCTATGATCTATGAATCTATGAATCATCAAGGATGTTTTCTTGTTCTATCCAGTCTGATAATTTCATATGCAGATGAGAGGCATATAATTTATTGATTATACTCAGTAAACTAATTGGGCTATAGTTTGCTGGATCATATCTTTCTCCTTTTTTATAAATTGGGATGATAATGGCTAGGCCCTAATCCTGAGGGATGTATGTCGTCTGATCAATACATGTAAACAAAGTTGCTAATTGTGGAGAAAGCCTGAGCACACATGGTTGAATGAACCCTGACATAGTTTCGCTGACACCCCTCTTTCCCCCATCTTTCTTGCATAATCCCCACCCGGGGGGTGGGGGGACAGGAGACACAGTTCTGGGCAGACCGGTTGTACATGGTCACATCTGCATAGCTACATCTGCATACCCTCAATAGGGTGAATTTATATCTACCCTCAAGGAAGGGCATAAACATTCCGAAGGTGGGGAGCAGTCTCAAAGAGCTGCAAAGTACCCCAAAGTATCCAGGAGATGCCAGCACTCAAGAGGTGCCACCACCCCGCAGGGCGGAACCAACCCACCTGGTCATCGAGGGCGGGGAGGGGGCGTGGGAGGGTAGAAAAGACAAGTCCTCAAGAACAAAGAGTTCGGTCCCACTCGCGCCTGCGCGAGCCACCGGTAACATCCCTACTAGAGGCATAGATCATACCAGCTTGATTTTGGTTGGCAAAGGTGACCACGCACGGCATGAGCATGGATATGGTTATAAAAAGTGTATTCTACATATTTTATGTTTGTAGTGGTAATAGGCTTGTGTAATCGAGCCTCGCCGGGCAGAACGAGGCCGAAATTGGCCCCGCTCACGCCCGGCGAGGCCTTACCTTGTTCTTCGGGGTGGCTTGCCCTCTCCGCAGCGAGCCGCCCACACGGCCCGTTCCGTCCTGTCGCGTCACTTCCGGGACCGGAAATGACGCGACGGAACCCTGTGCAGGCGCGCTGGACCCCTGTGGCGCCCCCCGCGGAAGATCGGGTCGGGGGCGCGACCCGGCCTTGGAGACATGCCTAGTGGTAAATAAATCCTGGTTTATTGTGCTGAGAATCTCTAACAGATGTTGTTTTCGCTCGTACTGGGTTAATAGGCTCATGGGTTTGGGGTAATTATTCATTACCAATTTTTGGCGATATAGAATCAAATCCCATTTTTCATTAGTAGTGTCTTTCTTTGAATAGGTTACACCTTCTGATGGAATAGTAATCCGAAGATTTTGGTGTGTTTGAAGATTAGGTTTAGTTCTCAGCATAGGTATATGATTTTCCTCAGACTGTTCCTTGCTATTTATTTTCTCCTTGATGCTGGAATTGTCTTTCTGCCTAGGGCATTCTCCAATACTTTTCTCATCTTTCTGTTTAGAAACTTTTCCTAATAGTTTAGGGGTATTCATCTTTTTGTGGTCTACAATCTTTAAGTTTAGTATTTTTTACTTTCTTTGCATTTTTAACTCCCCTTTTATAGTTTCTAGACCCTTTCATCATATCCTTTGTTTCTCTCATTTTTCCACATGGGTTTGATAGCTTGTTTGTTTGGGAGTTTAGCTTAATCATACTATTTACCAATAGTGTCAAAAGATTATTACTCGCAGATAAAAAGGATTTAATGTATTCCGTTTCCTTTATCAGCAGAAAAATCCAGCCCTCAACTGGCAATCGCTCTGCACATTTCTCTTCTTGTGCAAATACTTAGTTTGCTCATCTTTCCCTTTATCTTGGGCCCATTCCTGTATTTGCCTGAAAATTGCATCATTTAGTTGCTTATCAACCATGACTGACTGTGCACATCCTGCAAAAGGTATCTGTTCGGCGAAGGCCACCTCGTCAGCAAGACTTTTACATACAGTTTCCTCTGTTGGTACTTGAGTATTCCCTTTATAAATCATCATAGTCCGATCCAAAATAGAATTTGGGGAGTTTAAAATCAGCTCCACTAACAGACCCTTTGTTTTCAAAGAACTGAGTAATCTTTGCTTGTTTTTTATTTTTACCCTGGAGGAGGTCACCATCATCGGGCACAATTCCCAAGGTCTTATAGTCCTTTCTGGTAAGCACCATATCACTTATTCTGAGTTCCCACTATTTACTCCCAACCAATGAATACAAGCATTCAAACAACTCAGATAATTAATAATTGAGTGCTTGCTCACTGGCCGCTGCTTGGCATTGCTTGTCCTCCCCACCTCAAGGGTCCCATTTACTCACATGACTATAAGCACCATTTGTTTTCAAAAATAGTCCTTGAGAAACACTGTAAGTGATACAGAATGTTCAAGGTTGTTCAGAGAGCCTTACAAAAATACCAAGGTAAAATTTGCCAGCGCAAAATAGACAAAGTAGATAAAAAGAAAAAACAACTAAAAATACATTCCGGAGCTCAAAGCAGAAGCAGCCTTCCTTGTCGCCATCTTTTTCCTTACCTAATCTATATGTGAATCACACAAGCACATACATATACGTACACCTGTCGGATCCTGTGCACGTCTACTCTGAAGTAAGGTGTTCTCTTCCCTCAGCATATACGTGTAGGCCAATGATCTACATTACTGATCTACATTACTGAAAGCAAAATGAGTGGGAGATGCTGATTTGAGATGAACCTGCCATAACAAAACTTAGCCTCCTGGAAACTTTCTGCAAATGATAGTTATGCTGAGTTGCAGATTTAATCATCGATTTCCCGGCTATAACGCAACAGAAAGGTGAGAGTTATACTGTCACTTTAATCATGTGTGCAGTCTGAAATGCAAGCATTTTCATATCACTTTAACTCCTTGTTTTCTAAGGGTAAGGAAAAACTCTGGCTAATCTGCCCTGTGGAGAACAGTAAAATTACCTGCCTGATTTTATACTGTAGCCCAACCTACCCCAACTTGGTGCTCTCCAGATGTGTGGGCCTGTGACTCCCATCATCCCCAGCCAGCTGGCAGGGGATGATGAGAGTTGCAGCCACACAGATTTGGAGGGCACCAGGTTGGGGAAGGCTCCTGTGGTATATGATGGCTACTGCTGCTGGAGTGACACCCTACGTGAGTGGGTGGGGAGCCTTGCAGTCTGACTGTGCTCCTTTAGATAAGCCTCATTTACTTCAGAGCAGCACTGCGGAGTCCTTGCGATGCATGTAGATGGTCTGCTTCTGGGAACCCTCCCCGCACATAATTCCATTGGCACTTTATGATTGTTCCTCTGGAGCACTGTTGTACTGCAGCTGCAAAAGAGGACACTGGTCCTCATTCACTGGGGAAGTTCATGTCCCAGAAAAGGGCCCATAAGGCTAAATCCTGAGCATTCTAACAATGGACTGGGACCATGAATGGGATCCATCTGTAAAGTGCAAAAGGTTGATTATTCAAGGTAACTGAGGATGTGGAAAGTCCAGAGAGCTTTTGGGATGGTATTTATATATAGCAGTGGTGAGAAACTTGTGGCCCTCTAGATGTTGGACTACAACTCCCATCACCCAAACCAACCATTGGCTATGCCAATAGGACTTGGAGCCCAACAGCATCTGGAGGACCATAAGTTATCCACCCATGAATAGTTCCCCATCCTGACTCTCTTAGGGCCAAACTAAACATTTGGGAAAGTGCACGTAGTGGAGCTGTGTGCATGCTAGTTTTCCCTACTCTCCTGCAAGTGTGTGTGGCCCCAATTGTTGCTCTGGGAGGGGGTTTAAACCTTTTCCCCCCTTCCCATTTCTCTCTGTGTCTGAAATTCTAAATTTTCATCTCTCTCTCTCTCTCTATATATATATATATATATAGTGGCAGCAGCACAACCAACCAACCAACCAACCAACAAACCCTTTAGAAAAAAAAGGAGGAAAGTTTGCTACTGCTGCTGCTAATGGTGAGCCCCATCCATGGGAAACTGTTGGAGAATTTCTCTTCTCCCTGAAGAAATTTGGTGAAATGGTGTTCTCCCCTAGCCATTTCTCTGCCCACAAATATCATGAATTTTGGCAGACCATTTGTGCACAGTTCTAATCTTCCTACTGCATACTTCCCTACCACATGCAATGAAGTGTAAAAGGGGATTCCCAGTCCCATATCTGCATGGCTTCTATGCAGGCAATTCATCTTACACAAAGTGCCACTTGGTCTTTCCAAGAGGAGAAGCAGACCCATATGAAGTGTCTGGGGTAGAGCCGGCAACAGGGGTTGGTATCATTGGGCACCTACTGAGGCCCATGCAGGGCCAATGCTACCATTAGGCCAACTAGGCAGCTGCCTAGGGCGCAGGGCTAAAGGGGGCACCAGAAATAGGGAGGGAGGGCTCAAGTGGGAAGGGGGACGCTAAATATCTGATCTTGCCTAGGGCACCAAACTGCACCAAACCGCCTTGCACCGGGCCTTGGGCCCATGTCAGGAGAGGGGGGCACTGAAAAGCTCTGGAGCCTACTGGCCCTGTGGCTTCTCCTCCTTGTTTTTGATACCTGTTCAGTTGCCCTCTCCAAGCGAATGACAAGAAGGGAGAAGGAGCTGCAAGTTCTGCATGCCCTGTCCTCTTCTGGGAAGTGATGTGAATTGAGACCACAGGGAGAGATGAGTAAATGGACAGTGGCAACAGTAGCGAGGAGGAGGACTTGGGTACACCTTGCCCAAGCCCCCACCCCAAACATGGAACTGGCATTGACTTGGGAATTCATATATTCTGACATTTTGTGTGTGAAGAGCCACTGTTCTCCCATAGCAGCAAACAGATTGTTTAAAAACAACAACTAGAAGGATCTAACTCTAGGCAAGATGATAAAAAAGCCAGTGAGAGATTAAACCAAAAAGCAAACTAGCAGACAGTGGTTGTGAAGAAGAAAGGAGAGATGAAAGACAAACAAGTGCCTTTTGAGAAAAGAAAAAAAAAGCTGGATGGGGAACAAAGTGCACAACAAGCTCCATCTTTCAAAATCAAGTGATAAAGTCATCGTGTCACAGTAGATTTTTTTTTCATGGCTTCCAGAATATTGTTTAATGTGACTGTTAGTAACAACGCTGGTGGCTGTGATGCTTCTGCCAACATGCTTCGCATAGACATATTCTGAATTTCTGATAATCTGTGTGTGTTTTAGGGATATTGGAGAAATCCACTAAAGATTCAAATGAGTTTGGATTTCTATGAATGTAATCTGTGGATTCTGCAGCAGACTGGATAGCTCCTAGAGTGCTCTGAAAGCTGAACTGAAAAAAGATGTTGTCTCAGCAAAGCACTGGGGTCATCTGAAGGCTTAAAAAGGCTGGCAGAGTCTAACATTGAAGTGGCTCTGCCATCTGGACAAGTTGTCTACAATTACTAAAGGGCCTGTGGCTGATTTTGCAGCCACATCCTCCTGCATGGCTGTGGAACAGGTAAGGCTATAGGAAAACCATCCCAGATGTCTGAGGATGATGGAAGAGCGATGTTCACAGACTGGGACAGTATAGCAGGGAGTGCTAAGGGTTCCCGTGTGAGTGGGGTGGCCTGTGACTGGTCACAATCTGAATATTCCCCAGGGCAATGCTGGGAGCCAGATGCAGAGGACACGACGACACCTAGAGTGTTAATTTCATAAATTCATCTCCTCTTTCTTTCTTTCTTTTTTGGTTTTTTTCTTGATTGTCCTTTGGAATTTGGTCATAATAACAGATACAGACATGTAAGTAATAATCACATACTGCTAATAAGAGTTCGACTAAACACAATGGTTTCCATTTGGTTACTGATCCAGAAAAGAAGTAGGTATGTTATTTCTATATACCCAAAACAGGAAATAACTGCAGTTTATCAGGAGCAATGTAGCTTTATGAAAGAAATAAATGTCCACTAGAGACAAAACTGAGATCATCAGACTCATTTTCATGTGTTACTTTTACTTAATCAACATTTTAACTCCACTCTCAAGAGGCCTTTAAGTACCACCTGCTCTTCCTTGTAATAAGACACAAATTTATTATTCCTTTAAAAAAAAATCCCTTAAGCAAACAAGCAATTATGTTATATTTAACACAAAGCATAGTATTCTTGTGCCTGTGAGCTTGCGGAAGGGGCCACTCACATAATGGGGCTTTTGCACTTCTAAAAATAACCCACAACAAGAGAAAATGTTTGTTTCCAGAATGGGGCAGGACAGACATCACAGAAGGGAGCTCTGCTGACCTGTCCCAATCCATAAATGAACATTTCTGCTAATTTCCGGGATTATTTTTACAAGCATGAAAGCCCCATTGCACAAGTGGTTGCTCCCACGTGCTCAACAGAACCATTGGAGGCAGAGCGGCCCTGTTGGATACTGCCCAATAAGTATTCAGATTCTAAATTCTAATAAAGAGAGACTAAGGGTACAATCCTATGCATGTTGAGACAGAAGCTGGCTGGGGCATGCTAGGAGTTGTAGGCCTGTTTTCTGTCTCGACTAAAATGTTTATTGCCCAACACGTTTCGGCTGTGCCTTCATCAGGGGTGAAACTGTTTTCAAATGCTGCTCGGAACAAATAGTTTCAGCTATCTCGTGAGTCTCTACATGCATAGGACTGTGCCCTGAAAGAATAAACTATAGGATAGGCTTTGTTGCACAAACTAAATATGAATACCACAGCCTCCCAAAGTTTTACCACATGAGCTGCAAGAGCATATAGGTAGTCTTCCCTTAAGGGTCTTTTTTGAAACTGAATACTGTAACTTGAATAAATTATGCAAATCAGGCATATTCACATAGATTTGCTGAATCTTACATAACTCTACTTCTGCTTGTTATGGGAAAGATAAAGACCTTGACAACTACCATTACAAATCCTGCTCTGTCTCCCTTCTGGCTTTTTAGGACAGATCTACGCACTCACTTGATCAAGGATCATCTTATTTGAGGAGTATTCTTCTACTCTTCCCTCAGACATATAATGTAGCACGTTACCTGGGTTCTACACAAGTATGCCCATATGATTCCCATGCTTTCTTCACCTCCTCCTTGTTTGAAGAGGAAGTATTGTGCCAATGTATTCAATAGGGCTTACTCCCTGGTAACTGTTTGCCCCATTTAGTTCAATGTGACTTATTCCCAGTTAACCATGTATAGGATTGTAGCTTAAGACCTCTTTCTTTTACCAAAACTCTAAACATACTGTGATATTTTTCCCCTTGGACTTTGTGGAGGAGATTAAGCTAGCTTGGAGGTTGTTTTTGTATACAATGTAAGATTATTCTATTTTGTACATGTTATGTGATTAGATGAACCCGCCCTGAGGCCTCAGGATATAGTACCATGAAAAGCAACTAACTAAATCATATCAGCATCCCTATAGTTTGCTGTTTTTTCCGTCCTACCTTTTGTCTCCATCATTGCTGAAACTAGTGCCATTTCAAAGAATAATATTGAAAGTGGGTTCACATGATCATTTAGACACTTAAAGGTCCCTCCCCCCTCTCCCTTTCTCAACCCCCCTCGATGTCACAAGCTCCATTTAGGCATTATAAAATTGTGAATGTGAAGGGGACATGGGGATGCACATGGCACGCACACCTCTCCACCCCCAACCTTCCCAGGTTTCATAGATTTCATAGATTACAGCGTTGGAAGGAGCCTACAAGGTCATCGAGTCCAACCCCCTGCTCACTGCAGGAAACTAGAGGAGGGTTCTCCCATCCAAGTAACAACCAGGCCTGACCCTGCTTAGCTTTCCACGGTCAGACAAGCCGAGCCAGTGTAAGCCACAGGCCTGAACCAGAAAAACTGAAGAAAGGCTGAACTTGCATTTGGCTAAACATGGTTTACACTTATCTGCACTGTTGGGAACCCTGACCCTGATTTCACAGTGTGATCGTGGTTAGGGGAAATATCCAATATACACTGTGATTCTTGTCCCTCATACATTCAGCCAGCCTCAGGTTAGCCTAAAAGGGGAAGAGCCACAGTTTAATCCATGAGAAATCCTTCAAACAACCCACATGCATCTGATATTCTGGCTGGAAGAGCGGGGTGGGGGGGAAGTAGCGTGCTTTCACTCTGAATTTACTGTTATATAATTATGTCTTATTTCACTGAAAACCATTTATGGTTTTTTTAAAAAGTATGTTGCAAACCCTCCCTGTGTTAAAGCAAGGACTCCAACATCTGATTGTTTCAAGTAGAGAGAGATATGTAAAGGCTTTTCAGGGAGTCTCTGTGGAGTCTTTCTCTCATTCTGTGCCATGGCATGTACTTCTTGGACCGTTCCTCAAGGAATACGTTGTGCCAGCCAAGTCATAAAGAGGCCTGGACATAAAATGCAGAAAGATCCTCCAAAAATAGTACCTGAAGTTGTGCTTGTAATACCAAGGGCTTTGAATGAACTGTAAGGATACCCAGGGGAAATTATACAGTCATAAGGAAAAGCCAGAAGTCCTGGATGCAAGCAACAGTCAGTCTGTGGTAAAATGAACTGACCTATTTTCCATTTTCAAACACTCGCAATAACAACACTTGGATTTGTTGGGAAAGATCTTTGTGGAGCTCAAAAGCTTATATGTTCCCACTAGCAGAACTTGTAACAGAACTGGTTTCCCAACACATCTTTCTCACAAGTATCTTTTCCCGCACAAGTTTCATCTTTCCATAGATATTTCCAAAACATTTTTATGCCGTGACCCGAAAGAAAAGAAAGATCTGCCGCAGGGAACATTCTTGTAATGTCAACTACAGCTGGCCATCTTTCTAATTCTGGTTATATGGCATCACCACCTCGCCATTCTCCCACTGCCATTTTCAGTTTTCGCTTGTCACAAACTTACTTGTCACTTTCCCAGCAACACAGAATGAGGTGGAGGACAGGAGCGTCTAGACTTCCTGTCAAAGGGCATATAGATGTGTTTACTCCGAATAGTATCAGAAACTGTAATTTTGGACTTCATAACTTCCTGTAATTGTTGTAATGAGATACAATCATGTTCTTCTCCACTGGGAACAAAGACTCAGTATCATAGGAATTAACTTAAACTATTCATTTGGGTATAAAATACAACAGAGGCCAAGAGCCTCTAACTATTATCAGCCATCTTAACAACAACAGCCAATAACCATCAGGAGTTCTTTTCCCCACAATGCCTCTGGGACGCAGATGGCCCCTCCTACCAATATTAGTTATTCATACATCACAGTCTGTTTCATGCCCTTTACCACAGACATCTTCAGTGCTGATGTGCTCTATAATAGTGATGGACTCCATGATGTCAAAATGTCAAACATGTATGGTGAGAGGTGGAGACAAAAGGAAACAGCCATGGAGACAGTGTGAAGTGTGAGGATAAAAATTACCTCAAAGCCAGTTTTCTAGCTTGGGGTGTGTGTGCTTTTGATCAGTTTCAATTCCATCTCCATTGCTTCAGTACTTGCAGTCCACTAGGCCCCGAATCTCTGGGAGGCCATCTGCCCCACCCGCCTGGTGTCCATGGGCACTTGCTGAAATAAAGGTACAGGGGTCCTGATGATCTTGGTAAAAACTAAAACTTTGGTGATCATAAGCATCCATGACTAAGGGTGCAGTCCAATGAGACTGCCCGTAACCCTCTAAACCAGTGATGGCGAACCTTTTTGAGCCCGAGTGCCCAAACTGCAACACAAAACCAACTTATTTATTTCAAAGTGCCAACACTGCAATTAAACCTGAATATTGAGGTTTTAGTTTTAGAAAAACAACTCATACAGTTGTCCGAACTAAATAACATCTTTTGTCTTTAAAGAAAAACACAATAACAGCTTTCAATGATACAGTTTTTTGTTGGGGGAAAAAATCAACTCAAAAAATTATTATAGTACTACATTGTACACATAGCCTGAAGGAAATTTATACAAACTTTTTAAATAATTAGGCACATGTATTTTTGGATAAGGGATTCTCAACTTGTAATATGATTATATGCCAGACTGAAATTGTATGGGGTAAGCTTACTCCAGGTCCTTTCCCTGCTTCTACAGGTGTCGGATTAGTAAGTCAACCTGTACTAGGATGAACAAGATAAACAAGAAAACTAAACGTGCTTAACACATCTTAAACACTTTATGTCTTGGACTGCAAACACTGCATTAGGTAAAAGTTTGCATTGGGCATGCTTTTGCACAATTAATGTGATTTTTGCTATTGCATGCATGCTGATAATTTGTCAAACCTTGGCTCATACTCCGTTAGTTTGAGAGCAACACATGCAGCACTCAGGTCAACTGTTAGGGCTTTACATCCAGGCCATGCTCTGTGCATCATTCTTCAAAATCTTTTAAATGTGATAACAATGTAGAAAAGAATTCTGTAACAGGAATTCTAGAATAAAATCATTCTGTTCCACACTGTGAGAAAGAACAAGATCATTAGTGTTTTGCAGAAGGGGATGGTCTTTTCGCGATCTGGTGACCAATGGTTCGAGTGCCCACAGAGAGGTCCCTGTGTGCCAGCTGTGGCACCCGTGCCATAGGTTCGCCATCACTGCTCTAAACTATACAGGCCTGTGGCTTATGCTGGCTCAGCTTGTCTGAGCGTGGAAAGCTAAGCAGGGTCAAGCTTGGTTATTACTTGGATGGGAGTCCCTTCCTCTAGTTTCCTGCATTGAGCAAGGGGTTGGACTCGATAGCCCTGTAGGCTCCTTCCAACTCTATGATCTATGAAATCTATAAAATCTCTCTGTCGCATCGGATCCCCCTGGATTAGCTGGCTTTTTGCCCACATGTGTTTCACCTCCTGCTGCCTCCCCCTCTTGAATCTTTCTGCCTGAAGTTTTTTTTCTGAAATCAAATGCCCCCCTCTCCCCTGTCCGTATACCCCTTTTTACAAGCAGGGGTGTCCTTAGGAGACAGGTCCTTTAAAGACACACACACACACACACACACACACAGAGAGAGAGAGAGAAAGAGAGAGAGAGAGAGACAGAGAGAGAGAGACTTTAGAGCATATGTAAATTTGTGCATTATTTTTTTTTTTGTCCTTTGGGCCTGAGCCTTGGATCTTTTCGGTACCTAGCACTGCCCCTTCACTTAAGGTTGCATAAACATAACGTCTTGAATCCAAAGATGCCTTCATGAGTGGAAAAGAACTTCTGCTTGCCCAAGGCAGCATCCCCAAACTTTGCCCATTCTCCTTTCATTGTAGCCTGGCTCAGCTTGTCTGAGTGTGGAAAACTAAGCAGGGTCAGGCCTGGTTATTACTTGGATGGGAGACCCCTCCTCTAGTTTCCTGCATTGAGCAGGGGGTTGGACTTGATAGCCTTGTAGGCTCCTTCCAACTCTATGATCTATGAAATCTATGAAATCCCTGCCATACCTAGTCACATGTTGTCCAAATAGTCCCTCAATCCTCAGGAGTGGCTTTTTGGAAGGCTCACGAGAAGCAGTGAGGAGAAGTAGCCAGGAAAGCCATGTTGTGCAAGTAGGGTTCTGCTCATCCTTCTTTGGTCCAAGCCATAGTCTCCCCAATTCACATTTAACCCAAGGTTACATTGCACAATGGGTTTTGAAGTGTTAAAGCTTTGTAAGCACTTGGACTTCTTGCATTTGCCTATTTGCCTTTATTATTTTGCACCAGATATCAAGGAACTTAATGAAGTTAGAGGAAACACTTTGGTGTAGGTGGGTTAAAATATTATGAGAATTTATTGGATTTGGCACAAAAGGGGCATGATATTGGGAGAATGCAGTAGAAAGCATAATGCTCGTTGATGCAAACATGGCAACAATAAACATTTCCTGATCCAAAACAAATGTGTAGGTTTGTCAAAAGAATGTTACCATACTGATATGATCTTTCTGAGCACTGTATGTAGTTTCACTATGGGATTCACTACTACAGGTTGGTCATCAATTTAGCTGGCTTTAAAAGTGGTTTAAAACAAATTCATGGAGGATAAGGCTGTCAATGGCTACTAGTTATGATTGCTATATGCTACCTTCAGGATCAGAGGAAGCATTCCTCTGAATACTAGATGCTGTGGGACAACCATAGGAGAAGGTTATTGCCCTCATGACCTGCTTGTGGGCTTCCCAGGAACTTTTAGTTGGCCACTGCAGGAAACAAGGTGGTGAACTAGACTGACCTTTGGTCTGATCTAGCAGGGCTTTTCTTATTGATCTTCTGTAGAAGAATCCAGTTGCCAGAACTGCATTATTTATTTGACCCAGATTCTGCTTTCTTTTGCGTGTGTGGATTTCAGTGGCTAGTCTTTAGAACATTCAAGAATCACTTGATTTTAAAGACCACAACAAAACTTCAGGGAACAGGTCAAATACAGTAATACCTTGGATTACAAGTAACTTGGTTTGAGAGCGTTTTGCAAGACAAGCAAATTTTTAAATATTTATTTAATTTTTTTTTATTTGATATACAAGCAACGTCTTGCAATACAAGTACTGTAGTACGACTTAAATTAAAAATCTCTGTACAATTTTTTTGGGGGGATTTCGTTTTGATATAAGAGTGTTTTGGATTACAAGCATGTTTCCGGAACGAATTATGCTCTCAATCCAAGGCATAACTGTATCTGTTTTGCTAATATGAGCCCAATAATTACATTTATTGGGACCTACAGAGAGGTCCCTTCCCATTACTTCAACACAGTTTAATGTTGGTTAGGTGAACCCAGCAGAAGAGAATAGAGCAGCTCTGGCTAATTTATGGTTAGGTGAAAAAAGCAAAACAAAGAACACTTTTCTATTATTTATAGCTTTTGATGCTGTGCTGACCTGTTATTTATGGACCGGTTTCTTCTGCTACATGGTAATATCAAGACACTTCATAAGATACAGAAAAATTGTATCTCAGAAATTAATTTATTCCCAGTAGTTTGAGACACCACCAAAGAACAGCTGGTTCTCTTAAATTCAGCATCTACAGGCAGATTGTTGGAATATAGACCAAACTCCACCCTGTGTGAGTATTCTTTTTTAAAAAAAGATAAGGTCATGAAATGACACAAACCAATGAACTTCTGGAATGGAAAGTTGATGCTGTTTTTCTGATTTTTCTTTCTGTCTCACACAAGGATATATATATTTTTAAAGAAACTGGAAGCAAACAGAATTATATTATTATTTTTAGATGCTACATTTTGCACGTTTTAAAATGATTCTTCTGAGTATCTTTTACACTTCCTGGTAGTGTTTCCTGCTCTCCTCAAATTAAGAAGTGCCCTACTGGGATTCTCAAATGCACGATGGTTCTCATGCCAAGTTTTCTAGATCAAAGAGCCACTGCAATAAATTCAGATAAGTGTTTCAACTTCATCATGGTTTGCCAAAATGTGGCTCCTTGGTGGAGGGAAAGATTTATGTGAGAATATTAAGATGCATTTCTATCTACAGGGTAAATGCTGGATCTTAACTGATTATCAACAGAGAAGTTCTGTTCTATCCAATGTGATAGTTTGCAGTTTGTCATGGGAAAAGTTTGCTTCCCTTTTATGATGTTTGTTCACAGGAAGGCTCCCACAAGTAATTCAATTAGGGGAAATTGTGAAATAGGAAACATTTATAAAGACCACTTCACACCTTGCATCCCCCCCCAACTGTCCCTCCCCATAAAACTATAAAATGTATACTTGGCAAAAACATCTTAGAGGTACACTCCCAGGGAGCTGGGGTGGTAAATGTACTCATGGTAGCAAAAATCCATATGGTGTGAAGTATTTTCATGATCTGTTCCTGGATTCATTATATATTGACATCTGATTTATCTACCTGGGTGTAAATACGGTACTTTCCACAGTAAGATTTGGATACAGGAGTGGCAAATGCTCTAATGCGCGAAGTCACCTGTAGTGAGCAAGAACACAGCTCAAGGATTAGCACTTCTTTGTGAGTGGATCAGCACCAATTATGTTCAACCAGGTCAGGTATAATTTTCAGAAAGGAAAATCTGATGAACTATGGTCTTTTCATGATAGGCATGCCATAAAAAAGTTGGGAGTTCTGTTAATTTCTCCAGATATTAAATAATGATTTGTGGAAAACTGTCAGATGGTTCCTTGTTGACTTCCTTCTGGTAAATACCATGGGTTGGATCCAGATTAAATCTGGATCAACTGCACTGGTGGAAGTGGACTTCCTCACCCTCTCCTTCCGCAGCAGCCTCTCCAGCCCCCTGAAAATGGTAAACAGAGAGTCAGGAGACCCTGCCGAAAAAGGTGAGCTGAGATGGAAAGTCTTGTGGAACACTTGTGGAAAGTCCCAAAATCAGGCAGAGGGACTTTCCACAAGTGGAGTCCTTCCTCTTGAGGAAGGCAGATCCTGGATCCATCACTCCAAATCTATGCATGTGGATTTTGGCATTATATGGTTTAGTCCAGTGATGGCGAACCTATGGCACGGGTGCCACAGCTGGCACGCAGGGACCTCTCTGTGGGCACTCGAGCCATTGGTCACCAGATCGCAAAAAGACTGAACCCTTCTGCAAAACACTAATGATCTTGTTCTTTCTCACAGTGTGGAACAGGATGATTTTATTCTAGAATTCCTGTTACAGAATTCTTTTCTACATTGTTATCACATTTAAAAGATTTTGAAGAATGATGCACAGAGCATGGCTTGGATGTAAAGCCCTAACAGTTGACCTGAGTGCTGCATGTGTTGCTCTCAAACTAACGGAGTATGAGCCAAGGTTTGACAAATTATCAGCATGCATGCAATAGCAAAAATCACATTAATTGTGCAAAAGCATGCCCAATGCAAACTTTTACCTAATGCAGTGTTTGCAGTCCAAGACATAAAGTGTTTAAAATGTGTTAAGCACGTTTAGTTTTCTTGTTTATCTTGCTCATCCTAGTACAGGTTGACTTTTACTTTTACTAATCCGACACCTGTAGAAGCAGGGAAAGGACCCAGGGTAAAGCTTGCCCCATACAATTTCAGTCTGGCATATAATCATATTACAAGTTGAGAATCCCTTATCCAAAAATACATGTGCCTAATCATTTTAAAAGTTTGTATAAATTCCCTTCAGGCTATGTGTACAATGTAGTACTACAATAAGTTTTTGAGTTGATTTTTTTCCCAACAAAAAACTGTTTGTATCATTGAAAGCTCTGTTACTGTGTTTTTCTTTTAAGACAAAAGATGTTAATTAGTTCGGACAACTGTATGAGTTGTTTTTCTAAAACTAAAACCTCGGTATTCAGGTTTCATTGCAGTGTTGGCACTTTGAAATAAATAAATTGGTTTTGTGTTGCAGTTTGGGCACTCGGGCTCAAAAAGGTTCGCCATCACTGGTTTAGTCGCTAGGTGGCACTGGAGTTAGTTGTATCTGGGTGGAGTCAGCAGTTTCCTGTGTCTCTTGTGTATTTCTTTGAAGGAGACAATAAAAATCATTGCTGGTGTGTTCCCTAAGTCTTCCCTGACACCATTTAATTCAATAGCAAATGGGGAAAGTATGTTGGTTGTTGTAAATCTTGAGTAGCCTATGGTGTACATACATCTTGGACAGATTTTGTTTTAAAATCCAGTTCCATGGCAATAATTCAGTGTCAAAAGACAAATCCAAGGTTCATAGTGTAAAATAATTTTTGAGGGAGAAATGTCACTTTGGTGAGAAAATTAAGTCTAAATGAATGCAAAAACAACATTCATCATATGATGTGATTTTCTACACACAAAAGTCTTGCATAAGCTGCTTTTCTGAGGATAACTGCTTGTAAAAACATGGAACAGTTCTCAGGACCATGGTCAGTGTAATCTTTGTTGTATTTTTTTATTGATTGGTAAACAAAACAAAGCTGTTTGTATAAAGATCTGAGTCAAATTGTGCTGAAAAGCAAACTTTAAATTGCATCCAAGTATTAGTCTTTTGGCAAAATAGCTTCACAATATCAAGATTTTTCCATTCCCCCTCCCACCCAGGCAATGCCTTTTCTGAGTGGCATGCTAACCTCTTGAGTTCCGATGATAAGGATTAACTAACATTTTAGAAACATGTGTGGTGAAAGTCTTGAATTAATTAATATGAGATAATGTAATATTTATTTGCTTATGCAATTAAAAAGATAATGTAATAAGCACTAATCAAATACAGCAGTATCCAGAGAGTGCAACTGCCTAGCATCCAGTAGTAGAATAATGGAATAGGATTTTTAATGGTTGTCCAGGAAAAGTTGTCCTTCTTGTTAACTGATGTGCGATGAGTGTGCATGTGCAAACATCGGTGTATGTGCAAAAGTGATGGGGAAGTATATTTGACTGGTGTTTAATATTGCTCACTAAATATCATGACTTGCCTGTATGAGGAAAACAGTACAAGCAACACAGAGAACAACAGGTTTGGCATTTCAGCTTAAATTTCCGTCCAGTCATATATGTGCTCTTGACTGTGCTACTTGCCATCTGTATGTAAGGCTGCTGCAGCAGCCATTTTCTTGGTGGAAAGGCTGGGTACAAGACAAATACATAAACAGCCACTTGTCAAAATTTCTTGGATTAGTTCAGTGTTGTTTCTTTCAAAGATACATATTCCCTGACTTTTATGGCGAATACTTAGGCCAATTGCTAGAGTCATAAATACTTATTTGGAGAAGGGTAGGATGCCATCAGTGATAATAAAGGTTGTTGTTGTAGACTCATAATCATTGTCATTATGCAGAGATGGCCCAGCTAAGTAGGTGTGTATGTAACCTCCCCTTTCAAGGGGAGGGTGGATGAGTATGTGGTAGGAGAGCAACTTTGATAGTTTCTGGATGAAGCATGCCTACTCAGTGCTTTTCAGACTGGGTTTCAATCTGGTTATGGGACTGATAAGAGTTTAGTGGCCTTAGTAGAAGATTTGCATGTAATATTAAGTGTGGTTTGACTGAAATAAGCCAACTTAGAATGTGCAGAATGTCAGGGAAAGAACTTCTTATTGATTCTGCTAGAACTCTTAGTGGCCATTGACACAGTAGAGTCTATATGGGTTTCAAGTTGGCTTATTTCAGTCAAACCACACTTAATATTATTATTAACCACAGTTCATAAGTTTGGAAAATGTGACAAGGTTTGGTTATGCAAAACCAGAAATGGAAGTTTCTGAACTCTTCCTCGTGGCCATGAGACAGGGGGAGGGGGAATACACTAGTCCTAGATGTGCTGTGACTCATTCTCATCTTACTAAACTATGGTTTAGCCTAACATTTGAACCAAGCTTGAGATGTGATGTTTTATCTTTAGGACGTAATCTATATGAAATGACTAAAAAATTTACATTTGCATCTATATTTCATCTGTCTATGTATATAGCCAAAAACTACCTTCTTATTTATATATCTCATTCTCTGGGACCAAAAACCTGATGCTCTCTATGCATACATGATCAAAACAAAACATGAAATATCAATGTGAAACAAATAGGCACAAATGTGTGAAATTTGCACAATTTATTCCATTTGACAAATATGGGGTGGTAGCATAAAATTCCAGATGCCCTACTGTATTATTTTAGCTTTAATGGATTTATTAAATGATAAATCAATTTGAAAGCAAACATATCTTGTCACTTGACAAGATACATTCAGCCAAGCTATCAAGTTGTCCAACCTCCATTGGTTGCAAGAACCCTGAAGGACACCAAGGACCTCTGAGACTATACAATGTCAGCAACAAAGACAATGACCCCTCTGGTCCTGCATTGCTTCCTGATCTAATATATACTTTTGTTTCTCTGATAGTGTTCTAATACATATTGTACTATTAGCTGAAAGTTGTCCCATCAGTTATGACTGATAATGATTACACGGTCATAAATTCATGACTTTGAGTGTCATTCAATGTTTACCATCTGAAAGCCATTCAAGTTTCACATCTGAAATTACCCTTGGATGTACTTTTATTTGTTTTTCCCTTTGTTTCATTTAATTGTTGGTAAGGCATTTACTAATTATTGTATCCTTTCCCTCTCTACCCCCAACCCACCTAGGCTTACCCTTGCACCAATGACAAGGAATGTGAAGTTGGGAAATACTGCCACAGTCCCCATCAAGCTACATCTGCCTGCATGATTTGTAGGAGGAAAAAGAAGCGTTGCCACAGAGATGGCATGTGCTGCCCTGGAAACCGCTGCAACAATGGTATCTGCACTGCTTTCATGCTTTAAATAAATAAATAAATAAATATCAGTGATATTTCAGTTGATCCTCAAACTAGTTATTCTAGAATTGCCCAGTCAAGAAGAAAGTTACTCTAGAATAAAAGAGTCTGAGGACATCAACTGAAATATAGGCTTGGTTTGCACATAACACTAAGCCATGTTGTGGTTTGTTGAAATCTGGCTTCTCTGAACCCATCCCTGCAAACAAACCATGATTTATTAACCAGCTACAAACCTCAAATAGAACCCAGGGTTTGTTGTTGGCTTATGGCATCTGGCTTGTTTAAAGCATGGCTTGTCATGATGTCTGAACCCAGAACTGTGGCCTATCCCTGACTTGTTTGCAGTGCTGCTGTCTGCAGTGAAACAGAGGTGCCCAGCAAGAACGGTCTGAAAATGAAATTGCTCTGAAGTATAGCAAAATGGGTGAAAGAGAAACAAACTAGAAATGCACACACACACCTCTATGGCTGCATTTACACACACAACACTTAACCATGGTTTATGTTAACCATGGTTTGTTGCTTTAGCCATGAATCGTTTTGCAGATGAGCAAGCAAACAGTGGCTTGTTTTCCCTACTTCTAGTTTGTTTCTCTCCCACTCATTTTGCCAAACTGCAGAGCAGTTTTATTCTCTCTCTCTGTCTCTCTGTCTGTCTCTGTCTCTCTCTCACACACATATATACATACACATATACATAGAGTGGGGGGGGGAGTGAGAAAGGCACACTTGAGCCTCACTCGGACTATCAAGATTGTTCATGTAAAACAATTCCACATAAGATGAAAGGTGAAATCTAGTAACACACAAGTCCACCTCATGTGTTACTCATGTGTAGGGGGCCTCGCCTGATTACCATGGATGTCTGTAGGGAAGAAGCCTATGTTCCAGCAATTGCTTGTACATAAGCTTCCACACCATTGGCACACCTATGCAATTGGCCATTCCATATGGAATCTGGCACATTAGTAGTTGCTTGTACATAGGCTTCTTCCCTGAAGATGACCATGCTAATAATGCATGGATGTCTGTAGGCAGGGCCAGGCAGTATACCTGGTGCTAGGAGTGGAGCCAGGAGCATGTCCTCTCTCATCAGTAATCACATGATGCCACTTCCATGCAAGTATCACATCAAGAGGGCTACAGGGGGTACTGGCTCCAGGTTTTTGAGGGCCCTTGAGCAAGACACCCTCAAAGGGTCCAGTCTACCTTCTCACTGCCATTGTCACTAGCTGCTATTGCTCTTCCTCATCCTCATCCTCATTGTTGCTACCACTCACTTGCTTGAAATGGCAGAGAGCCAGTGAGCCAGTTGGCAGTGGCATCTCTACTGCTCTTCCTTCTCACCACCACCATTGTCTTGGCCAGAGTGGGAGGCAAGTGAGCAAGCAGGTTGCAGTGGTGAAGAGGAGGAGCAAGTCCAGGGGATTCTTGTCAGTGGGCCCCTGCTGGGGTGTGGGCACTCATTAGGTGCCCAACCATGTCTACTCTTGATGCTGGCCCTGGCTACATAGTCCAAGACATCTTGATTACTAGAAAAATGTGAAAACAGGACAATAGTAAGCTAGTAAGTAAACAGGGGATTAAAAGTGCAGCCCAAAGGGTTAGAGTATTTCTTAACATAAGGTTAAAATTTTGTTGAAGTTAGATATGCATGTAGGTCAAGACACCCTGATTACTAGGAAAGTCTAAAGGGAGCCTGTACATCTCACCCTCAAAATCGGGCAGATGAAGAGAGCCCGTGTGGTGTAATGGTTAGTGTGTCCGGCTGAAGGTGGTGAGATCCATGTTCAACTCCTCACTTGGCCCTGAAGCTTTGAGCCGCGCACCATCTCTCAGCCTACCTTACCTTACAGGCTTGTTGTAAGGGGGAAGTGTGTGATGCTCTGATATCAACCACCCAGAGAGCTTTGGCTATTGGGTGGTATAGAAATGATGATGATGATGATGATGATGTCATCATCATAATCATCATCCTTGGAAGAAGGTTAGGATCAAAAAGAGATGCACCCACACTTTGAGTCATTTCCAGTAGTACCAGGAATATGTGTGCATGCTTCTAAAATGCATGCTTCATTTTAGGGCTGCCTTATGTCCTACTTTACAGAGGACAGTCTTCTATTTAAAGGGCTGTCCATTGCAAGTCCAGTTTAAAGATAAAGTTGTCCAACAACAGTTAGCAGCACCTGCACGTCAGACAGAGCACAGGTCACCTGGTCACAGTTTTCCACGCTATGGTGAGATGTATTATCTCTCTATCTAACTTACAGTAACTATTTCTAAATTTGCATCTATACATATAAATTAGCTAGCAGATGCAACTTTTATGCAAATCTGTTTCCTCTTCAGTCCTCTTGATGAGTGATGCACTTCATTTGGGGGAGGGGTGTTAATGCGTAAGTGGCCACCCTACTTCATTTACCAGTATAGTCATACTGATCTTTGAGTGACACAGTATGACTAAGCCGAAATACTAGAGATTGAAATTGTTCCTTTCTGTTATGTTAGCCACTGGGATTTAGCAACGACAGACTTCTGATGAACTGCAAAATGTACAGGCAAAATTTAGGCTTCCCATTGCAGTTTGGACTTCAACGAAAGACTTGTATGTATCATGTTGAGCCAGAACTTGCCTTTTAAAGTGATAAAACTGGTGTTCTGCAATGTCTCACTGAGACGCTCAGACTGTGCATGTGCTGTGCCACTCCAGGCTATGAGTAGGGATTCATACATGAAGGAAAGCTCCTTCATGGTTAAAAATAAATAAATAAATAAATAAATAAATAAATAAAAATCCTTGGGTATAGAAAATCAGCATACCAGGGAATCCTTCACGCTGACATCTTGTTCTCTGTGTGGAGGGAAATTTTTGAATGGAAGACCATTCAGTCATGTGAAACCTCACCTGCAGTCTGGTGGCATAGCCCAGACACAGCTTCATCAGTGAGAGCTCGGTCTCTGAGGCAATCCTAATCACACTGACTAGAGACTAAGTCCCATTAAGTTTAGTGGGACCTACTGCAGGGTAAGCATGTGGGGAAGTCCCCATTCAAATTCAGATCTCATCTCAGCCAAAAGCTCATGAGGTTGCCTTAGATGAGCCCCTCAGACTCACCCTCCGACTGCAATATGGGGATAATGATATCAGACCACCTTACAAGGCTGGGAAAAGCATGACTACTGAGGTATCAAATATGAAATGGCCTACTAAATGGCCTACCATATTAACTTTCTTTAAGAGCACAATCCTATGCACCATGTTTAGACAGAAAAAACGTCCTACAACTCCCAGCATGCTGGCTGGGGAATCCTGGGACTTGTAGGACTCCTTTTCCATCTAAACATGCATAGGATTGTGCCCTAACAGTAAGCATATAGACTCTTGCTTGGCATCATTCCACGAAAATTACCCTGGCTATATTCTTCCCCAGAGACCTTTCCTGTTTTCCCCCATCCTGACTCACTTTATTCATTTATCTAGGTATCTGTATACCAGTGACTGAGAGCATCCTCACACCCCACATCCCGGCTCTGGAAGTACCTCGCAACAAGAAGAATAATCACTATCCCACCAAGGACTTGGGCTGGCAGAATCTAGGGAAAGGAGTGACACACATAAAAGGTAGGATTGCACTCTCTCCACACCAAATCGTGGGATAGTCTTCTGGAAAGGGAGCGCCTTTTGCGTTACAATGAATGCTTTGCACTGCCATTAGTGAGCTAGTGCAGGAGAGAGTCCACTCAATTACATGTTGTAAAACTGCACAAGCCCTGGAGCTGGCATCCTTTATTTCTCTCCCATTGGCAGAAATAGGAGATAAAAGTTCAAGAAGGAAAAAAAATGCGCACACACACACACACACCCTCAGGGAAAAACACCATCCCAACCTTCTCCCTAGCCAGTGCAAGCCGGGCAGGGCATAGGAAGTGTGTGGCGTAGTGGTGAGAGTGTTGGACTGGGACTCGGGAGATCTGGGTTCTAGTCCCTGCTCAGCCATGAAATGCACTGGGTGACTTTGGGCCAGTCACTGACTCTCAGCCTAACCTACCTCACAGGGTTGTTGTGAGGATAAAATGGAGAGGAGGAGGATTATGTAAGCCGCCTTGGGTTCCTTGCAGGAAAAAAGGCAGGGTATAAGTATAATAAATAAATAAATAAATGGTGGCATGTCATGCCCTTGTTGGATTGCCCTGCCCAAATAGTGTTTTACAATCTGCAAGGTTTCTCATATACCATATGTGTGTGTGTGTGTGTGTGTGTGTGTACTTGTGATGCTTCCCCTTTTTGTTTTTAGTAAATTCCAAGTTTTTCATAGATTAATTGAGCTGATGAATCAGTTCACTGCAGCCTTAAGTCATTGTTTGTTTGTTTTCATGAGGAAGACGCATGGTTGAGTGCTGACAGAATGGGAGCAAAAATGGGGCTGCTGAGAAACAAGAGGGAGGTAGCAGTATGCAGAAGTACAAAAGATTGAAAAGGGGGGCAACATCCCCCCCAAAAAAACAGCCCATACTCATCAGCCTTCAAGAGATGTGGAATGTTGAGTGCCAGTGCTGAAAAGTACAGGATTTAAATTTCATGTTTTTCAAAAAGGACCCATTTTACAAAGGTGACTGCAAGCTCGAGAATTGGCAAGCTATTCCCAAAACTTGTGCTCGCCTCCAGGGTTGCAAGTGGGCATTTTCACCACTTTTTCGAATGCAAACTAAATCCCCATGCATCCCTAATTAATGCATTTTGAAAGCAGATATTTAACCCCTTTCTTTCCTCTTCCCTGTGTACTACTAACTATTTTGGTTGCTTTCTTTAGGTCATGAAGGAGACCCCTGCTTGAGGTCCTCTGATTGCACTGAGGGGTTTTGTTGTGCTCGCCATTTCTGGACCAAAATTTGTAAGCCTGTGCTGCACCAAGGGGAGGTATGCACCAAGCAGCGCAAGAAAGGGTCCCACGGCTTGGAGATTTTCCAGCGATGTGACTGTGCCAAAGGGCTGTCATGCAAAATCTGGAAAGATGCCACTTATTCTTCCAAAGCAAGACTTCATGTGTGCCAGAAGGTCTGATGGCAGAGCTGGAGACTGTCACTACCAGGCGGTGAAGAACCTGTGTACTGTATACACTGCAGCATGGTGGAACACAAGGATTGTAAATAAGTACTGAATGGCCCAAGTATATCCACTGTGGCAGAAAGCAGCAGCATCCCAAACTGAATCACATCTCTGCCCTGGAAGTGAACACGATGGCAGCTGGCCTTTCTTCGTGATGTGGTGTTGTTCTGTCAGTGGGGCCAAATGTTTGCAGGAAAGCATTTAACCATGCGCTGCGTATGGGCTTGTGACTCACCCACATTAGTTGTGGTTAGGTTCCCCCATTATGACTCTAAAATAACGCTATAGGATGTATTTACGACACAAAGCAGTGCTTTGCCAAAAAGACATTTCTATTGACACATTCTTGGGTATAGAGCAAAAAAATATCCTAGTAAGCTGAAACTGTTCGAGATAAAGGGAAAGTTTATTGTGTATGTCTTTGCCTGTTAACTTTACCCTTTAATAACCCAAGGCTGTGACTTGAATGATGTTGAGCAAGATTGTTACATTTTGCAGGCATGGAGATCACTTACATGGTGATTCCCCCCCCCCCGCCCCATCAAGGCAGACATTGTCTTGAACAGAGGCCTTTAAGCAGAGATGATGCTCTAGTTTCACATGTTGAAGTAAGCATTTGGACCACAACACCCAAATCATTTCGTCTTCATTTACCATAGCCAATGGCATCTGCTTGTCTCAGTTTCCTGTGCTTGCACACAAGGGGGTGAACAGATAAAGCAAACTGTCTGTGGATGCATCTAGAATGAGACAGTATGCTGAGCTGCTAGTTGTAAATACCAGGGCACTGAGGATTGTATTGTGAAGTCTTCTTCAGCTTTGCCTCTAGGAGTGGTATCCAGGATCTGTTGACTGCATGCTACTAAACAGCAGTGTCAATGGGGCTTTTAGTACCGATCTTCTGTGGTCTAGATGGAGACACTAAAATGCAAGCATCATATGCCACCGACAAGAAAAACAACAACCCTGACAATAAAATAAGAGGTATCCAGGTGGACATGAAGATGTGAGCTATTATTAGAAATGACACCACTTGATGAAATAGAACAACTGCACTGGCAAATGCATGTTCTCGTTTCCAGTGCATGTTAGGAATGCACATGGCAAGATCTGCTACTGGATTCCCACTGATTGTAGTGGATAATAATGTTCAATATCACCACAGCAGTATTAATGGACTGACAAAAATGAATGATTTCTGCTCTTTTTTCCTCCCTCCTAGCAGCACCCCTGCATTCACTCTCTTACTATACTCACTTATTTTATTTTATTTTTCAAATGTGTTATTTGTGTAAGCATAAGAGAAGGAAATGGAGAGGAAGATGGGGCAATATTGGTTGATTGGAGGAGAGAATGATGTTCCCTTTGGTTTCTTTTTGTTTTACGTGTGTGCCACTCTATGGGTGGGTTCAGACGATGAGTTTTTCCTGCCACAATGTGCTGCTTGCAATCACAGCGTGATCATATCCATGTGGAAATAAAGCTTCCGAAGCAGTGTAACGAATATGGGTTCTGTGGCTAGCATTCTTTCCACAAGCTATATTTTCCAGGCTTTCTGAAGTTGCCTTATGACAGTGTATCATGAACATTATGGTTCATTTGTAACTAATATCTGTAAATCAGAAACTCTGTAAACACAAGCCTTATGCCACATTTTCTCTATCTCTATTTTTGAAAACAACCACAACTCTCATATATATGGAATTAAGAAGAATGAATTGTCATAATGTTACTGAACCATAGGATTGGAAGAGACATAAAGATGATCAAGGAGCATGTGTCTACTACACTACAAATAGAAACTGGTTTTGAACCAGTCCAATTGTCATGGCTTCCTCTCAAAGAAACCGAGAAACTGAAGTTTAGTGTGGGTGCTGAGAAATCTTTGTCTCTGCTTTAGTGAGCATTGAGGGGATTCCAGGAAAGCCATGAAAATGAAATTGTTTAAGATCATAGTGCATACATATCTGAGGTACGTAAGAAGCTGCCTTATACTGTGTCAGACCATTGGTCCATCTGGCCAAGTATCTTTGACACTGACCGGCAGTGGCTCTCCAGGGTTGCAGGCATCTCCTACCTGGAGATGCTGGGGATTGAACCTGGGACCTTCTGCATGCAAAGCATGTGCTCTACCACTGAGCTGTGCCCCCTTCTCAGTCCAGCCCTTTGACCTTAGGCAGGATTCACTCTGTGCCAATACACACCCACACCATTCATGAAGTTCAGGATAACATACATGATTGGGGGGCAAACTAGATGCTCCATGCACATTCGTGTTATGAAGCTTGGACATTTATTTATTTTTTAAAAAACGTAAAGCAACCTTGGAAGATGGTAGAGAAAGAATAGGGGGGGGAGGGTACCATATCTTTCTTTGCTAGCCATTCTTCCGTTGTTCCCTCCCAACAATGTTCCAGGTGTGTATTTACTTTGGTAAATATGCCACTGGAAGCCCATGGTAGAGAAGCAGCTTGGGGAGAATTTTGAGTGAGAAAACAGCAGTAGGGAAAGGATTCATTTCTCCCCCTCTTTCTCTCCCTTTCTGCAAACACACCGGGTCATTAAATCTGTGCCTGAAACAGTACATTGCCTATCAACTATATCTTCCTCCCCCCCCCTTTTTACTCTACAGTAGGTGCAAAGGGTCTGATCCAGATCTTAAAAGACTCCCTACCACCACCACCCTCATAGTAGGGCCCTGGTCCATATGTGAGTCCCTGCACCTACTTTAGAGGAAAAATGGGGGGGGGGGATGTAGCTGCTAGACACAGATTGAAAGTAATGCCTCCCCCCCCACACACACACACTCCACACAAAATAGCAGCCACCTGGTGCTGCTTTACAGTAACACACACACACACACACCCTGCCCAGCTTGTCAGGTCTTGATTCACTATGAGCATTTTTGTATGCCACATGTAGTTCCCTAGATGACAACATGTCACTAGCTGAGAGAGCAGAAGCAAACTGGTTACCTTATTAGGTCTGTGGGAATTATGTCTTAACTTCTTGTTTTTCTAAATGGTAATTTTATACAGTGGACCTATTCTAACCTTTTTAAGAAGCAAAGGCTTTTTATTGAATCTCACTGGGATGTATTTGAGGGATCGATGCAGGAAGTGTACCCTAGTGCAATGAAAGCAGGACGAAGGCTGAACGAGTGCACCATTTCTGACCAGCCATTACTTAAGTCAGTGTTCTCCAACCTTGGGTCCCCAGATGTTTTTGGCCTACAACTCCCAGCATGCCCCAGCCAGCATAGCTGGCTGGGGCATGCTGGGAGTTGTAGGCCAAAAACATCTGGGGACCCAAGGTTGGAGAACACTGACTTAAATGGACAGGAAGAGGTCCCTGTCCTCTCAGCTGCAGCAGCACTGCCAACAGTTCCAAAGTAAAGTTCCCCACGGATTTAAACATTATCTGATGGTTTCTGCATGCCTTTCCCCGTATTTTCCCGCAAGATCTAGTATGGGAAGTAATTTATTTACAGGAAATGTTTAATGAGATGTATTTTCTTATAGAAGATATTTCATACAGAAAGCTTTGTAGCAAACTATACTTGCAACTTGTTGACTTTGTAATTTAGAAAGAAATGTATAATAAGATTAAATATATTAAAATGTCCTTCCCCCCATATTTGTCTTTGTATTCTTTGCCCAATTCCATATAGAGCAGAAAAGGTAGCTACACCGGGCCAGTAATTAACTGAATCAGAAGCTCACTGGAATGGAAATACCAAGAGTTGCTCTATCAATGTCCAAAGTCCATTGGAAACATCAAGGGTTGACTGAGCATAGATGACAATGAGATTTTTCAGAGATGTCTGACAACCCATCCCTGAGAAATATTTGGATGGCAACTCTCTCCTCCCCTTTAACTTTCTTTCTTTTTGATTATTTATTTGTGTCTATTTTTTTAACCAGACACATTCCCAAATGCTCAAGGTGAATAATGAGTTTTTAAAAGGTTCATGAAACATATCTTTCACATCCTCACCCATCCAAATTGTCACTGCCCAACTTGTTTGGTAAAGATGGGGGGGGGGACATTTTCTGAGACCCTCATATCTCAAGTCCATTACATATGCCTATTCTGAAAAGATCCATGCCCTAGACTCCACACGCCCCCCACTCTCATTAGCTGAAACTGTGCATGAGTGTATAGGTAGCTAATAATCACATTCTGTAAATCCCTCCGTTTTTCATTAAGCAAAACTGGAAAATGGCTAGCTTTGATTACTATAACTTGATTGGTCATTGCAATAATAATAATAATAATAATAATAATAATAATAATAATAATAGCAGCCAATGATCACTAAGAAAAAGATGCTGTAGTGTCACACAGGCATATCTACAAACAGAGGTGACTGGGCTTTTTTCTGAACTTGGCTTT
This sequence comes from Shinisaurus crocodilurus, assembly GCA_021292165.1. Taxonomy (NCBI): domain Eukaryota; kingdom Metazoa; phylum Chordata; class Lepidosauria; order Squamata; family Shinisauridae; genus Shinisaurus; species Shinisaurus crocodilurus. The sequence goes on from JAHFWL010000332.1 coordinate 78,762, forward strand.
CCACTGATTTACTTGCTCCAAAGCCAGTGATGATATCCTCATCCTCTTTACCACTCCCTCCATGTGTGTGACAAGCTGTCTGTATTTCCTTCCTTCCTTCCCCCCCTCCCCTCCCCCTCCCCCTCCCCCTCCCCCTCCCCCTCCCCCTCCCCCTCCCCCTCCCTTCTTCTTCTTCTTCTTTCTTCTTCTTCTTCTTCTTCTTCTTCTTCTCTTCTTCTTCTTCTTCTTCTTCTTCTTCTTCTTCTTCTTCTTCTTCTTCTTGCTTCTTCTCTTCTTCTTCTAATTTCTTGACTTTTTATTTCTGTGCATAGCCCCTTTGGCTATCATGAAGAACAACAATGAACTTGATCCATGAAAGAAGACTGTATATCTGATCAAAACATGGTGAACATGTTCCTGCCACTCAAATTATATACATCTAAACACACCTGAAGACGCAGAGAGTAAGCAACTAGAGCTATTTCTATGGAAGTCAGAAGCAGTTGGAGTACAAACCTTATATTGTTTGTGAATTGCTCCATCTGTGGAGTGGAGGAATACTCTTCCCATTGCTCTGGTTAAATTTCAGGTAGTGACTTCATTCAGGTAATACCTCTTCTACTACAAATGAGCAATCGGCACATTTTATTTACCGCATCCTAGGTAGTGTCCCCTTCAGCCAGGTCCAGGAAAGTATTTGTACAAATATATGTACAATCAAGCAATCTTATCTCTCTACCTTCCAATATTACCGCCTGGAATGCATCTGATCCTGGAATAAGAAGCTTTGTTTCTTTCCAGCTTGATGCCACAAGGTCAAAGCGGAACAACTTCAGGTTTTACCCCACATGCTGCACTCTTCGAACAACACTCAATCAGATCACTAAGCTTTATCCTTGGACTATTCTGGCCCTGAAAGATTGTCCATAAAGCATTTCTATAGCATTTTATATTTAAAAGGGGAGGATTATTTGTTTATTTGTCCCAACAGTTCCAGGTGTAACCAGAAACCTGCCTGACTCTTAGTGGAGCCAAATCCACTTAAGTTCTGCACTTCCTCCTCCGTTCCATCTGAAGACTGTGACAATGCAGACTTCATGATTTCAAGTTAGCTTTATTTTTTCTCTCTCTTCTCTCCCCCTACCCCCACTTTTTGTAACATCTTGCCTGATCAAGAAATCTGGAGATCTCAGAGGCTGCCCACAATCTGTGCATATTTGATTGGTCGAAATAAAGTTATTGCCTGACCGTGGATTTTAGAATATTCTTATGAACCAATATGGCTTATTTTGCTTCATCTTTAGAATGAATTTATTTTAACTGAAACATTTGAACTTATAACCTTATTGTAGAGAAAACAGAGGCCTTGGGTTCCTTCGATCATTACAACAGACTTCTAACCCTCTAGAGGTTAATATATTCCTCTCCAAACACTTAAGTGCTTTGTGAATAATAACCACCCCACACATTGCAAAAATCCTATGTGAAAAGTCATTTCCGTGTAGGAAATTGCACAAATCCCACATGTAGATCACCACATGTGACAATCATATACACACATGTAAATTGCTTCATGTGCACGCAGTAATTTACAAACATGTAAAACATGATGATCTACATGTGGGAATTTGTACAACTTCCTAGATGATTTTTGTAATGTGTGAACTGGCCCTAAGCCACTCTCTGAAAAACATACATGTTTTAATCATTTGCTGCAACCAGTTTTGCTCGCTCTGTACATCTAAAACGTATAGCCAAATCACATGCATATTTACTCTTAAGTAACATCCTACTGTGGTCAATGGGACTACACCTAAGGAAGTGTGCACAGGATTGCAGAATCAGTGACACCTAAGTCAATTGTATTTAAGCCAATAATAATTATGCTGCAATCAATTCTATCCACATTTAGTCAGGATCAGGTTCCACTGAAATAATTGGGTCTTACTTTGAGTAAACGTGAATAGGATCGGGCTGCACACACACATACGTGCATTCCATTGCTTGCACCTCTGAATGCTGTGCGTCAATTTCCTATGCTCTGTTTTCTGGAGGAGTCTGGGAAAATGGAAATGAAATTGACCATTTTGAGAGATGGTGCTGACACATAGCCTTAAGAAATCATAGCTATTAAAATGGTGATATAAAAACAAGGCAAAAATTAATGCAAAATGACTTCCAAAACAGTCATGAGGCTGCAGGTCTAAAGAATTCTACTAGGTAAAATTCAAAGCTGACCCTCATTCCCAGGAGTGAATAGCCAATACTCTCTCTACTCGAGCACCATTTCTGGTGGAAAGGCAGGATAGAAATGTAATTAATTAATTAATTAATCAATCAAATAAATAAATAAATAAATAAATGTGCCTCCACATTCCATCACATTCTACTGTGATCAGGAAAGAAAGAGAATCCATGAAGCTACATACCGAGGAAGGATCAGGGATACATGTACAGGAGCAGCAAATTTAGCTTTAAATCAGAGATGGGGAAGGTGTGGCCACCCCTGGGAGTTGTTCGACTTCAATTCTCATAATCCCTCACCATTGGCTATTCTGGCTAGGGCTAATGGTCAATGATTCCAGGCCAGGGCATGGTTTTAGGAAGGATTTAGCTCCCCATCTTCAAACATGCTTCCCTCTTTCACAGGTGCATTGTAAGGATAGAGGTGTCCAATGTTCTGAGCTGCTTATTTATTTATATTTATTCATTCATTCATATTCTATACTGCCCAATAGCCGAAGCTCTCTGGGCGGTGTACAACAATCAATTAAAAAAACAACAACAATAAAATACAGTTAAAAATATAAACAATGACACATTATGAATTTTTTAAAACCAATTTTAAAAATATCCCTAAAACAAGTTAATAAAACATGACCGCTAAAAACAGTTTACCACCCCACCATATGCCATTGCTTGAAGGCTACTTCTGCAGAAGATCCATTATTTGCTAATAGACAAAGGGAAATGTAATGAGTCTTTGCAAATGCCCTAATCACACCATGGATGTAAAGTTGTAATATGGATAGAAGATAAACAGAAACATCAATCAATCAAATCTTTATTACGGTCCAAGACCATAAACAGAAACATACATACAGAAAAGCAAAGAAGCTTTGTAAACAAAATTTTAAAAATGGACAAATGCAAACACACACACACCTTCTACTAATCTTCCCTTTGTAGTTTCTAATTATTGTTTCTTCTCACTCTTGGAAAGAATCAGAATGTTCTTCTGCAAGTTGGTGTTCTCCAGTTCTTTTCCTCTTCCCATTCCATGACCCCTTTCCCATCATCACAGCAATGTGTCTCTCCATTCTTCATTCCTCTGTCTCCTAACTCAGTAGTTAGATCTCCCCTTCCCGCCCCCAAAATCCACACCACTCTATTCAGTAAACATGAGTCTAACGCACAAGCAAGGTTACTGGACAAGATAAAATTAATTCTCTCTCTCTCTCTCTCTCTCTCTCTCTCTCCTCTCTCTCTGCTGACTGGGAATGATAGGAGTTGTAGTCCAACACATCTGGAGGGCACCAGGCTGGAGAAGACTTCACTAATACAGGATTAACTCAGATAGCATGACGCTCAGTACCAACTATATGTGAAAAGAGGAAAAAGACAAGATTGTGTCAGTCACTTTTCCTCAGCAGTGATGGGGGGCAGGTAGGTATTTATCTATCTATTTATTATGCTTATATGCCATCCTATAACAAGAAATTCTCTGGGTGGCTCACACAATTTTGATTTTGATTAGAAAAAGGTCACAGAGGACAAGGTTAAGCAGACATCCTTTCCCACTATCACTGTCCTATACCAGTTTACACACACCCCCATCCCACATCACTGCTTCTAAACTTTAGAAAGGACAGTGGAAGATCATCCATATCACATGTAATTTGGCCCTCACTTAGGAGGAAGCTGCCCATTCAGTGTTAGTTTTCTCCAAGCCACAAGCCAAGGGACTCCTATTTGGGATGGGCGAACGAGCAATGTTCAAGATTGTTAGGATTCTCCAGACATCATCTCGCTGCTCATCTGGTGCCCAATTCCCATTCGCATTTGCAGTTGCTGCTCTCTTTGCGTGAGTGGGAGACTTGTGCACACTGAGCAGCGACTGAGCAGGAGATTTGCTCAAATTGCCCGAGATTTGCCCAAGTTCCCTAATTTGCACAAATTTCTTCCATATGCTAAAGCAGGACTGATTCAGTCTACTGGGGGAATTTCCACAAATTAGAGAATTTGCACAAATCAAACTGAGAATTGGAACAAGATGAACATCAGCGCATGTTCAAAAATTTGCAAAAAAAAAAATGGCACACGTGCTCGTGCTCACATTCAGCGCTTCAAATGGGGCATGTTTTGCGAGCAAAAATAAAATTCTCAACATCCCTACGACAGTCCACATCACAGAAAAGAGTATGCCCTCTCTATGACTTCATTAATAGGAGGGCTCACCATAGCTAAATTCTGTAATCTGTTTTCAGTACCAGGCAGCGCTGAATCCTGCAATACGTGAGGAAAACTGCTTTTGAGCATGTGAAGACTGCCTTTTCTTACTACTGATCAATTACAGCGTATTCATCCTGTTCTGGCAGTTCACGATTATGTTGGGAGCATTTGCCACCATTTGCATGCATTTCAATTAGTTATTTACAAAGGCCAGCTAGGAATAAATGTTTATATTACGAAATGCAACCCTGCTGTTTGATTTTGTAGAATAGGGTTGTTGCATGCATATTTTGAAACTCAAGGCAATATTGGATCGAAGGGAGCATTTTTAAGAAACAGAGGGAAACCCCAGATTTCCTACACAAATAACAATCCCCAGATTTTTTTTAAAAAAAAATAGTAGGCACTTGAAGAAGTTCCTCCATTGTCTCCTGGGTATTTATGTTATACACATTTCCCATTACAAGAATCTTAGAAGTGTTATGAAGCAAGCAGAGATGTTGCCAAAGAAAATAGGTGGTTGCTGAAGCAAGCTGCTAGAAAAGGCCACCACTTTATTGCTTGGCTTTTGCAACATCTCCATACCAAAATGTGGGCTCACAGTGGTTAGCAGGACAATAGGAAGCCCCACAATTGAGTTTTAAAATTTGACAGCCTCACCACAGTTTGGGATGGATAAATTCATCTTTGAATACATTTCTACATATGAGCTGTCTAGAAATCAAAGTTGATCCCATAGTGCAAAGTTGATCCCATAGATTTCATAGATCGTAGAGTTGGAAGGAGCCTACAAGGCCATCGAGTCCAACCCCCTGCTCAGTGCAGGAAACTAGAGGAGGGGGTCTCCCATCCAAGTAATAACCAGGCCTGACCCTGCTTAGCTTTCAACGCTCAGACAAGCTGATCCAGTGTATGTTGAACATCTCTCAGCCTGACGGTCAAAATCCATTTCAAAGAAGCTCTCAGGGGCCACATTCCAGTGGAAACCAAGAAACCAACAAACGATTGGTGGTTGTCGGGGAGGGTGGATCAGAGAAACTAATTTGGGAGGGAGGTTCTCGGTTTTGCCAGGAAGACAATCATGTTGGCTTCTGGCGTTCAGTTTTGGCCGCAAATGTCACATCATCAGTTCTTTGTACAGTGGATAGACATGATCTGATGTAGCAGCGAGCTGTCCTCATAGTCCACTGGAGACAATTTGAGGTCATCTCTTAATGTGCACCAGGGGTGGCTGGTGACTCCTATGTCAGTGGGGCTCCTTATCCACTGCAGCTTTTATTCTGAGCTTTATAGGAGCTATCCAATGGATGAGGAACCCCACTGACATAGGAGTCACCAGCCTCCCCTGAAGGTTGCGTGTCTGAGGAAATGGGACGTGGCCATCTGGGAGATCTTGGAAGGCCAGACTGGGACCCTAGGCAGGCCAGATCTGGCCTGAGGTTCAACACCCCTGCCATAGCCATAGATAAATGTTGGACTTTTCACTGCAACTGATGCCCAGAAGCCTATCTCAATATACATAGTCTTTTTTCTTTTAAGCCTACATATTCTAACCCTGGTTGCTTAAGTGGTGATTGTTGAAGAACCTCACCCTCCCTGATAGGTAGCAGTAATCTCCTTTCCTGCCTAGCTGGCTTTCGTAATTAACACCCTACTGGACAGAGCCAGCTAGTGCCAGCTCCAGATTTTTGAGCGCCCTTGGGCAAGACACTTTCAATGGGCCCTCTCCCCCAGAATGTCTACCTTCTCACTGCCATCGTTACCAGCTGCTATTGCTCCTCATCCTCTTTCTCATCATTGCTAGCACTCGCTTGCTTGAGAGGCAGAGAGGCAATGAGCAAGTAGGCCGTGGCATCTGCTCCTCCTCCTTCTCACCACCACTCTGGACCAGAGTGAGTAGGCAGGTGAACAAGCAGGTTGCAATAGTGAAGAGGAGGAGCAAGTCCAGGAGGCTCTTGTCAGTGGACCCCTGATGGGGAGTGGACCCTCAGCAGGTGCCCAACCATGCCTACCCTTGATGCTGGCCCTTGAGCCAGCTTGAAGGCTAATTTCCCCGTTGACTGCATCTAAATTTGCAAGTGCCATTAAGCTTCAAGCCTATGCTTCATTAGCTAATACTCCCAAAGCAAAATTCCATCCTTTTGAGATAGAAAATGTTTGATGGCATCTGCATAGCTTTGTGAATAAGACCAGAGGAACCTGATGCCCTCCAGGTTGTTTCTGACTGCATCTCCCAGCATTCTTGACCATTGGCCATGCTGGCTGAGGCTTATGGGTGGTGCTGAAGTCCAAAACCATGCTGGGGAAGGCTGTTCTAGATTATATTATAGAACATGGGTGAGCAACTTATGGCCTTCCAGATGTTTTTGCCTACAGCTCCTATCAGCTCTAGCCACTATAGCAAATGGTGATGGGGGCTGTAGGCTAAAGCATTAGGAGGGGCATAAGTTGCCCACCCCTGTGATAGAATCATAGCATCATTGAGTTCAAGGGACTCTTGTAGGGAATCTTATCCAATCCCTTGTTCACTGCACGAAATGCAGAGCAACAGAATCCCCAACAGAAGACTGTCCAGCCTTTGCTTGGAGACCTCTAGCAAGGGAGAGCCCACCCACCACTTTAGGTATTTGTTTCCACTATTGAAGTGTTCGAGATGTTTCTCCTAATGCTCAACCAGACATTAACTAGGCAGTACATGAAACATGTGATTGCATTTCAAGTATATATGTCATTGTCATAGAGTTGTTGTTTTGGTGAAATGAAAGCTGTGTGGAAGCCCAATCAAGATCAGGACTGTAGCATGTGGGGTGGGGAAGGGTAATTTTAGCCCCTTCCCTCGTGTCACAGTCCCAATGAAAACTGCTGTCCCTCCCTCCTAAAGCTGCTCTTTGCTGTTCAAGGAAAGTTACTATTGGTGCCCATTAATGTTATGTAGATCTCAGCCTTCACAGAGGTCCTGAATATGTGGTCGCAGTCATTCCTCCAAGCCTACCACATGTATGGATCAAGCCCTCCCCACCTCATGCAATGCATTATGAATTATACAAATGTGTTTGCATTTCATATTTGAAATGTTCCCCAATGAAAATATTTCATTTCATTTCATTTGAAATTGGGTTGGATCCAGAGTCTCCCTTTTGCAAATAGAAGGGCTCTTTCTGTTTGCAGAAAGGACTGAGATCAGCAGAGTCTCCTGCTAGAGGAAAAGGGGCCAATTCCTCCTTTCCCCTGCAGCCCTCTGTGTTGACTTCTATGCTGTTTTGGAGGGTCCCCCAAACATCTGAAGCAGTTTTCAGGAGGCCCAGGGGGCTGCGGTGGAAAAGAGGAATCACTTTTGCCCCCTTCCTCCAGCAGAAATATCCCATGAGTGGAGTTATCCTCCTGGGAGCTCTGGATCTAATCCCTTGGGTTTAATATGGCATTTTCTAAAAATTGCTCAAACATATGTATTTTGCCCTGCTCTCCCAGTTTGCATGTATCCGCTAATGACGGTCTGTGATTCTTCTTCAGAAACAGGAGGCCTGTCTTTCCCCCACCCCTCTTCTTTTCTTTTCTTTTCTTTTCTTTTCTTTCTAGAACGGAACAGGGAAATCTTCATTCTGTCCTGCTGCTACCATGAAGTATCGATGAGCCATTGTGTGCATAACACTGACAGTCATGATATATTCTTTACCACATTGTTCTCATTTCACTGCACCTCTGGACTTTCCAGTTCAAGCCAAGGTTGTAGAAGTGCCAAAGAATAGCTCCGGGAAAGCTGTCTCTTCTTTGTATTTCCACCCCAGTAATAAAGAAAGATAGTTTCCAACCTGGAGGTTAATCTTAGGATTCATATGTGAAAACATAGATCTAGGGATGGATGGTTCACTCAGTTTCCAGTACATGTCAGTTTCACATGTGTTCATGCATGAATCCATTCCATCATGTTTCCACATCAATCTGTGATTATCATTCTTTTTAAAGCATGAAAATTCATATTTAAATATTATTTTTGAACATATTTTCTCACAAAACAGACATTTCTAAATGTATTTTATCAATGCATAATTTTGTACACCTCTATCATGTCTCCCCTTACTTGCCCTTTTTCTAAGCTAAACAATCTCAGTTTCTGAAACCTTTCCTCATAGGGGAGTTGCTCCAGCCCCTTGATCATTTTAGTTACCCTTTTCTGCACTTTTCCCAACTCCACAATATTCTTTTTTAGGTGCAGTGACCAGAACTGTACACAGTATTCTAAGTGCGGTTGCAGTATTCTAAGTGCAGTATGATCTTGGCGGATTTATTTTCAATCCCTTTCCTAATTATGCATAACACGGAGTTTGCCTTTTTCACAGCAGCTGCACACTGGGTTGACATTTCATCGAGCTGTCTGCCACAACCCCAAGATCTCTCTTGGTCAGTCACCACTAGCTCAGATTCACACTTCATACGTTTGCCTCAGCAAATGCTGAGATACCAGACCAGTGGTGCCATGAAAACAGTGGATCAGCTCTTAAATATCACCTATCTTGTGCAAAAGCGTCAGCTTAAATTCTCTGGGTAAACAGTTGAGCTGATAAAATGCTGGGAGCTCACCTATCGAAGTTGCTGATTCTTCATATGGACTAATACACAGACAAACCTCAGGACTTAATGCACTCATGATGTTTTAGCAGGGCCAAACTAAACATGATGTTCATCGTGTGAATGCAATTAATGTGCCTGCTCTCTGTTGTGTAAATGGAAGCCACAGGGAAGTCTGAGCAGCCATGGGGGTTGGGGGAAGTTTAACTCTTTCTCTCACCTGCCATATTCCTGACAAAAAAACAATACAAAAACCTCCTTTCTGAAGCTGCTATTTGCATTGTGCCAGTGGGAATTTCCGTGTAACAAAAAAAACATGCAGTTTGGCCTTTGCTCCTTTACCAATAGATAGCAATACTCTTTTCTAGACAGCTACCTTACAACAATGGTTAGCGGAAATTCATAAAAGGTGAGCAAAAAGCACATTAAGAGATGACCTCAAATTGTCTCCAGTGGACTATGAGGACAGCTCGCTGCTACATCAGATCATGTCTATCCACTGTACAAAGAACTGATGATGTGACATTTGCGGCCAAAACTGAACGCCAGAAGCCAACATGATTGTCTTCCTGGCAAAACCGAGAACCTCCCTCCCAAATTAGTTTCTCTGATCCTCTCATCACTCAAGGCCACTCAAGCCTATCATCACTTCATCCAACACTTCCTATCATTTTTTCCTATGGGTTTGACCTAACAATTTGCACTGAACTTAATCATGGGAAAGCCAGGGTGGGAGGGGAGGTTTGTTGCAAGAGTTCCTGGCTGAGCAGAGGCAACATGATCTTGTATGACTCCTCTGTAAAAAACTGTAAGTGGGCTTGGAGTCATTTTTTAAAAACTTAATCTTGCATTCATAAAGGTTGTCTTCCTGGTTTCAATCTCCCCCCCCCCCCCCGTGTGTGTTTACCATTCATTCTTCTTTGCATTGGCTTGGATCCTTGGTGCACATCGAGCAAATCTTGCGTTTTCTGAAATCCTGGGCTGGACAATTCAAATGTCATCATCATAATCTTCCATGTCGGGGAAGCAACACAAGGAAAAAAAGGGCCTCCATCCAAAGTGCTTTCAAATCTAATCCACATTTCTCAGTCCCAATTCAGGTTTCTTTTCTGGCTTCTGGTTTCATGAAATACTCTTCAGCAATGGCAAGACTGCAACACAATCTCGACTAATCAAAAGCCGGCAAGAGCTGTATCAAATTCATGAATTGAAATGGGCCAAGATGCGGCGCTCGCTAGATGCACTCTTGGATTACTGAAGACAGACAGTTTGGCCTGAACTTCTAACGTTCCCAGGCCGAAAGACATTGGCCCCAGCCCAGAGAGAAGAGATCAGTGCCCGGAAATAGGCTTCTGTGCACAGATCTCTCCTAGAAAACATGCAAGAGGCTACTGCAGGACAGGAGAGAAATTGACTGCATCCATTATAATTAATAATGCTAATCATTTATACAGCATTACAGAGTGTTCAGATTGCTTCTATGGGCAGAACACCTCCCTCTTTCTGAATCTGACATCACTGCTGGTTATGATGTGCTGTTAGCATACTTCAGTCAGCTAACTTACAGGCTTCATTCTACTGTATTTCTCCTCCATCCATGGAATGGTTGCACTATTGTCAGCAACTTCTCCTTTCTGCTCTGCATGAGTAAGAATCCAACAGTTACAGTGGGTGAGGGGAAGAATGCAGAGGGAACACACATACAGCAAGGGTGACCAGGTGCCTACTTTACTGAAGATAGTCCTCTATTTGAAGAGCTGTCTGAGAAGAGTCCTCTATTTGAAAGTGTCCTCTATTTGAAGGGCTATACAGTGAAGTCCGGCTTAAGGATAAAGCACCATAAAAAGGCAAGCAAGACTCCAGAGACTGAACCTGTAACTTCATAATGGAAAAGCATGTTCCATGAGCCACTGACCTAGAGGTCCCTCTCCTCTCTGCACTCTCCGCAGCTTAGCTTGGGTGGATCCATATGATATTTTCTTCCATCTTGAGATGGTTGTTTCCAGATTCCTTGTAGACATAGTTGGAACTCCATTCTTGGTTAGGGTGGGTGGCCATGGGTCTTCTTTTACAGACAACATTCCGCTATTTGTAGGGCTGCCAGAGGCGTGTCCTCTATTTTGAAGGCATCCTCTGTTTGAAGGACTGTCCAGTCCAGGTCCAGTTTAATGGAAAAGTGCAATCAAAAGGGAGAGCAGGGCCTTAAAGTTGTCGTAGGGATGTAACCATTCACCTCGTGTGGGCGTAGCGTGCCGAAATCGGCCCTGCTCACGTCTGCGCAGGGCTCGCGCGGCCCTACCTTTGTCCAGCGGCGGCTCGCCTTTCTGCAGCGAGCCGCCCGCGCCGCCCGCGCTGGTCCCGTCCCGTCACATCCGGCCCTGGAAGTGATGCGATGGGACCCTGTGCAGGCGCGCTGGACCCCCATGCGACATATTGCACCTGTGCAGGGTCCCGTCGCGTCACTTCCGGGGCCGGATGTGATGCGACGGGACCAGCGCCAGTGGCTTGAGCGGCGTGGAGAACTGCTCCGCGCTGCTCAGAAGATCGAGGCGGCGGGGCACCGCCGCGGAGAGGAGAGGAGAGGTGGCGGAGAGGCGAGCCCCCCCACAGGTTTGTGAACACCGCTGATCAACAGCACCTGGACAGCAGCACACTGAGCAAGGTACACAGGTCAGCTTGTCAGCCTTCTCCACTATAGTGGACAGCTCAGATAGATAGGATGGCTAGGAGTGCTTACTATCAGCTCCGGCTGATACGCCAGCTGCGCCCCTTCCTAGAGTTGGAAGACCCAAAGATGGTAGTGCACGCACTGGTAACTTCGAGGATTGACTTCTGCAATGCGCTGTACATAGGGCTACCTTTGTACCTAGTTCGGAAACTTCAATTGGTGCAAAATATGGCACCCAGATTGGTCACCGGTACATCTAGAGGTGCCCATATTACACCAGCTTTAAAAGCATTACACTGGCTGCCAATCAGTTTCCGGGCAAAGTATAAAGTGTTGGTTATTACCTTTAAAGCCCTACATGGTTTGGGTCTGGGTCACCTGCAGGATCGCCTTCTCCCGTACAATCCGCCCCATGCACTTAGGTCCTCTGGGAGGAATTTACTCCAGTCAGCCAAGACTAGGCTGGCGAGTACTCCCCAGAGGACCTTCTCTTCTGCTGTTCCCAGACTGTGGAATGGCCTGTCGGAAGAGACTTGTCAACTAGATAGTCTCTTGGCTTTTAAAAAGGCCATAAAGACTGACCTCTTCCAACAGGCTTACCCCGTGGAATTTTAAGAGTTTTTAGGATACTTTTAAAGGTTTTTATGAATATTTTAATAGTTTACTATGTTTTTAACTACTTATGTATTTATATTTATGGTTGTTCCCCACCTCGATCTGAGTGGAGAGGCGGGTAAGAAATATATTATTATTATTATATTATTATTATTATTATTATATTATTATTATATTGAATGTAACATTTGCCCTCTTCCTCTCCTCTGATACTTCACCTGTTCTTCAGGATTTCTCAAAGATAATAGATAGAGGTTCTGAGAGTCCATCCGCTAGCTCCTTCAACACCCTGGGATGCAATTAATCTGGACCTGGGGACTTGAACTCATTTAAGGTGCTTAGATATTCCCTGACCATCTCTCTGTCAACTTCAAGCTGCACTCCTACCCAGTGCTTTTTTTCTGGAGAAAAAGGTACCGGAACTCTTGGATTACATTCCTCGGGAGTAGATGGCGATTAAATTGTAATGCCATTAATAGAAGAAAAGGTGCTGGAACTCAGTTCCAGTGAGTTCCACCAGAAAAAAAGCCCTGCTCCCCTTCAGGCTGTTT
>JAHFWL010000333.1:0-200396 GCA_021292165.1 Shinisaurus crocodilurus
TGGTCGTGTTCGCCAAAAGGCATGAGCAGCATAAATGGACCCTAGATGGACACAGTATTGAACAGTGGTCGTTCATTCAAGTATTTAGGATTGAATTTTTCTGAAAATACCCTATGCATACCCCTTCGAGCAATTACGTCCTCAGCTGCCCATTTACTAGGACCTATAAAGAGACTGCACTATACTGAGGGTCATTGCTTAGTAGAACCAACTTTAAAGATCTTTGCAGCCAAGATTGTGTCCCATCTCTTATATGGGGCACCAATCTGGGGCAGTTACTGTACGTAGATGAACTTGAGATAATACAAAACAAGTTCCTGCGCATGCTCTTGGCAGTGCCACACAGTACAACCTGGTGCACTATTAAGGACTGAACTAGGTCTCCCCTTCCTGAATGCACGTATACAACAAATACCATAAATAACATCATTGCCAGAAAACCATTTAGCAAAACTATGCTTTTTGGAGTTACAGAATAGAGAAGGCTGGGCAAACTCTTGCAGATGCTTTATGCTGAGTTACTCGTCCCTTAGCAAACAAACAATGCAGGATGTGTCCGATTATAAGATCCGAGATATTGTGTTTGGCGAAGATTGCCAAAGAGATCTTGAATATACAAAAAACTGCAAATCTGCCACTTGGTATGCCAAGATTAAAACAGATCACAAAAGGGCAAGCTACTGCAAGAGCTAACCTTCTTCCCTGTTAGGCATTGCTTTTACCAGCTCAGATTTGAAACAATGCCACTGAGTCTTTGGCTGGAAGGTTTTCTAACCGACCTGCACAAGAGCGTTTTTTGCATATGTGAAACAGGGCACATTGAAGATCTGGTACATTATATTCTATATTGTCCACTATATAATTCACTCAGGGCCAGATTTATTCTTCTTTTTCAGACTACTTTAGAAGGTCAATCAGACGAATTTTAAATTGATGGTTGTTGCTGATGTGGACAAATTTATGAGCTATAGGATAGCTTTATTTGCGTAGCTGCAAGAAAATAAGGGCAGCCTTTATAAACCCAACTACTGCCAAACCATAAGGGGGCCATACAGAAAGAATGTTTCTAAACCTTAATTATTTTATAGCATTTTGTTTCATTATATTTAATGTTCAACCTGTTTTTATTTTATTTTATACTTCATGTGTATTGTGATGTATTGTGATGGCCATTGGCTATAAACAATAAAATTCTGAAGAAGATCTGGAATGCCATTTTGTGTACATCTTTCTCAAACATATTCATTTTGTGTGCATTTCCCCCCAACATCCACTTGTGTGTGTACATTTTACCCCAAGACAAGCAGCATCAGAAAGCTCACAAAAATGTGGATTTCAGAACACGACTCTCTCTCAGTTCAGGAAAGACTTAGGCGGTGCGAATTGGGTAAATATATATAAAAATAATCTGATGGAGTGAATTCCTCAGCCATACAATGGCTATTGTACAAATAACATCTTCAGTGAATACAGGTGTGATCTTTTTTTATATATAAATGGCCAAAATGACATAAATTGTAGACATTGCATGCTTATTTGGATAAAGTAAAGGTTGGTTTGTTTTTTAAAAAAAATGTTACAGGTTGTTTTTTCTATCGACTTACAAAAGGTTCAAGTTGTAGCTCTGCCAAAAGAAGTCCCAATTACAGCAAAGCATATGCTTAAGTTGCCACAACAATTATAACCAGTAAACTGTGTCATGCCTCAGAGGCAAGAGGCATGTCTTGTGCCCTCATTGCTCTGCGGGGAAGCCACCATGCACCATTGCTATCTTGACGCAATTGCATTCCCTACTGTGTGAGTGGAACTTGCCAGGGCCAGATGAAAAATCAAGTAGAGAGCCAGAGTGCAAGCAAGGAGGTGTCACTTATTCGGATGCTCTGTCTCACAACGTAATGGACCCCATGATCTCTGTATTTTGAGTCCCTCTCCTATAGCAGGGAGACTTACTCAGTACATATTCAGCACAGCCACATGAAATTAGCCAAACTAACAGATACACAAAACACTTGATGTCTTGGGCAGCCAGATACCCTAAACGAGTACTTATTGAATATTGGTGTATGCACAAACACACTGCACAATCCAGCAGAAAATGGACCGTCTCCTCTCCGTATGTACCTGCCCAGACCCTAAGATCATCTTCAGAAAGTCCTTCTCCAGGAGCCCCCACCAAAGGTAGGTTGGTGGCTATTAAGAAAGAGGGCATATTCTGCTGTGGCAACCTGGTTGTGGAGTAATCTTCCCAGAGAGGCACACCTGGTACACTGTGTTCTTCAGTGCCAGGTGAGATCTTCTTATTTTCCCAGGCATTTTAGTTTTTAGGTTTCTGTTTTAAATCTGATACTGTACTTTAAATCTTTGCACAGCTGCTAAGTTCTATTTGGTTACTTTTTTAAAAAAATACTGTACTTTAAACTTTTAAAATTGTATTTTATCATCTTGTATTTATGGTTTAATTGTTGTGAACTGCCTAGACAGCTTAGGTTATTGGGCAGTACAGAAATGTAATAAAGAAGTAGATGTTTCTTCATGACTAAGCCCCATCCTGTAATCTTTCAATGGATTGTATCCAACATAATGTTGGTCTAACTTAAGTCCCATTCAATTTAATGGGTCTATTCTAAGCAGAACTAACATTGGATATAACCCAATATGACTGAAGCCCTTTGCAGCTGGAAGCACATAGACCCCCCCCCCCCCCCCACCATCACCTGGAAGCACATAGGACCCCACCACTTTCAGGCCTTCTGCCAAATGCACAGAGGTTAAAAAAACAGAGACAGCCATGTTGCCGGGGCAGGTATGGCCCTGTCCCCCTCCACACACATCATCACTGCATAAAGGGGAATTTGTAAAGGAGATTAGTCACTATAAATGACTTACTTAATGGCTAGTCAACAATATATTCTCCTCGAAACATTTTTTTTATCCTGTGGTATGTCTAAAGCGTGCCCCCTCCAAAAAGGCTAGAAGGGTGGCTACTAGGGGAAGGGCCTTCTCAGTTGTGGCACCCATCTATGGAATCAGCTTTTCAAGGAGGTGCGCCTGGCTCCTACCCTCTGTTCCTTCAGAGTGCCAGGTAAGACCTTTTTATTTGTCTAATATTTTAATGGTTAATTTTATTCTTTTATTATCGCTACTTTTATTTTGCCACTGCACCTCTGGATTGAATTTATTTTGGCTGCTTGTTTTATCATGTTATATTTTAGTATGTTTGTGTATATTATTTTAGTTGATATTATTGTGTTGCTTTGTTTTGTAAACCGCCCAGGGAGCCCTTTGGCTGATGGGCGGTGAATAAATATTAAATAAATAAATAAATTTCTTTTTCTCAGCAGTCTCAGCTTCTACTCATCAGAGGAGACCCCGCATCTCCAACTGTTTAGTCCATCCTGCCAGTTACTGGCGTAAGCAACGACCTGGCCTGGGTCAACTCACAGGAGGATTCCTCTAGCAATACAGTAAAGCCCAGATGCTTCATAAGGCAATACAGACCAGGACAATGTGGGGTCATCTTTGCTTGTTCCAGGCACTTCTCCCTCCCTATCTGGATTCTGGATTGGGGACTGAAAGACCCAGAGTGTTGGTACATGGAGGGTAAGTTGTAACCCAGCACAATTGTGACATTGAACAGCTTCACTGATCACAGGGCATGGCTGTTTAAGGCATCAGCCTTAGCTTCCAATTTCTTGGCTTTGTGGAACTTGAGCCAACAGGAGATAGCTTTAAGTCTGGTCTTAAACCGGCAGGTTTTTCTTAAAAAAAAAATAAAATCATTTATAAATATAAATATGCAGAGGTGAACCAGCCCTTATACTTGATTATCAAGATGAAAACACACATGTGCGTGCAAAGCCACCCCCCCAAGATGACTAGCAACTTCATATTATAGGATGATTATTCCACATTTTTTCTTTTTTCACTGTTTGGCATTAAGCAGAATTAGCCATATTTGATCATTATTAACAACAGTATCATGGCCTGCAACATGTAAACATTAATTTCCAAAAAAATATTGTTGCCTATTATTTGGTATTGGCATTGGCAGTTCAAAATCTTGCTATTAAATATGCAAAAATGAATTAAATTTAACATAGCAAAATATATTAGCAAAACAGTTTGCTAGCATAATACATTGCCACAGGCTGTAATTAACATGAGAAATTAATTTCAGAACCTTGGTGTAAGAAAACTGTAATCATGTACGTTATCATTGCATGAAACTCTGAATGCCTAGGACACAGCTTGTTGAAGGGGATCTCAATAAATCTTTTAAACTATTTTTTGTATTTTTTATGTATCTTTAAATATCAAAAGCCTACTTTAAGCCAGATGACAAATACTTTGATAATGAAGGAATTATTAGATTTTGTCCTCTAGCTTGGTAGTTAAAAAGGGAAACCAGAATGAAGGCGGTAATAAGAAATGCAAATCCATTGTCGTGTTCTAAATACAATTACACTTCTTTTTTTATTTGGATTCAACTGTAGACAGCCTACTCTTGGATACACAATAGATGCCTAGAATTCTACATGCCATGGAAGACCATACAATGCAGCCAAAGGGTGCATCTCTGTGATAAATTCTACTTCATCATTACCTTATAGGGATGGGATGGTTGAATCTATCAGTTTCAGTTTCTCTCCATTTCTTATTTTCCAATCTTAAATTTGGTTCATCCTGAACTTTTTTTTTTTTTTTTTTTTTACTTTGCTTGAAAATTCATAAGCATTTCTGTGCACATCTCTGCTAATGCATGCATTTTGCATCCATTTCTGCCTAATATACACATCTTTGCAAGCAATTTTCCTAATATAATGCAGTTTTTGAACATTAATTTCCATAATATATGATTGTGAATACAAAATTCAGGGAAGTGCAAATTTTGAAAGATAACTGAATTTCGGTTAGCATAGTGTTTAAAAAATGTGAAATTAGGTTAAATTGCATTAAGATGCAAACTGATGAAGTTCTTCCCCATCCCTGCTACCTTACCTAATTTTGTTTGGTCTTACTAGCAAATGTGTTTAGGACTGCAGCTGTAGACTAATGTATAGATTGAGCATATAGCTCTGTGTTAGATCATATAATCATCAGCATCTTCTTACATGAACCTAATTAAATTGCTAGGTACTGCCGAGAATAAAAACAATAAGCTGTTTCCTACAGACTTACTGGGCTACACCAATGTCATGAAAGTGAATGTCCACTCACACAATGGGACTTCCCTTTCCTCTCCTTCCCCCTGGCTGTTATTTTGATTTTTTTTCTTTTTAAAATGATGCTCTGAATACCTTCACACATTTAACATCACATCTAGTTTGGCTCGGAGACAGCCAGGATGACATAGTGAAGGTGCACAACTGCTAACAGACCAGCAATGCCCCAAGTTGGCACAAGCCAATGATAACTGAAGTTAGAGTTATGCTGGCCAATCTGAAACCACTTTCTTACAATGCCACGCTAACTGTCCTGTTTCAAACATCACCACACGATGCACACCAGCTAGGGCTTGGGAACCCTTGATTCTTGCTCAGTGGGAAGGCATGTTCCATTACTCCTCACTGGCTGCCACTGATTGTATATCATGTCAAACATCCTAAGACAACCTTCTTTTTGAAAAGCAAGCAACATCTTGGTGCTTGAGGAAGAGTCTTTTTAATGAAGACATAAGAGGAGAGCATTTATTGCCCAGTAAGCTAGACCACTGTTTATTGAGAAACTAGTACCCTGTGAGAATGACAAACATATGCCAGCATGTGGGCTTGCAATGCCAGAGTAATGTCACTGTTTGAATTGTGCTATTGCACCGGTGTAGCTGTCAGTAACACTTAATTTAAGAACTTTATTCATTCACTTAATTTAAATTCCACATTTTTGTCAAAGAATGGCACTCAAGGTGGCTGAGTGTGGTATATATATATTAACCCTCACCGCAACAAGTGTTAGGGGGTAAATAACACAGTAAAACCTTATTTGTCAGAGTACCTGGGATTTTTATATTTCATGCTGCTTTTTAATAGTTTGTCTGCTTGGTATTCTGGGTTAAGGTTGGCTTCAAGGCCCCAGATTTCTATGGGCAGAATCCAATGGGGCACATCTGGAAGGAGGCAGCAGTAGACCTTGCATGAAGGAGCTCCGCCGACCAGCCTGCTCCCAGAAATGAGTGTTTCTGCTCATTTGGGGGCTTCCCCATGGAAGCACTAAATCTCTCTTGTGTAAGTGGTCAGTTCCATTGGCGCATCGTAATTGGTGGGACCCACCTCTTGTGCAACAGAATCTGCAGGGCAGAAGATAATCCACAGGGGTGTAAGCACCCCATGGGATACTGTCACACAAGACATTACAGAAAGCAGGTTGTGGGGCATGGTAGGTTGGGGGAGAGAGAATAGGAGGGCAAAGAAAGGCTGACTGGGTGTTGTAGCCAGGATGTCTGCATAGTTAGAGTCCTAAGGTCATATGGAGGAGGAGGAGGATCTGTGGACATTCAAATAGGACTCTGCCAGATGATGTGATGGTTTCAGGGGGAGACAAGGTTCATTTTTCATGCTGGGCAACTGGCTAAAGAGGTGGGGCCAGATCCAGAAAGGGGCAGGGGCAGATTCAAACTGTGGTTAGTCTAATAGTAGTAGTAATATTTCTCATTCCAATGTAAATTGCATTTAATATATCTGTTTTGGGCTTTTGCATAATGGGTTGTAACAACTGAAACAAAATAGTAGCAATAACAAGAGTGTTTCTGCAGTTCATCCCACTGTATCCTTTATTAGTGTTATACCCATTTGTGTTTTTCCATTTTGCATTACTCAATAACAATTATTTAGAAATAAATACAAGTCAGTAAATTTTTTTTTCTCAATTGTATGCCCATTTCTATCCTTTCAGTTTCCAACAATGATTTGCAATTAAACAAGTCATCTAGTATTTATTATTCCCCATACTTCTCCCTCCCACTGCCCACAAGCCCCCCATTCAGTACAAAATGTACTTCTCTTATCAACAGAGTAAGCAGCTTCAAAGTTCCAACCATGGCAGCACTTCAGAGAGAGTTCAGTACAGTTCAATGAGAATTCAGCTTTATGGTGCATGGAGACAAGGCAGCAGCCTTGTCAGCTCCAGGTCCTGGGCTGGAACACCAGGGTCAGGGGATGATGGAGGCAGGACCAGGCCAGGGATGAGCAGAGTACAGAAGGCAGGCAGAGATTGAAGAACATAACAGGTGAGGTGGGGGCCAGAGGCAGGAGGCAATCCAGTAAGCCAACAGAGTTCAGGCACATACCAGGCAGAGAAGCATTGGTCAAGAGTGGACACAGGTCAAACACCAGGCAAGGCAGGGATCAAGGTTGGTTGCTGGAGACAGGAACCAGCTGCACACAACACATAGGCTTGTGTTGCTGCAGCCAAGGCTGAAGAGAAGAGGAAGCCCTTATATAGGACCTCCCACCGCTCCCAGCTGCTGTGTGTTAATACACCTGGGAATGCCTATTGGTCTGGGATTGAACCCTGCGAGGAAGTACTGCAGACTGACCTGTTGTTCCCAAGGTGGCCACCAGATGGAGCTGCAGAGCTCCATCTGAGCGGATCCTGACAGTCCTCCTGCACTATACAGATCTGTGAGAGATGCTTGTAAGAGTGTGTTCCGTGACAGACCAGGAAGTGATTGTGAAGCTGATGAAAAAGAGCCTTTGCCAGTAGAGAACTGCTCTGTAGGCAGGGGGTTATTACTGTGGTGCTCCAGCGATCGGAGTGAGAAGCACCACCATTTTTCCCAGTGCTCTCTCCCTGCCGCTTTCCCACCTGTTATGTGGGGCACAGAGAGGGAAGCAACCAGGGAGGGGAGCAGCTATTGCGGGCTTTCAGAGGTGACAATGTGCAGTGTTGTTGTTGTTGTTGTTGTTGTTTTTAAATTCAAATCCTGGGGCATGGTGGGGGCCACAGAAAAGGACGTGGTGAGCCACATGCAGTCCATGGGTTGCATGTTGTCCCCCCTTGCCCTAGGACAACTGGGAACGAACGAGAAGGTCACAGGCAGTTATTGATCCTCCATTTTTTAAATCAGTTGAATCTGACTTCAACTGTGGCCATGATGAGACAGCGTCCTTCACTTCATCTGAAGGCAGCAGGGTAGTTTAGGGGTACAGGGCAGTCCATGTGTCATACACACTTCTGTCTGCTCCTCTCCCTTCAGGATCTGCCAGCTAAGGTGACCTCTTCGTTCTGCCTAATGGTAGGGCCAGCCTTGCATCGTAGTCCAGCCCCAGACTGACCCATGTCTCCCACAACTGGAAAGCCATGACCTCTACTAAGACCAGGGCCCCCTTCTCCTCCCACCGCCCAATCACCATACAGCGGCAACATCCGGATAATGCTTTTAGACACCCTCTCCCATGCACCGGTACTGATGAGAATGAATGAGCATCTGCTCAGAGTTTTTATGGCTGACATCCTCCAGACTGGTGCTGAAGGGGAAGTTGCACTTTGTAGTGACAGAAGTGATCTCGTTCTTGGCATGGTTCAGTAAACACATATTCATCTTGATAGCTGTAATCAAATGCCAACATTTAGAGCCGGGGGAGGCGCAGGTTGGAAGCCACATCCAAAATGGTGATACCATCCTGCAGCATATATGCTATTAAAGATGGTAGGATGTGTTGCATCCAAATTCTATTTTTCATCTCTCTGCACACACAGGACCAATATTTAATTCTTTTCCTTGCTGGCACATGTGGTTCTTGGGTTTGTGCATTTGTTTGTTCCTCAGGAGTCTCTGGGCCATCACACAGGCTCATAATTCAAAATTCATCTTCCCGTTAGTGTTTTATTATTGAACCTTTTCTCAAATAATCTCATCCAAAAACTGCCTCAGCCTTGATATTGCTTCCAGAAGAACTATAATCTTTGTTCACAACTTGGGGAAAGCAATCCTATGACCCCTAGATATAATTTGGGGTGCCATAGGAAGCTGTGTTATAGGGATGTGTGCGGAGCTCAATTGGGGGGTTGAAGTCTGGCGAACTCCCCGGGCTTGACCCCCCCCCCCGAGCTCTGCTCGCCTTACCTTTTCTCTGACTCGACTCGTGTTCTCGCGAGCCCAGCCGGAGAAGCAACTTCCAGTTTCTGGCATTACGTTGTTTACGTAGAAAATGGCGTACGATACATTAAAAACAGCTGCAATTTGCGTAACTTGCACAAATTGCAGCCATTTTTAATGTATCTTATGCCACTTTCCACATAAGCAACTTAGCGCCGGGGACCAGGAAGTCCGCTGAGCACCTCAGCTGGTGCTCAGCTCAGCTCGGCTCACGCTTGGCTCAGCTTGGCTTGTGCAGCAGCAGCGCTTGGCTCGTGCGCCGCAAGTCGAGTGCTGGGCGGATCGCCTACCCCTAGCTGAGGATCACCTCCTCCATGCCTGTAGACAGAGCTATAAGGAGGAGATCCAATCATGAATCTTAGTAATATACCCTAAACCATCCTTCCCCAATCTGGCACCCTTCAGGAGTTGTGAACTACAACTCCCATTATCCCCAGCCAACACGGTCAATGATCAGGGATAATGGGAGTTTTGCTCTGAAACTTCTGGAGGGCAGGGCAACCAGGTTGGGAAGGCTGGACTAAGCATACCCTGCCTTATGCAGAATGGATTAGAGAAGTGTTGAAACAATATAGTTTTCTTACTTCTGCGGATTAGTTTAGGGACTATAAAACTCCATTCTTTCTAGGTTATGGGAGCTTCCCTGAACTTTGGCTCTGCTAGCTAGCTCAGGGTCAGTAGACCTCCCTGAGAGCAGGGCTTTGGGTCCAGGACTTGGAGAGAAAATAGAGAACCAGCTTTGATTTTTTTGTATGACTGCCATGTCTTTTTAGTTTTTAATGAAAATTTTTCTCCTGTAGAAAAAGAAAATTGCAACATAAAACTGAAGCTTCCAAAAATTTGGCTCAGCTCCAAAATAGATTCCTTTTCTACAGCCACTGTAACAGTAAGCAGAATGGATCTCACTTACTCCCAGCTCTTCCTTGTCAAGATATCTTATATCCTTTGCCAGGAGCATATCTGGTTTGGAGCTTTTTCCCAATATCTTCCTGCATATGGCTTACACTTTTCAGAGAGGGGATAAACCTCTGCTTCTACCAAAACCAACTGCGATGACACAGCCCTATTCACTTTAGGACCACGCACATAAACCCTTCTCAGGCCAAGCATCAACACTTGAAAACCTGAAGGGAGGGTCAAATGAAACCTTTCCCCTACTAATGAGGGAAAAGATTAATGCTGGTTATTAAGGATCTAGCTTAAATTTATGATGCTGTGGGTTCAAAGGGGTGTGTGTAGATTTAAAAGTAAAGCAGGTTAATATAACACCAAGCTGACACGCAGGATTTGGGTAGCAAACTAAATAAAAATAAGTTTATTTTAATTCTCAAAATCTTAGTTACAGAAAATAACTTAAAACCTGCCTACACCAAACACTTTGTAACTAACCTAACTCCCAAACTCCCAACTCTCCGCACACATTACAAACACTCTCCCATATCACACTAACTCCAACCACCTAAAACTCTCTAACCCAACTCCCATAACACTCCCATAACTCACTAACTTGACTCACTGACATAAAACCTAACTGACTCAAACACTCCTTATATACTCCTCCCCCCACCCTTTCCAATACATCACAAACCACGCCCACTCGGTTCAACATTCTAGACACACTAGTACAGTGATGGCGAACCTATGGCATGCGTGCCACAGGTGGCACGTGTGGACCACTCTGCTGACACGTGAGCCATAGGTCACCACCAGCCATAGGTCACCAGCGGCGGCGTGAGGCAGCGTCATGCTGCGCGCCAGGGCTCAGGCCGTGATGCGGCGGGCGAGGTCGACGGGCCTACCTGCTGCCTCCGCGCCGGCCCTGCCGGCCGTGCTGGACCCGCCACCACCCGTCGCGTCATGTCCTGCGCGCTGGATCCCCGCGCTCTGTTTTTTTTGGGGGGGGGGACCAGGTCAACAGGGTTTAAGCCCTGTTGCCCTGGTTCCCCCCACACACCAAAAACAGAGCGCGGGGATCCAGCGCGCAGGACATGACGCGACGGGCTGTGACGGCAGGTCCAGAGGCGGCGGCGGCTTCAGCAGCGCGGAGAATGCTCCGCGCCGCTCAGAAGAGTGAGATCGGGCCGCCGCAGGAACGATCGGAGGAGCCCAGGTAAGGCTCGTATTACATCCCTGCCACGCGTTCCCATGCAGCCGTCTCATTCTTGCCCCCCAGCCGCCTCATTCCCTCCTAGCCAGCACCTCCTCCTCCTTTCCCCACATTCTCCCTGGCTTCTTCACAATCCCCCCCCCCTCTTTCCCCCAAACGTATCTAAATTACCTTCAGGCTATGTGTACAATGTAGTACTATTTAAAAAAATTGAGTTGGTGTTTTTTTCAATAAAAAACTGTTTGTATCTTTGAAAAAGCCCTGTTATTGTGTTTTTCTTTTAAGACAAAAGATGTTAATTAGTTCGGACAACTGTATGAGTTGTTTTTATTAAACTAAAACCCCAGTATTCAGGTTCAATTGCAGTGTTGGCACTTTGAAATAAATAAGTTGGTTTTGTGTTGCAGTTTGGGCACTCGGGCTCAAAAAGGTTTGCCATCACTGCACTAGTACATACTAATGCAGACATACACCAGGGAACTGAATTGTGGGGTTACACCAAACCAACCTTCTGGTTGGAGGTTCCAACCCTCTGCAGGTGGGCCTTGCTGTGGGGAAATACTATAAAACATTCTCACGGGATGCTGTTTTATATTGCCAACCAAACCCCCTTCTATATTAAAATGTTTATTTATTTATTTATTTTATTTATACCACGCCTTTTTTCCTGAAAGGAACCCAAGGCGGCTTACATAATCCTCCTCCTCTCTGTTTTATCCTCACAACAACCCTGTGAGGTAGGTTAGGCTGAGAGTCAGTGACTGGCCCAAAGTCACCCAGTGAGTTTCATGGCCGAGCGGGTTCTAGTAGATGATTTGGTGTTTTTGAGGACTCACTGGATTTGCTTCCAGGCTATGTGGGAGAATGGTGGCCTTCCTTCCAGCGTGATGATCAAGAACATCTCTAGACAACACTGATTTAATGTGGTCTCAGAATCCTGGTTGCCCTTGTTCAGCTATATGTCTTTAAGTGAGGAAAGTCTTGACAGAATGTCTTGTAGTTCCAAGGCTGAAAGGGCACAGAGACTATCTATCAGCCCTTTCTCTTCTGGCAATAGGTTGACCAGGGCAGTGCCTTCCTATAGCAGTGGCTGCTTTGTAAGGTTCCTTTGCTTAAAATGCTTTTTACTGATTGATTAAGGGAGCCAGAAGTAACTTCTGGGGCCACATTCAAGTCTACCAAGATTGCAACCAGTGGTTCAGTAAAAACACAGTTGGAGATTTTCTGCCTATCTGGTCTTAATGCTTCCAAGGGTATAGCAGGAGAGGAGATATATCTTTGAAATATCTGCTAATTCTTATACCCTTCACGCGGAATAGGTCTTTGGCACTATATATTTCAGCTGCTACAGTCCTTGCTGCAAAAGTTAAAATTGCTCGAGCAGTAAAAGAGGTATTCTACCTCTACAATGTCCTCTGCTATCAATGAGATCGAGGTCAAAGATGTTATAAATTGCAGAAGATGTAATTTGTGCTCCAATTGTGCCAGCTTGCCTTTAGGCTTTGGGCAGTTTATAAATACCAGATTACACTTTATTAACTTCAAGTGCCAAGGTTTCTTTGCCAGTGTAAAGGCCCACGTGCTTTTCTGGCCAGTAGATTTCAAAGGAGTTGATGAAACATTAAGTGGGATCTCTGTCAAGGGTCCTTGGATCATTCCTGCATCAGCACTTATTTCTTGTTGGGCCACACTGGTCTTAAGACCTGGCAAGTCGCTTCCTTTTATCTCAGTTCTCTTGCTCTGATCCTGAATTTTGGGGCTCTTACGCTCTTTTTCCTTTTCATCCAATAATTTACATAATCTCTGAAAATTAATTGTGCATGGGCCTTTGTTGTGGTGTTTGTTCATTGTTTTTTGGGAGGTGGGCTTTTTATATTTTGAGATTTTGGGGATTTGGGAGGGCATCACAAGGTTTTCTATTGCTACTTTTGCCTTTCTTATCCTTAGAGCTAATTTGGTAAGCTGGGTCCTTTGTAACCTTATCAGGCCTGGTGTTATTACACTTTCATACAGTCTATGGTTGACAGACGTTCAAAACTTGCACTACCCCCATCCTTTGATTTACCCAACACTATATCTGCTAATGTTGTCAATAGCTCCTTACACTCAGTCAAAACATTGTTTATCAAAGATATATCCTCTGTGCAAAGGGTAAACAACCTGATCAGCTCATGCTGATTGCTGAATAGATCAATTGTTAAAAGAGCACAGCTAGCTTCCTTGTATTCATTATTGAGTAGAGTGAAAACAGATTTTATTGGGGGTGATGGGAGTGGAGCACAGTTCTTGACACCATCTAAAGCTTGTAGTTGAGAACTAAATGACTCTTTGAGTTTACCCTGCAGTGGTTCAGATGCACAGCAGTAGGGGTTTGTTTGACTCGATCAAACGCTATTCTTCTCGATCATCCCAGTTTGCAGGACACGGAATAATGGGCTCAAGTTACAGGAACCTAGATTCCACCTAAACTAAACATCAGGAAAAATTTCCTGACTGTCAGAGCAATAAGACAATGGAATCAACTACCTAGGGAGGTGGTGGGCTCTCCCACTCTGGAGGCATTCAAGGTGCAGCTGGACAGACATCTGTCAGAGATGTTTTGACCTGGATTCCTGCATTGAGCAGGGGGTTGGACTCGATGGCCTTGTAGGCCCCTTCCAACTCTACTTTTCTATGATTCTATGACTCTTTATTCTTGGGTTTTCCTCAGCTAGAGCCATTTCCAGAGCCATCTATGTCCTCTGCCCCCTGAGTTCAATTGCAAAGCCTAAATAATGCCGTTTGGGTCCATGGACCAGCCAAGGGCTTCAGGAGCTGCACTTTGGTTGGGTTCATTTTTAGCACAGAAAAAAAAATTCTGTGATCCTGAGTTGGTTGTGCACTTTGACATGGGACACAACAACATCCTCTGTCACTGGGGCCAGCCCAAGCTCTTTGTACTCTACTCTGGTGAGGACCATTTTACCACATTTACTAATAAGAGCAGTTGCTTGTAAACCAAACAGTGACCTAGTTCTATGCAGTTTCAGAGCCCCCAAGAGGAACACCCACTCATGGGCAATTACTATCCAAGCTAGTGGCATGTGAGCTGAGCGAGAGCGCCAGCTGAGCTATTTGCCGGACTTCTTGGTCCCCAGCTCTACGTTGTTTACATGAAAAATAGTGTAAAACATCCGCGATTCACGCAAATTAGGCTGCGATGTGCGCAAATTACGCAAATCGTGGCCATTTTTAATGTATCTTAAACCAGAAGTTGCTCCGCCCAGCTCAGTTCACAAGAATGCAAGTCGAGCTGGGGGAAAGGTAGGGCAAGCAGAGCTCATGGGGGCGAGTCTGGTGAATTCGCTGGACTTCCACCCTCCCCCCAATCGAGCTCTGCGCACATCCCCAAGCTCCCTGCAGGAGCCTCAGACCAAAACTGTGATGTTAGTCCCTCCACTTAGGCATTTCTACTATTCCCTTAGACAGCCCCAGATTGGGTGCTTTCACACTGCCACAGTTTAATCAGCCTCCTCCTTGAAAAATACCAAACACAAAAAAACAGGCACAGGATCAGGCTCTGCCAGGCAGCACAGGCCTCCCAGCCACAGGCAGTCAGCAACTACCAGCAACTTTACTTAGGCGAGCTGAGTCCAGTCTTTCATTACGCACTAATCTCTCTAGCAGCCTAAAACCAGTAGCCACCTTGGCTTCCCGCACTTTGCTTCCCGCACTTTGATAAAAGCCCAGTGGAAAACATCATGACACAATTCCTCCCATGGGGCTTTTTCAGATCAGGAAGCGCAGGCAGCCTGGGAGGCTGCAGAGCAATGGAGAGGGCCTGTGGCTCATGCTGGCTCAGCTTGTCTGAGTGTGGAAAGCTAAGCAGGGTCAGGCCTGGTTATTACTTGGATGGGAGACCCCCTCCTCTAGTTTCCTGCATTGAGCAGGGGGTTGGACTCGATGGCCTTGTAGGCTCCTTCCAACTTTATAATCTATGAAATCTATGTTGTTGTTTTTCTATCACACAGCACCCTTGGCCATCTCACAGTGATTAGGTAAGCTCAAAAAGACCACAAAATAAATTCAAAATAAATTATAAATCACCATGAGATTGAGGCAGAAAAAATGGAAGGCTCTTCCATGGGGAAAGAAAACTTCCAAGAAATTGGAGGATAGATTTTGGCATGGCACCAGCTGCACCTCTTCCCTGGAGCTGGACACAACACTGCCCCCATCACACTCGCATTGTGGTGGATGAAAAATTTAACATAGTCCCTTTTTTATATAATTTTGGATGAAAAATGGGAGCCAGTTTGCTAACACGGTTGATGCTGTTGCCACTTGAAGTGCTACAACCATTGCTGATGGTGAACCCTCCCTATGAGAAAGAATTGGAGAATTTCTCTTTCCCCCTGAAGAAATTTCGTGAATTTGTCCCCCCACAAATAGGGTGGAGAATTTTGAGAGGCCATTTGCACACAACTCAATTTGTAATACATAGCATTTAGCTATACCTGTTCTTTTTTATTACCCCAAAGTAATCATGGGGGACCCAATCCAGTATGGGACCCTAGCTAGCATAGGAGTTTTTAATCCTCCCCCCCCCCCAGTGTGGTTCTGATCAGGATCGGAGATTTTGCACCTGCAATTTTCATAGGCAAAAAAGCCTCCAGTTGCTTCGATAGGGCCATCTTTCCAATGTAAAATGCAGGGGTGTATGTGTGGGGGTATCCCGGTTGGGGACCCTTTGGAGCATATTTGGGGCCACATAGGGGGATGCAGTGGGGAAGAAGTTTCATTGTGCAAGCAGACATCTGCTCACATGATGTTGAGTTTAACCCTGTGTCATGGCAGAGGAAAAATCTTTTGAGTAAAGAGTAATGAAAGCTGGAATGATGATAGGCCAGCCTTGGATAAATTAGATTCTTAACAAAGATGAAATAATTATAGACATATTTATTTTAAAACCTCTTGATATTTAGGCCTTTTCCCTAAAGCATTTGAAGGTGAAAGGTGAAAGTGAGATGCTTTATTTCTCACTGTCAGAACATGGTATATCATTGAGGCTACTCTTTGGGGGAGTGAAGAAACTCATTTCTCTATAATTTAGCAGTAGAACAGTAATGTCTTTTAGGAAAGCTCACTCATCCAAAAACAAAAAACAAAAAACCCTGAGAGATGTACAAATGCAGGAAAATTATATTTTGTGCATAAAACAGATTTTTAAAGTATCCAGCCTCAGTCACAATACAATTATGCAGTATTTCATGACAGGATGCATTATGGATCGATAAGTCTGATGTAAGATCACCTTCTCCAACCTGATGGCTGATGCCCCCCAGATGTTTTGGTCTTTAGCCCCAGCTAGTGGCCAGGGATCCCAGGAGTTGTAGTCCAAAACATCTGGTGGGGACCAGGCCAGGGAAGGTAACTGTATCTAGCCAGAGAGAAAATTAGGGCAGAAAAAAACAAAAACAATTGTTGAAAAATTAGGAGTTAAGAATCAGATTCCCAGTCTTTAGGCAAGGAGTAGGACACCCTCAGGAGCTGTGAGACATCTGCAGGTAGCTAGTCACAAATGCTAGGATTCTGGGATGAGGAGCCCTTTTGAACTGGTTGTCCTGATTGGACTGAAGCCGTCTCTGCGTTATGGGACAATCCAAAAAGCAAGGTCACAGCACAGGCAAACCGTTAAGCACCAAGGTTTCCATCCAGTAAGGGAGCAGGCAGACAGGAGTGGTCATAGTACAAACAGAGGTCAAAGCACAGTTAAGCAGTCAGATGCATACATCATCCAGAAGCAGAGTCAAGCAGGAGTCCAAGGATCAGTAGCACAGAGCATCAAGGCAAGATCCAGAAAACAAGGCAGAAAGTACTGAAGCTGAAAAATGGTGTATTTCCCACACTGACTAGGCAGACACAGAAGGCTTCTAACACTAGAGCCTGTTGAATCCCGCCCAAGACTCAGTTGCAGTATATTAGAGCTCTCTGGTCAGAACCCCACACAAGAGGAGTCCTTTTCTACAAGCGAGCACTCCTTCTCACAGGAACCCTACTGGCCTGCCACTTGAGGGGATGGCACTCGTGGGGGTCAGGGGCTAGCTCAGCTTCTGCATCCAAGGCAGAGTCCCCTCTTCCTGACAGGGATGAACCTACAGCCGTCTCTCTTGAGGGCCGAGGTTCCTGGTTTTCTGACTTGGATGGTTCAATGTCATCCATCTCTGGGAGCTCGAGTTCTTCCTCAAAGGAGGAGCCCTCCAGCAGGGGTATGACACTGGTTTTCTTCTCACATCCTGTCTACACATAGAGCAAAGATGTGGAGGGGAGCATGGGATTGCACCTTCTAGCCCTCTGCCCAATCTCTGTGCATCTGCCAGCTGGGCCCTCAGCCTACACATCTTCACCATGAAGTGAGGATGGGCTCTATGCACCTACAGTTTCCAGCATCTAGGAGAGGAGTTTTGAACCTCAGGCCCACAGTCCAGATCTAGCCCACCTGGGCTTCCAGTTTGGCCCTTAGGATCCCTGATGGCCATGCCTCCTTTCCCTGGCCCCACCACCTTTTCCCTCAACTGCCAATTGTTTGGTGCTTCTGCAGTCCCCCCCCCATAAAAGTTTGAAATATCCCAAGATTTATTATACAGTATTTTTCCATGTATACTTTTTCCTAAAATCGCTAGACTAAAAATTGAGGGTCGTCTTATACACGGAAGTAAGCCGAGGAGAGAACCGTGCGGTTGCAAAACTGCCCAGTGGGGGGCGTCTTATACATGGGGGCGTCTTATAGATGGAAAAATGCGGTAGCTACTGGTAGTAAGAGTGTTAAACTAAAATATGCTGGTATTTTTGGTCCACCCTTTTTGCCTTTTTGCCTTTGGTTCTGCTCATCCCTGGAATGTGACTCTTGACTAGTGATGCTGCCAAACTTTGTAATTCATCACCCTGTTGGTCAGAACTCATCCATTCATGATGCTCACCTTTGTAGCAAGCCTGGATCGATGTATTATGAACTCACTATTAAGTTCAGAATTGCCTGCGAGCTGCGGAGCATGCTCAGTCTGCATCTAAATTCTGCCATTTCGGTGCATGCACTGAGTTGGTTGGGTAAACCCTTGAATGACTTGGTGCATCCACCACTGCTTCCCTCTTTTTTGTCATCACTGTAGCTCTGGCTCCGCGAGGAAGAGGACTCCCATCAGTCCATCTTCTTTTCTCCATATACCAGTGATCATCAGCAAGTAAAGGTCACATCACGCAGGCAGGCCACGTGAAAACAACTGATCAGGAAGGTGGTACATAATGTGGTGGTGCATGACTATGCTGTGCTATGTGATTCCAAACTAAAGCTCCCAAGATGCACTTTAGTACCGCACATGCACAAAAATTTGTTTACATGGAACGAGAGCTAATATTAAAGGAGCTCACATGATGCTGACTGCTTCTGGCTTCCTCTGAAGCCCAGCTGGAAAGGTGTAAATCCAATCAAGTAGCTTTATTATGCAGAAGTTACAAGCAAGCAGGCATTGTTTCAGGCTACAGATAAGCTCTCCTTGCAGTCAACAGAGACAAAAGTTCCACACAAGGATCAAGACTTGAATCAAAGTATGTAAGATTTATTACAATATATGCAAGAATTATGACTTTAATGCTATTAAGCTTGGACGACAAGTGGGCATAGAAAGATGGAGGGGAGGAAGTTACATTTGTCAAATGAGGCTCCAGGGAGGGTGCTAGGTTTTTGGCAGGCAGAGTTGGAGACCTAAATTCAACAGGTTCATAAGAATGTAGGCAGTCCTTCAAATAAGCTGGACCCAAACTCAGTGATGTTAATTTTCCCCGCTGCGAGCGCGGGCCTACCTTCCTCCTCGCCAGCTCGGCAAGCCGGCCACGCCGCCCGCACTGGTCCCGTCGCGTCACCTCCGGCGCGGCGGAAGTGACGCGACAGGACCCTGCTCCGGTGCGCTGAACCCCTGTGCTATGTTTTTGGCAGGGGAAACCAGGGCAACAGGGCTGTTTAAGCCCTGTTGCCCTGGTTCCCCCCGCCAAAAACATAGCGCGGGGGTCCAGCGTGCCGGAGCAGCAGGATGTGACGCAGCGGCTCTGGCAGCGGTGGCAGCTCCGCCGGCGGCGGCTCCAGTGGTGGCGGCTCCGGTGGCGGCTCGAGCAGCGCGGAGAATGCTCCGCGCCGCTCAGAAGAGCGAGATCGGGCGGCGGCAGAGAACCGAGCCGCGGAGAACAAGGTACGTGATACAGCCATACAATTTACAGTTTTAAAGGTCCAAACTAGCACTTTGAATTGGGACAAGATGTACACTGCCACCCAGTGCAGCTGGTACAGAATTGAAGTGATATGGACTGACTGACTAGCCCCAACAAGGATTCAAGTGACCATGTTCTGCACCAGTGGTATCTTAGTCATCTCTGAAGGCAGCCCTAATGCATTATGTTAATCCAGTCTGGATGTAACTAGCCAATGCATGACTGAAGTTAGGTCCACTTTCCATAGATAGGTTTGCAGATGATGTACTAATTAATAAGGGCAGGGAGGAGAGAAAGAATCTTCTCATTGCTTCCAAAGAAATCATTTGTTAGGGAGAAGAACTTGTGGAGGACAATGAGCTGATAAGTGAGATAATACCCTATACTCCAGGAATACTTCTGCTTCTTTTATTGTACAACAATATGCCAGGCTGAGATCTCTAGATCCAGTGTTAAGAATTTAATTCAGCAATTATCTACTTGAAGTAAAAAGCTATACAAGAAAATATCCCCAAAGGGAGATGATGATTTCTGCATCCATATGTTTATGCATTAGTCTCTTTAGTTATGAACAGATGTCTCTTGATGGAGTAGTCCTCCTGTGTTCATTGCATCTCATGTCATAACCCACTTGTGATGATCCCTGAGATGGATTACATGAAAGTAGGGCTGAAAATAGTAGTGTTCAGACAGACCTAGATGATTTTCTTTTTTTTTAATATTATGGATTCTGAAGGCGTAAAATTGAAATTTCAAGGGTATGTCCACATGAGGAATGCGCACCGGACCCCAGATTTGACTCAGACCAGGATTTGACTCAGACCTTGATTTTGTGCTTCAGAAAATAGCCCAATTAAACTTGGACCAATTTGGAGTCTGTCTGGTTCAACCTCATACCGAACCTGAGTCGGGTTTTGAAAATCTGAGGCTTCATGCTTCCCATTGATTATCATTGAATTATTTTTTTTTAATTGCTTTTTTTCTCTTTGTCAAGATGTGGATGACATTTGCAGGAATACTAGCCAATTTTTATATCATTGTTATTGTGGACAATTTATCAAACCCTGATTTTCACCCCACCCCGCTCCAAGTTACACTCACGCTCTATTTCAATTTTATTATATGCTGATGACGCAGTTCTGTTGTCATTAACCTGTGTTGGTTT
Source organism: Shinisaurus crocodilurus (assembly GCA_021292165.1). NCBI lineage: Eukaryota > Metazoa > Chordata > Lepidosauria > Squamata > Shinisauridae > Shinisaurus > Shinisaurus crocodilurus. The sequence continues at coordinate 20,608 of JAHFWL010000333.1, forward strand.
GAGAAGACTCCTGAGGGCTTTTTCTTCTTATTGCAATAATGAGCAGTTAGTAATTAATTACTCTAAATCCAAGGTGCTGGTGACTAGCAGAAGGAGAATTAAGCATAATTGGACCATAAATGGAAACCCTATTGAGCAGGTATCAAGTTACAAATATTTAGGTATAGTTTTCAATTCCTCTGGATCTTGGTCCCCCCAAATAAAGCTTGCAGTAATGAATGCTCAGAAAAGTGTAGCAGCTTTAACTAGATTTTTTTTATACCAAAGGGGGGCTACATGTTCCATCAGTAATTCAAGTATTTAAGGGTAAAGTTATCCCCCAAATGCTCTATGGATCCTAGCTGTTTGCTTGTTCTATTCTGCGCCACCTCGAGATTGTTCAAACCAAATTTTTGAGAACTATTTTGGCCGTACCTCCCTGTACCCCAAATGTAACTCTTCGCCTTGAGGCCGGCTTAGTTTCTATACGAGCGCGTGCTAAAGTCCTCATGATTAACTATTGGCTACAGTTTATTTTCTTTCCAGAAGGCTTGGCTATGCTGACCCTATTGGATCCTTTCCAAACAGAATGGAAACACTTTCTCTTAAAAGAAATATTGCGAATTGGCTTCTCCCCTAATATTCTTATAGAGATGGGTTATGCTAATGCTAGAGCAGCAATTAAAGAAAGGATTTGGGACATAGAACTCCAGGATCATATAGGCTCGATGGGTAAACACAGTGCTGTCATGAATAATGCTTTTATTCTCCCTTCATATCTGGCTAGTTCAATGTCAATAAAGACCATAAGAGCTTTCACTCTAGCCAGATTTAATGTTCTACCCTCAAAGCTTTTGGAGGGGAGATTCCAATGCATGCCTTTCTCGGATTGCCTGTGCCCCTGCAACAGCGGCCAAGTTGAAACTGTGGGGCATGTTCTCCTATATTGCCATTTTTATCGAGATTTGCATAGGGAACTCGTGTCTCCAATTATTTATAAATTTCCTGGGAGACCGGATGAATTCTGTTAAGCTACTTCTCTCTGACAAGGATCCCCATATCACAAGTCATGTGGCTAGATATTGTACAGCAGCGATGGCTTGCCGCAGCCACATGACTTTGTAATTGTTTCTGGCTGGCTGTGTGGCGGTTATTGGTGCAACCTCTCTCCAGTGGTTTACTGATGATTGTACACACTTTTGTATCGAATTAGTTATGAGGGATGAAATGCTTGTGATGTTAAGGATTTTGGTTGAATCTAACTATCCTGTTTTAATCTCTTCTGATTCAGCAGTGCCAATGGCTAAGGGACAGTTTTAAATTTGATGTATCCATATTTTACAGCTTGGTTTTTATGTGTATTATATTTATAAATAAATAATGTTTATTTGCTGGTCATTGGCCGTAATAAAGTTACTTACTAGCCACTTAAGAGGGGATTATGCCTGCCATGTTTTTCAATACAATAGGTGCAGTGTTTTTTGTGCTACACATCTTTATATTTTTGTTTTGATTTGTTTTTAAAACAGGGAACTGCCAATAACTTTTTTTTTTTAATTTATGGGCATAATTGAATGATAACTGCTGAGCTAGTTGCCCCTTCTGAGGGAATCGAGACTGCCAGATTTCAGAACGATAGCCACAGGGTCATTACTGCAAGATATATTTTGAAGGTCTCCACAAGAGGACACACTTATCCTCCCATTGTCCTTGAGGACCATTGTTCTGAAAATGACAGACAACCTAGAGGTGTCCCTAAGTAAGAAACCTGAAAAGTTTCAGAAAGACAGGTGCAGGGGCTAGTAGGAAGTTATGATGACTGAAAACCAGTTTAAGTCTTTTTCTTTTTCATACTGAAGCCTGGTGACGTTGGAAGAATGGCTGTCTTGCAGTTCCATCCTTCCCTCCCCAAAAGCACAGTGATTGGAGTCCCTGGTAAAACATGTCCTAGGATTAGGAGGTGGACCTGTCAGTCATTGTACCACACTCCCCCTCCTCCCTCCCCTGCTCAGTGGTTTAGAGAAACAAATGTGAAAGTTGCTGTTGTTGTTGTTATTGCAGGAGACAGAAAAAAAAAAGTCTCCACAACTTCCACCACTCTGAAACATGAATCACTGAATGAAGCCTTGTCCTGGAGTGGGTTCGGTTCTCTTGCCTTTGGAGGGAAGCCTGCTTCAACTCAGGAAGCAACAGAACTGGAGCAAAGGGGAATGGGCTAAAACCAGGAGTGGTGGCAGTAACCCTACCTGAGCAGAAATGGGCTATTATCTATTTATTTCACATCCGAGAGCTGCCTCCCAGGTCATAGGGAAGTACCGGGCACTACAGAATGTTACAGGAGGGGCCATAGCTCAGTGACAGAGCACCTGCTTTGCATGTAGAAGGTCCCAGGTTTGATTCCCGGCATCTTCAAGTGGAGCAGGAAGGATTCCTGCCTGAAACCCTGGAGAGCAGCTGCCAATCAGTGTCAACAATACTAGGCTAGATGGACCAACGGCCCGAATCATCTTCCTATGTTCCTAACTAACCACAGTGTGCATCATTTTATAGATCTGTCCTTGATGAAGGGCTGTGCTTGAAACATGTACAGTTGACTTGGCTAAATAATCTCATTTACCTTTTGGTTGAATGAATCGGTTTGAGAATACCTGCAACTGTGTTCTGCTCTGTTTTCCAAGGGTACCTTAACAGGTTATTTCTTAGATGTCCACATACTTAGCACACTAACATTTGTCTGAAATGAACCTAAAACAGTCACATCTGGGCTGTGGTGAAGAGACAGAACATAGAATAATAGGATATCTTTATATACTGAACAACAGACCTTTTGGGTTTTATTTTAAAAAGGGAAAGCTGCAATACAGCAAAGGGGGGAAACAGACAGCATAACAATGAATGTCACCAGAGGCATACAAGTCAAAAGAAGAAAGCTCTGAAGGAAGGCTTTAATGGCCTTGAGGACACAGAGGGGAGGAGGGGTGAAAGCACCAACTCAAAATTTAAAATGGGTTTTTTTTGGGGTTTTTTAAATGAAGGTCACTATCACCTTGACCTAGCAAGATCTTACACATTTTAAAGCTGTGTGAGATATGAAATATGAATAGTATAATAGTTTTGTGCTTTAGGTCTGTGCTCCAAAATGGAAGGCATACGCATGAAGTAATATGGTGAATTATTCCACATGCTTTTAAATGTTTAAATAATCTCAAATGCCATATGCCACAAATGGAATCAATTAGCAGGTCTGATTAAAAAGAAACAAACAAACATACCTGGACCTCTAAAGGGTTACATAACAACCCAATGCAGATATGTACTGTGTCTGTGCTGGAAATACTCTTTGTTGAACATGCTCCACCATACACATAACATAACAGCCCTATTAAGGCATGCCCCTGCTCAAGTGTAGGGCTAAACTGGGGACGGAGACCTGGATGGGCATGTAAGCCTGGCCCCTTATGTCTCCATGCCCCCAGCTTTTGCGTAGAAGACCTTCATATATTGAGTGCAAAGGTCTGAAAACAGCTTTATAAGTGCTTGCGGAGATGCCATGATTGTGAACCCTGCCTTATCAGAGGGCCAGATTGGGAATCCAGGAGGGTTGGATTTGGTCCCTGGGTCTGAGTTTCACCATCCTTGATCTAGAATTACTTCTCAACAAGGTGACTGAAGGTGGTATTCTCTCTCTCTCTCTTTAAAACATAAAACTAAAAAATTCTGCCACTTCAAGTGGTGGCTTTGCTTGCCTCAGTTGTCTGGTGGCATTCTTGGGGAAAGAAAAGAAACCTTCTCCAATGAGAACCCAGAAGCCAACAGGCCAGACCACCCAAACAGTGAGCCACTGGAGGCGGGTGGCTCCAATGTCAGTGGATTGTGTATCCACTCTGGGTTTTAGTCAGGACCTTACAGGAGCTATCCCCAAAATAGGTTCAGCACCATGGATAGCTTTGTAAAAGTTCAGGCTGCAACCCGGAGTGGATACACTGCCCCCACTGACATCGGAGCCACCAGCCCAGGGTCACAACCAACCTCCACTCAGTCAGCCCAAGCTGACTACGGCTCCAACCCAACAAATGTCCAAGACTCCATGCTCCCTCACCTGAGATGCCAACAGCCCCAGAGGAGAGTACAAGTAGTGATGCTGGCAAATTTCATAATTAGTTGGCTCACTGATCAAAACTCACCTTTGTAACAAGTCTGGAACAGTGTTTTATGAATTTGCTATTAAGTTTGGAATTGATCATGTGCTTCAGAGCTTGCACAGTCTGCATACAAGCAACACCATTTCTGCACATACACTGAGTTGGTTGGATTAACTGTTTTCTTGCTTAAGGTAAGATGTGATGATGAATATTATGTAGCAAGGCCACACAAAAACAACCAGTTAGGAAGGAGGTACACAACATGGTGATATAGGTAGCACATCATGACACATGATGAGACATTTCCAAACTACAGCACCCAAGATGCACTTTGATATTGTGCATGTACAAAAATTCGTGTATGAAAGGAGAACCCTCATCTGAGCTAACGTGTGAATTCATTACTTCCCAAGGAAATAATGAATACACCCAGGGTAATTTTGGCCATCACAAAGTACAACATGCTAAAGGGTTTTGCTAGCATTCAGGCCAGAGCCCTTTACCAAACCCACTCCTCACTAATGGCCAGGGACTTGATCCAATTTTCTATGCCAGAACCACAATGTGGTACTCATTCTTCTCTGGTGGTTGTTGAAACAAGCTGTCTTCCTAGGAGGGAGCCAGCTTTCATGCAGTTCTTGTGCCTAGCTGACTCACTGCTTTGATTGTTGCTTCGGTTGTTGGACCTGAACAGGGCCGGTGCTACCATTAGGCCAACTAGGCAGCTGCCTAGGGCGCAGGGCTAAAGGGGGCGCCAGAAATAGGGAGGGAGGGCTCAAGTGCGAAGGGGGGGCGCTAAATATCTGATCTTGCCTAGGGCACCAAACTGCCTTGCACCGGCCCTGGACCTGAACCAACTTTAGCTCAGATGTATTTGACTTTAATTAGTCCCTCCTGCCTCCTGTTTGCCTGTGTGACCCTATCCAGTTCCTGAGGGTTCCATCTTCTATGATGACTTCTACTATGTGGCGAACAGAATGTCTGGTATTTATATATGTGCAACCATTTCTGCATGTGTACAGCCCATACAAAAAAGGAGAATGTTCCTATGGATCGTGTGAATGGGGAACAAATGTCTATCACATGTGCGCCCTATGCCCCTTTCTATATGCCATTATGTAAGGTTGCGTGAACTGGCCCTTTTTGTGAGAACCTTAAATCAGTCTTATGCTATTTATAAAATATCCATTTTCAGTGAAGGTGTGACAAAGAAAATAAAAAGCAGTCATTGTATGCAGTCAGAATCAGATACATAAATAAATATAGGATGGGGTTTGACAACAGTAGATGTGAAAAAGGATGTAGGGGGTTTGAATAGACTACAAGCTAAACATAGCAGTGTGATGTGAGAGCTACAAAGGCTAATGCAATTCTAGGCTGCATCAAAAGACATATAGTGTTCCGATCATGAAAAGTAATGATAGCATTCTGTCTGCTTTGGTCAAAACTAATGATGTATGTGAAATTCAGTTCAGTTTGGTTTTGACCAGAATTTACCCAGTTTGCACCTCCAGGAATCAAACATGGACCCAAACATAATCTGTGGTCAACGTCTGTATGTTTCTGAGCTTGTGATGCAATTTGCAGAACCAAAAAAAAAGTGTTAAAATGCATGCATCTGAAAGATGCACATTAAAAAAATGTGTACTTCTGAAAAAGGTGGACAAATACGCTTTAATCTATGGGGGGAAATGCATACATTTCAAAAATGTGCCCCATTGATGCATACTTTTGGAAAATGCACACACTCTCGTGTAAAACTTAAACTCCCCCCCCCCCCCAGCTCACGATCTGACACAGACATAACATAAGTCAAAATGAGCTTGAAGGAGGAATCTGAGGAACTTCAATGAGCTCAACTGACTCTTTTCTGGTCAGTTTCACCCAAAATGCTAAACAAATATGAGGCTCCCTTTGCAATGTTATTGGCAACTAAAGTAACATTTGAAAGAGCTGCACTCTCAAGCAAAGCATGTGCTTTGCAAGATTTCATCTCAGCTCTTTTGTTAGTTAAATACAAATGAGCAAACATTTACAAACACCCAACAGGCTCTGTACATTTCCTTTACCAGTAAGGTAAAGCACCACTGGATTAGAGAGCTTTTAAACTGCTGTGGTATAAGATGGTGTGGACCTATTAGCCCCTTTGCCATGTTATTGAAATGGTTTGGGGGTGCCTTTTATTGATTTTGTTTTGTACTCTCCCTTGCGCATAATTGTGTAGAAAAGCAATTAGGAAATAGATAAATAGAATAAATAATTTTGCAAACCAAGCAGTGGAATACCGGTAATAATAATATTAAAAAAAGATTCAATATCCTTCCCACCCCAAACTTATGTAAAATGGCATCTTAATATCCTTGATTTCTGTATACAGCTAGGAATAAGATCTGAACGAATGCAATATTAAAATATCTACCCTGGCAGTCTCAGCTTCAGGGTTCAGTGTAAACAAGTATGGAATTCACAGTCAAGGAGACATTCCCAAGTTTCCTGCTTATGAATTTTCAAATGGAGGCAGGAAGGAAAGGGCATGGAGAAGCCCCTGAGTCTATTTTGGCTGGCTTATGCCTCCCTGACATTGATTATGACTCTTAGCAATAGCTGCTAAACACCATCTCAAGGAAGTCCCTTAGCTTACTCCCCATTTCATGTTGTGTATGTCTGACATTGTAAGTGTGAGGCATTTTCTGAAGCCGGCTTTGAATTAGGCAAGGTTTCCTGCAGCGAAACTTCTAATCAGGCTTTGCTAACGCATACATTAAATATGAGGAAGAAAAATTTAAAAAAGAAAGAAATTGTGTGGGAATAACCATGGGCAAAAAGAATACAAACTTGAAAACTATCTCTAGGATTCCAAAGACATTGACTGAACACTAGAAATGCCTCCAGCATCTCTCAACATTAAGGAGTTCCCCGGAATGAAGAACATACACACTCTGGTTGGGACCTGGGGACTTCTAGAAAATAGTAGTGGATCAACTTAATAAGCATCTATTTTTCATTTCCCTCAGAGAAAACTGTGCATTCCTGCGGGTGTCCAGAAAGGAAGAGTTCATAAAATACTGTTGTGAAACTTTTCCCCCCTGTGCTTTACTTTGTATGAGTAACTCAGATCAAAGATGTTGGATCTAGATTAAGAGAAAGTGAGCAAACGTATTCCTCATACTGCTGAAAAATGGGAATGAAAAACATTGTATGCTAGTGGTCAGCCAAAGGGTTTGCTGGCAAACTGAATAGAGGGATGTGGACAATGTATGTGGGCTGGCTGGCAAGTCCAAATCTCTCCTTGCCCTCACTCCCTGGCCATCTCCTTCTCTTGCTCATGTGATTCACGCATTTCAGGAGGTGGATAGAAATCTCTGCACTTCTTGTACTGAATAGGTGGAGTGACTGAAAAACAAGTTGGGAGAGAGAAGGAGATTAAGAAGCGGGGAGAGAATTTGTGCATTTCCATCTATGGGAAACATTTGACCATTTGCCAAATGTTATTTTTATTGTCCAGAGAAGCCCCCTATACCATACTGCAGGGATCCCTAACCTTTTGGGGCTAGTGGGCCCATTTGGAATTTTTTTTGGGGGGAGCTGTGTTTGCTCATAAAATGGCTGCCATGGTGGATGTGGCCAGGCAGAAAACACCCATTTCCCAAAGGCAAACTGGATAAAAGAAAAGCAACGTGCCCAAGAATCCAAGTACAAGGCAGAGGTGTGGTCTGAGCTCCAAAACACAAAAACACTCTTCTGAACCCACAGTTTTCTGCTCTTAGGCCCACTCACCCACACAAAACCAGGCAAAGCCAGAGCTTTGGCTATTGGGCAGTATTGAAATGTAATAATTGAAATGAAAACACACACCACACTGAAGCCAGCCATCTAACACACACCACACCACAGCAAAACCAACCAACCAACAAACCCAACAACACAGGCAAAACACACAAAAGGCACAGGAAAAATACCCCCCTCACCCTCCGCCACCTGTAGCCACTCAAGATGCTGCCCATATCCTCTAGTCCTCCAGGATGCTACCCATCACCTTTGACCTACCTTTTTAATGGGCCATTGGGTGTGCTACAAAATGAAGAGCTGGGCTCCAACCACACGCCAGAGGCATTCGTGTAAATAAAGATGATGCTCAAGGCCAGCACATTGAGCAAAAATGCACCAGCCTCCCAGTTTAAAAATATTTTTTTTAAAAAAATCAAAAATAATAGTGAAAGGCAGGGAGCATGGAGAGCGCTATGGCAGGTGTTTAGGGGCACATTGTTGGGGACTCCAGCCATACTGTAAAAGCACAGTACTTAGTTAGTCGGTCATTCAAGTAGGGCTGGGCAAATGAGCGATGTTCGAGATCTCCAGGATTCTCCGAACATCATCTCACCACTCGTCTCATGCCCAATTCCCATTCCCATTTGCGATTGCTGCTTGCTCTGGATGAACAGGAAAAGTGCACAAACCAAGCAGCGGTCAAATGTGAAATTTGCGCAAATTTCCCTCGTTCGATTTGCGCACATTTCCAAAATGTATGCAAATTTCCTCCATAGACTAAAGCAGGGCTGATGCAGCCTACGGGGGAGATTTGCACAAATTGAATACGAGCACATCATGTTCAGCAATTTATGATCACTTTCGATGGACACATGTTCACACTCATGTTCAAAGTTGTGAACAGGGCATGCTTACATGTTTTGTCAGCAAAAATTAAATTCTCATACATCCCTAGCAGCATCTTGTTAACTGTTGAGGAAATTTTTACTACTCCCCTCCTTAGATTTCTGTGTAGATCTGCTCTGCAGTAGAAAAATTTCTTGTGCAAGGTCAGTTTAGCACAGCCAGCTGTCTTACCAATTGTTTACATGCATTCTATAATGACTTGCTACTTGTCAAGTGATCTGCATTATTCACCTTCTGTCCTCTGTATCTTCCTGCCCTCTCTCCCTCCCCCTCATCTTGTGCCTTCGTGCTTCTTGGCATTGCTCAAGGGGATTGGAGGGAAAGCTAGGTGAGAAAAGCCTTGGTTTGGGAGGGATCTCCTCTTCCCATACCAACCAACCTGCCGGCTCCCTAAGATTCAGAAAGATTCAGAAGGAAAAGCCCTTCTCTGTGTCCTACCTAGGGTGGAAGCATGGCTGATGGTGGCAAGAGATAGGGACTCCTCAGTGACTTCTCCAATATTGTGGACAGCCAACTTTGGATGGCCAACTTGGTTGGTTTTTAAAAAGGGTATTAGACACATTTGTGGAAGATGAGATTATCAATGGCTACTAGTCATGATGGCTATACATATCAGAGGCAGTAAGCAGTTGCCGGGGAACATGATTGGGACAATGCTATTGCAGCCATGCCCTGTATTCTTGTCCTGCCATAGGCATCAGGTTCTGTGAGAACAGAATACTGGACTAGATAGGGTTTTGGTCTGATCCAGCATGGCTTTTCTTGTGTTCTTCCCCAGGAAGTATGGATGGCTCCTTCTCAAGCTGTGTTTTGCCAGTTGCCGAAGACATTTTTATTCCAACAGGCTTTTGGCGGTGGTCTCTGTTTTTGTTTTATTACATTTTAAATGTATTTTATTGTAATTTATTATGTTGTGATTTTAAATTATCATAAGCTGTCCTGAGAAGCACAGGATAGTAATCTCTGTATCAGGAGTGCTGAACATCTTTAAGCCCAAGGAACAAATTCCATTCTGGAGAAGCTCTTGGGGGCCACATTTCAGGGGTGGGTGGGGCTGAAGGCCAAAAGAGAAGGGTCAAAGGCCAAAGGGATGGGCCCAAAATACACCAAACACCAGCATATTAAGCTCTTACTACTAGTAACTAAGCCTTTGGAGAGGCATTTCAATCTTTTTGAATGGGGAGAAACACCGCATGAGATCTGGGAAACTACCAAACAATTGGTGGTCAGGGAAAATGAGGCAGGGCCAGAAGAAGTGGGCATGGCCATCTGGTGAGCACTGGAGGGCCAGATTTGGCCCCCAAGAGGCATGAATTTGGCCTCCAGGCCTGAGGTTCTGCACCCTGCTCTATCTAAATAAATAAACCAATGTAGCAATGTGCTCTGATACTTGTTGCTCAATTGTGGTCTCTTTTTCACACTCACCCACACACAGCTGCTTCCAGTGAGACATGGTTGATAAGAAGAGACCCAGGGAAACTCTGGCACCAGGTTCTCCTCTTTAGGCACAGAAGCTGCCAGCTGCCAAACCTATATGATCCAGTAGAATGATTTATTTATATTTTCCAAATGTCAAAGACCTTAATAATAGATTCAATTAACAAAAGCAAGAAGACAAATGTAACAAAGAAGGGGGGGGATCAATTGTAATTTCAGTGGTTAAATGCAGGAGCAATATTGAGAGACATATAGACTGAGAGAAATAATAGTGGACTTGTGGTTGTTTAAAAACATTGTTTCTGAAGTTACCTTCCTATTATGCTGTTGGTGACCTCTGTTACTCAGAGAGGAAAATGTTAATTGAACTTTATGTTCATTTTGTTTTGCCCTGAGGAGAGGGCTGATTATCTAACCATGGTGGAGCCCACCTAAGCTGTTCAGGTTCTAAGCCATTGTGTATGTAGCACAACAGCACCACACACGCAAGAGGGAGGTATCAGCTAAGGATGGGTGAGAAATCCAATTTTTCACAAACCACTATGCAATGGAGTTTTCCAATAAAAATATATATATATTGGAGGAAATAACATTTTAAAATACATTATATTAGGAAATCGGGTGCCATATTCAGCAAAATGCATGCATTAGAAGAAATGTGCACAAAAATGCTTATGAATTTTTCATGCAAATTTAAAAAACAAAATCTCAAAGTTCAGGATGAACCAAACTTAAGATTGGAAAAATGACGATCAGAGAGAAACTGAAATTTATAGAGTCCTCCATCCAGGGCCTGCGGCAAAGGTAGGCATGGTTGGGGATGTGCCGAGGGGGGCTACATCCTAGTAGGGGCCCATTGACAAGAACCTCCTGGGCTTGCTTCTCCTTTTAACAATTGCAACCTGCTTGTTCACCTTCCTCTTGCTCTGGCCAGACAACATTGGTGGTGAGAAGGAGGAGCAGGAGATGCCACACTGCCTACTTGCTCATCAGCTCTCTGCCTGTCAAGCAAGCATTAACAAGCAGTAGCAATGATGAGAAAGAGGAGGAGGAGCAAGATCAGCTGGTGACAGTGGTGGTGAGAAGGATGCCAGGAGGTTCTGAGAGACTTTCATGACCTACCTGAAGTTTACCTGAAGCTAGGGTTGTGTGCGAAGCTCGATAGGGGGTGGAAGCTCGACGAACTCTCCGGGCTCAACCCCGAGCTCCGCTCAACTTACCTTTCCCTGACTCAGTTCGTGTCCTCGCAAGCCGAGCCAGGGGAAAGGAACTTCTGGTTTCCGGCGCTACATATTTTTACGTAAAAAACAGCATAAACTATGTTAAAATGGCTGCAATTGGCGTAATCGGTGCTACGTTTTTTATGTCAAAAACAGCGTAAAATACATGAGAACAACTGCGATTTGGATAGTTTGCATACGCCACACAAATCACGGTTGTTTTAACGCATGTTATGCTGTTTTTAACATAAAAGACGTAGTGCTGGTTACACCAATTGCAGCCATTTTAATGTAGTTTACGCTGTTTTTTATGTAAAAAACATAGCGCTGGGGACCCGGAAGTCTGGCGAGTGCCTCAGCTGGTGCTTGCCAGAGGCTCGGCTCGGCTCACATGGTGGAGGTGCTTGCTGAGCGCCACACAAGCCGAGCACTGGGCTCGGCGCCCATCCCTACGGCTGAAGCAAAACTCCAGGCTGAATTGGGACACATCTGCTCAGGTGGAAAAAACCAATAAATTCTAGGAGAAACAAAAGAGAGTTTCATCAAAAGAAATATTTGGTTGGGAGGAGAGGTGGAGAATCCACACATTTCTAATAGAAAACTGTTTAAAACATGGTGTCTGCATGCTTCTGTGCATAAGAGCTGCTTTTACTGGGTCAAACCATTGGTTCACCCATCTCAACATGACCTACTCCAAGGTCTCAGCAGGGGTCTTTTCCAAGACTTGATGCATACATAAGAACATTTAACCAGAAATGTAGGGATTAAAAGTTAGACCTCCTACATAGAAAGTCTATGTTCTGCCACTAGCTAGGAGTTAATCATTAAGCTGGGAGCCACTGCATGCCTTGATTTTAAGCAGGTGCAATGTGACCAGATGATCCATAGACCTTCAAATCCATATGAAATGCTTTGTGCCAAGCTCTATGCCACCCAAGACAAGACATGAATATGAAAATTAGGGTCGAATGGCTCAAATGACCCTTACACAGCATATATACTGTGACCATCTGTCTTAAGTGATCTTTGACTTCACCACAAAGTACGCTCTCCCAGATGGCTGATTACTCTTTTAGTCCTTAGGAAGCTTGATGCCTTCTTCCTGTTGCTTTAGTCTGGATGAATACATCACATATGAATGTGAATCTGTACAAACAATATTTGTTTTCCGGGCAGATGAGACACATGCATAGACCAATTATGTATAATCAAATCATAAATGGACAAGCTACTCTATAGTGTGTATTGGGCCATATGGCAGATGGAGGGTGGGGGTGGGGATCCAAATGGATAGCACAGATTAATTTATTTTTTGTTACAAATACCACCAGAATGAAATTTACCCTTTAATCCTCTGCATTACAAAGAAGGAATTCTAAATTCAGTCTTCTTGTCTTCTATTCCCTCAATAGCAGAGTGGCACGTGAAATGTAGAAATCAATCAAGTTGGCCATTAATCCCCAACTGAAACAAAGTGATATCCTGGCCACTGTGGTCCATATATTGGTAACCTCACGTTTAGGTTATTGTAATGTGCTTTATGTGGGGCTACCCTTGTGCTTGGTCCAGAAATTGCAGCTGGTGCCGAATATGGCACCCAGGATTCTGGGTGGTGCACCTGGCTATGTACATATTACACCGGTGTTGAAGCAACCACACTAGCTATATGTTAGCTACCAAGCCAAGTACAAAGTCTTGCTGTTGCCATATAAAGCCCTGAACAGCTTGGGATCAGGTTACCTGACAGATCGCCTTCCCCAGTACAGACCTGTGAGATCCTCCCTGGGTGAATGTGCTGCCCAGTTTGCTATTTATGGTGTTGTATTGGTTTTAATGGTTTTTTTAATCGATGTTTATTTAAATGTTTTAACAATTATATATTTTAATGCTATTTAATTTATATTACAATGTATTTTAATGTATTTAAATTGCCTTGTAAACTGCTTAGAGATATTTTTAAATATGGTAAGCAGTTCTTAAATCTAATAAACAAACAAACAAACAAATGCATGTGTTTTGTTGCCACAGTTACACACCCCATCACTTGTTGCCCCTGCTTCTCCATTTCCTCCCTTCCCTTCTATCCCTCTGTTTGCCCCACACTGTCAAAAAGTGTTTGTTTGTGTTACTGTGTAGAGGTCCATGTGTGCTGCTGCTAGCACCACCATAATAAGCTGAGCAAGGATTCCTGTGCCCTCATGGCTCTGTCTGCCTTCCTGTGAATATGTCTCATATGTTTCAGACACTGACTGGGTTCAGACAACATGATAACCCACACTCAAGAGTTGAGTATGGGTTGCTGTTGAAGCATGGGTTGTTGTTGAAACATGGGTTATCGTGTCGTCTGACCCAGCTGTGCTAAGAAGCCATGGCTTGTTAACCACAAACAACCCATGAAGAGAAGCCATAGTTTGTTGTTGGGTTGTGAACTGTGGGTTGTTCACCATGGTTTGTTATCTTGGCTGGGTTCAGACAACACTACAACCTAACCCATGCTTCAACAACAACCCACAGTTCAGCGACAAGCCACACTCAACCCACAGTCAACCCTTGAGTGTGGGTTATCACATTGTCTGAACCCAGTCAGTGTCTGAAACATATGAGACATATTCACAGGAAGGCAGACAGAGCCATGAGGGCACAGGAATAGTAATAGTCACTGATTACTATTGCCTGAAATCTGCTTAATTGTGCATCATCATGGCTCCTGTTCAAAATCTAAGACATCTCCCTAAGCTAGAGGTAGGAAACCTGTGTCTCTCCAGATGTTTTTGGGCTCCAAATCCCACCAGTCCCAACCTGCATGGCCAATAGTCAGGGAGTTATAGTCCAATAATATCTGGAGGGTCAAAGGTTCTCCACACCTGCTCCAAGCGCCGGCAACACACAGGCTGGAGCTGTAATTTGGCACAACACACTCAACATTCAATTAATTCTTTATCATCTTGGGAAATCCATTACCACTTTTATCTTCAGGGTTCCAAAAACAATATTCTCAAACCTCCTGTGTATTTGGGACTCCTATCTACAATAGCCACTATGCTGATTCCTCTTCAGAAACAGACAACAATGGGTCTTTGCTATATATTCCTCCTTAGCAGCAATCGTTGCCAGTACTGTAGTTATTCCAGGGTTCATATGGTCAGAGCTCTGGGACCTTTTGATGAACAGGGATGATGTCATCTGCCACCCCTTTCAGATGCCCCTGTTCACTCTGAGTTTAGCTGCAGTCCTCACAGTAGCTGGATTTTCCAGCAACAATATCTAGTTGTGAGCTCTCACATGCACACATATATAATACATAGGTATGGATCAACACAACTGCCTGCATTTTGGGGCTCTCCTTGGGAGTTGGGCTATGGCAGTGTTCTCCAACCTTGGGTCCCCAGATGTTTTTGGCCTGCAACTCCCAGCATGCCCCAGCCAGCTATGCTGGCTGGGGCATGCTGGGAGTTGTAGGCCAAAAACATCTGGGGACCCAAGGTTGGAGAACACTGGGCTATGGGGACTGTCATTATGAGCACCTGCACTTCAAAAGGTACCACTACTACACCACTAGTTGTTGCATACAAAGTCTCTGCAAAGACCATTCCAATGCGGTGGAATTACTGTCTTAGTGTTCACCACAGCAATAGCCCTAAGACTGGATTTATTCATTACTGGCGTCAGAGTTCTTTTGGTGGCAAACTCTAAACATTCTCAAAATTAACTTGCCTCTTATTCAGTCCAAATCCTAAAAATCAGACGTACCTTAATTTTCAGAGGCTGTATGTGTCTGCGTGTGTGTTTAGTGCCGTGTTAATGGTTCTTGGCTTTGCACCAGCTATGTCAACTTCAAAGGCATGTGACTAATGGTGTTTGTTCTTTAAAATGATATTATCCTGTCAGTACCTCAGCATTTTGCTGTGCTCATGACTCTCAGAGAAACTAGAACTTCCTGGACTCCAGGAAGCTGGCTGCATGACCACTGCAAATGCATAAAGATGCCATTTTTCATGTAGTGCTCATCTCAAGGACCCTCACTTACATTTTAACTGAGGAAAAAAACTGTTTTGAAGTATGTTACAAGGTCATAGAAGAAAGGAGTTCAAAATGTTTATGCTATGAACCTTGATCTCAAGAGCAGTGCCATGCCAATCAGTGTCATACAGGATATCATTCATAGATTCATAGATTCATAGATCATAGAGTTGGAAGGAGCCTACAAGGCTATCGAGTCCAACCCCCTGCTCAATGCAGGAAACTAGAGGAGGGGTCTCCCATTCAAGTAATAACCAGGCCTGACCCTGCTTAGTTTTCCACGCTCAGACAAGCTGAGCCAGCATAAGCCACAAGCCTGTATTATCCATCTCTTCTGCATAAAAAAGATAAATAATTTGTTTGAAGGTTGTTGTTGTTGTTGTTGTTTTTTAAAAAAAACTCTTTAAAAATAATATTTGTTCAGAAAGTAAGTGTCCTAGTTTTTCTCCCTGAGTGATAGAGCCAAAAGTCTCACAATGTTCTAGCTGGAGGTCAGAACTGTTCTTTATCAGCAGAACTTTGCTTTATAGCTAGTTCTTTTGGGAACCTGTCAATACACAGTGGCTTTCTAGCTTCCTAAAAGCCTAGGGTGTACACAAAGACACAAAAGGAAACATTAGTCAAGCACTAAGGCTAACTCTTTCAGAGTCCCTTAGTGCTTGCTTTTTTTTTTTTTTTTTTACAATATTTTAAGTTTATTGAAACACAGAAAAAGAAAACACACACACACACACAAACACAACATACGGTATATCACACAACAAAACTAAACTAAAACGGACTTCAGATTTTTTTCTCTACAGCAAGTATAATTCTTGTATTCTATAATTACAAAGAAATTTCCCTTTTCCCATATTCCAAAATTTCTTCCATTTAACCAAACCCACAGAAAACATCAATCATTTTTTAAATTTCTACAAGGAAGATTATTAAAAATTTCCATTCAACCCTTAATGTTAATTATTCTCTAAATGTTAACAAGAATATCAAAATCCTTACTGAGCATTACTAAACATTGCAATAACACTTAATAT
This sequence comes from Shinisaurus crocodilurus, assembly GCA_021292165.1. Lineage (NCBI taxonomy): Eukaryota > Metazoa > Chordata > Lepidosauria > Squamata > Shinisauridae > Shinisaurus > Shinisaurus crocodilurus. The sequence continues at coordinate 37,114 of JAHFWL010000333.1, forward strand.
ACTATAATCTTCCACCCTTTATTCAATCTCAAATTTCCACCGATATCCATATATTTTAACTGTAACAACATACTTATCATCTAATCTAATGGGATCTCTCTCACAAATCCCATTCAGGTATTCTTCTATTCAAGATTACAGAGGTCCCTTCCAAATTCAAAGATCACATTAATCAAAGTCATCTTTATATTTATAGGCTTCTTACAGAATAATACATACATTTCTATCTGTTTCAATATTCAATATTCAGCAACCCTTATGAACATTACCTTCTTAATTTTATTCCACCTCTCCACCTAAATTTTTAAAACTCTATCCCTCAATTTAAAAGAAAAAAAAATATTTTCTTCTTTTTTTTAACATAAAGTGTAACTTAAGTTTCAACTCTTTCAACCCCTTTATCCACACAATTTCCCACCATTTCACTAAAAGAACAAATCTCCATTTAAATCCCTTCCATTAGCATTCCATCAAATCATATCCCCCAGTTGCAAGTAATCTAAAACTTCCTGCCCCTGTCGAAGATAAATCTGTCCTGTTTCAATTTTACTGCTCCAAGTGTAAGGCAACTCCACCTGCTGGTCAGCAAGACAAACAGCCTCTGCCTCTCAAAAAAAATAATATGGCGAAGGTATTTTGTATCTGCGTCATCGAGATCCATTGCAATGGCAAGGACAATCTGAGATAATGAATCCAATTTAATATTTCTGGCAGAGAAAACCAGATCTCCCAAAGCTTCCACATTCAAAACAACTCCAGACTCATTAATCAAAATTGCTTGCTCATCCTCAGATGAAAGTTCTTAAGTAGTTATCTCATCAGGCATATATTCTGTGAAGTGATCCGATATTTTAAGATCCTGTACGGCATCCATCTTGTTTTCAGCCTCATTCATTTCGGGTTCCCAAATCTTTAACACTGCAAAGTTCTGATCTTAGTGCATAGGCAATCTTTCAGTGAATCACAAAGCCACGGAAACAAATTCCACATCTTAAGCATGACTCTCTTATTTAGGGGGTGGGGAATGTAGGCCACAATCCAGGACAGCAACCAAGCTAATTGAAATCAGTTAGATTAAGCACACCTAACCCTGTGCTGGACTGAGGCCATAATAATTAGAAGCATTTCTTTAAAAAAAAGATATATAAATTATCCCAGCACCATCTACAACAGGGGTAGGCAACTTGGTGCCCTCCAGATCTTTTAGAATACAGATCTCATAAGCCCCAGCCAGCATTGCCAGTAGCCAGTGATTACAGGACCCAAAACATCAGGAGGGCGTCAGGTTGCCAACCCCTGTTCTGCAACCACACTGATTCTGAGTCCCTACTTGGAACATATGATCTAGGAAACAATAACGAACAAGGGTGTATGATTGGATTCAATTAATTAATTATACCACTTAAAATAATAATTTCTCTAAGTGGTTTGCATACTCAAACACTCAATACCAATTTTAGTTCATCAATCTGATCTCAATACCCTCAAACACAAATATACTCCCAGCTATCACAGAGTCACTTGGCTCCTGGCTCCCGTGGCAGAGGGTAAAGCAGGAACAGATCTTCTCACCCACCCTGCCTATCCATGTGCTAGGTGCTGGAGAGGGGGCTTCCTCTTACTGTTGCCACCATTACCAGAGTCGGCAGCTAGTTAAGTGGAGTGGGAGAGAAGATGGGTGGGGACCGGGAATATTGTGTACAGGTGGCAGGGGAATCATAGAGATGGAAAGGACCTCAAAGGTTATCTCGTCCAACCCTTCTCCTTCTGCAGGAACAACACTACTACCACATCCCTGACAGGTCCTCATCCAGCCTCTGCTTAAAAACCTATAAGGAATGTTTGTCCTAGCTAGGGATGGACAAATAAGTGTTCACCCAGATTCAACGTGCATCAGCTTGATGCTCATCTCTCCTTCAAGTTCCAAGACTGCTTGCAATCGCTGTTTGATTTCCGTGAATGGGAAAAATGTGTAAACTGAACATGATCAAATGGGGGAAATGTGGAAAAAATGGATATTTTTCAAAGTTGCACAACTCTTCCCCATAGTCTAAAGTGTGAAATTGCACATTTCTAAAACTGCTTTTTCTCTGAACTTTGCACAATTTTCGAATGTGAGTTCATGCTTGAGAATTTGAGAGTATTTTCAGAGAACACATTCTCCTGCTTGTGCTCATGTTCGAGGTTGCGCATGGGGCATGCTTGAGTGTTTTGTGAGTGCAAACAAAATTCTCAGACATCCCTTGTTGTACGTTCTGGAGAAACAGAAAACAAATTTGTCCATAATCTATGGGTTAGCCTTTCAAATAGAACAAGAAATATAAGGAAATAGAAATCATCTATGAGACAGCCATTCAAACAGAACCAGAAAAATTAAAAATGTTCATTCCTAATATCGGTATCCCCCCACCCCTCAAAATAGTACTTGAGCATCTGAATCCTCCAAAGAACTGCTTTTTGATAGGCATGTAGGTCTGTGAAGAATGGAAAACAATTACAGAACTCTTTATTTAGTTTCATTACTATGCATTCACCCAGACTCTGGAGATGCTTTATATTTGTGCTTGTGTGTATTTTATATATGTGTGTGTGTATTCTTCACACCATTACCAGAAGCCAGAATGTGAAAGATTAATTAAAGAAAACACACTGTATTTGGAAATACATTAGAAATAATATTGATTTCTATGAAAAATGTTCTATCCCACCTTTCCGATTATCTCTCAAGGCAGCTTACAGTTAAAGGTATCCTGGCATGGTCTTATAAATGATCCTTACAGGCTAAAACAGTATCCAAAGGTTTGTTTCTTTGGGGGGGATATGTGTGAAAAATGAGCTTAACTTATATTTCCAAATAGAAAGTAGAAAGTCATATATTCATTCATCCCAACCCATCTACAGGCTATGCATGTATCCTTAGCCAGATGGGGGGGAAACGCATCTGCAAATGTGTTTTACATGTGCGGTTCCGCCTCTAATCCAGCTGCCTAGGACTCCATACACATAGCCTCAGTTAATATCCGTGGTAGCACCGATCAAGAATTTAGGAGGGAGAGTAGGAGGCTGGATTTAGTCTACCCTACCCTGCTCCCCCTCCAAGCCAAACAGCTTAAAACCTTAAATTGTTTGGGGCCCAGTTACTTGAAGGACTGCATTCTCCTGTACCAGCTTGCCTGCACTCTGAGGTCATCAACAGAGGCCCTTCTCAACTGCCTGCTACCAAGGGCAGTTAGGCTGGTGAGTGCAATGGAGAGAGCATTTCAGTGGTGGTCCATCAAGCCTGAAATCAATTTCCATCAGGTGATCATCAGTGTAAATATTCTCCAAAAAGTCTGTGGTGCATATTTGAACAAATATTTGGTGAATATTCGATATTCGGTATTCAGCATAGCAGTGAATATTTAACAGAAACTGACATCTGACAGCCAGTACCAGGAAATATTTGACAGTATCTGCTGCTGTTGTTATTATTATTATTATTATTATTATTATTATTATTATTACTACTACTACTACTACTACTACTACTACAATTTATATACTTCTTTCCACAGACGTATCAAAGTGGTGAACATAAAATCCAATGACATCAGAACAACCATAAAATATAACAATAAAACAATACAATACAAAATTAATCAGCACCAGGGCCAGTGCAAGGCAGTTTGGTGCTCTAGGCAAGATCAAATATTTAGCGCCCCCCCTTCCCACTTGAGCCCTCCCTCCCTCCAGCCCTATGCTCCTGGCGCCCCCTTTAGCCCTGCGCACTAGGCAGCTGTCTAGTTGGCCTAATGGTAGCACCGTCCCTGATCAGCACTAAAACCTTACACTCTACCATGTGCTACAAACCATAGCTGGCTGGCTCTCATTTCATGGAAAGCTCTAGTCCAGGGCTCTCCAACCTTGGGTCCCCAGATGTTGCTGGACTACAGCTCCCAGAATCCCTTGCCATTAGCCATGTTGGCTGGGTATGCTGGGAGCTGTAGGCCAGCAACATATGGGGACCCAAGGTTGGAGAGCCCTGCTCTAGTCATGTCCAGCCTGCTTCATTGTCCAAAGCTTTGCAGAGTGCCATGGGGCAGAACAGGCTCTGCAGCATCAGAAAGGTCCCTCAGAACCAGAAGCAGTAGAGGCTGGTGGCTCCAATGTCAGTGGGGCTGTGTATCCACTCCAGATTTCACTCCAAACTTTTAAGGAACTATCCATGGTGCTGAACACCAAACCCAAATTTTTAGGTTCAGCACCACAGATAGCTCCTTAAAAGGCTTGGCGTGAAATCCAAAGCAGATACACAGCCCCAATGACATTGGATCCACCAGCCTCAACTGCTCAAGAGTGATTGTGCTGATGGTGGCCCTTTGCATCTCTCTATTCCACAGAGAAACAAGGGCCTCGACAGGATTGCCAGTAAGTTAATGTATGAAGCTAGCAGATATACAGCAATCAATATCTGACAATATATGACAGCTAAAATGCAATAGAATTCATTAGATTGTGTACTGACTTAATTCATGGATTCATTTAACCAGTCATGAAATATTCCATTAAACAGACAACAAACGGGCATGTTGAATTTTGATGTCCAATTTCACTTCCAAAATCCAGATGCTGAATTTTGGGGTCTAGTTTTGACTACAGCAAATTTGTCAAGCTCAGTTTTGCTCAGGTTTTCATTTTTCCATTGCTATGTTTGTTCCAACCCAATCCCAATCCCCTTTACCCTTAGTATATACACTGGATTTAGCACTGAACCACAGAGGAACCACACACACCGTGTGGGGTAGAACCAGGAAAGTTTATTTAAGGTAAACCGATTACAATAAAAGGTGGGAAATGAGGGAAGGGGAAAAAGGTGGGGAGGCACTTTGGTATACAGAAGTAGAGCTACAAAACAACAAAACTAGTTCCCTTACTATATAAACACCCAGGCATTTACTCTTTGCCTGAGGGAATGGTCTTCTTAGGGCCTGCCACAACAAAAGCCCTACTCCATGCTGCTTCACATACAGACAACAACAACCAAACCCAGAAGCCATGGCTGGCAGTATCGATTCCCCCCCTCCTTTCAGTAGCCCAGCTGTCCTTGGCCAATCAGGATGAACTAAATCTGGGCTAGGCAGAGGAGGGGTGGCTCCTAGGTGTCAGAGTCCTGACCATGACTAGAGTGCTTGGGGAACATTTGCATACAAATACATGGGAGACTCTGAGGCGGCACAGGGCCATCAGAGAAAACTATGTACATTTGCATGAAATTCTGAGGCCCAGAGCCATCAGAGGAACTATGTACATTTGCATGAGGTTCCCAGCCTCCAGCTGGGATTATACTTGTTTACACGTGTGTGGTGGAGAGTCTGCTTTTCTTGACAGATACCAAAATTTGTCAAATTTAATTTTCCCCCTCTAAAATTTCATTTCAGCTCTACCTGCCACTCACACACTATCCTTTGGTCCCATTATTATACCCAACTAGTCCCAACTGTCCCCTCTCTGGAACTATTTTGTCTGTGAGCTTTTCTACGTGAGGCATTTATTGTGAACTCATTATTCCCTACTCAAAGTTGTTTATGGGTACTTTAGATGATGTTGTGACCCTCTAGTTTTGCTTCTGTGTCTAAAGAGCACTCCTGGCGAGGTTTTGTTTTTTTTAGAGCTGTGAAAATGCAGTATTCTTTCTGAAAGTGAAAGAAAATGTTTTTTTACTTGTGTATTTGCACTATTCTGCTATACCACAGTGCCACCTAGAGCTTATGTAGCAGAAAAGCAGGAAAGGAAATGCTCCTCGTACAGTGCTCGAATCTCAATTCTGTGATGAAACCAAAAGTAGATACAGCAGATTAACAGCCTCGTGTAGAAAAGCACTGTGGCTCTCTGTAGAACAAAATGAAAATGTCCCACTCTTCAGTTGCACATAATATTTACTTATTTAAATATTTCAACGTATCACTAGATGGATTTTATCATCCACCCATAACAACAAACATTACCAGGTGGCTTTACAATGTGTTCTAGTTCTTAAATGGACAGTATACTTTATCATAACATATCAAAATTATGCGTCTTGTTGAAGAAATTTGATATATATTTTTTGTTTTATTGCAAAAGCACAATGATGAAAATTATACATTTCTGATCTTTTGTGTATAAAGTAGGAAATGGTACGTGTAATTCATTTTTACTTAGTAGCTTGAAAAATAATTTCAGATTTAAGTAGTCATTTCAGAAAACTTCAACTTTAGTTCAAACTTGTCCCATAAAAATCTAATCAAATGGCTCACGATAGCACACTTCAACATCAACAACCTAATTTCAGATCTCCTGGTTTATATATGTCTTTAAAGCACCAAGGTTGCATCTCAGATGAATGACAAAGAATTCAAATGTGAGCTCTGTACATTCAAGATATGACTATCATTAAAGTGGTGTGATCATCCAGACTCTTCCTTATCTGAAGGAAGAAACAGGGGGGTCCTGAAACAGGAATGGATTTTCTAAAACAGGCTTGCAGTTTCTGAAATATATATTCAGCTAGTTGCAGTTTTTATATCAGTATAATATCCAATAGCATATGGAACCCAGGATCGACTGACACATGCATGTCCATTGCCTGAGTACTGCACCATCCAGTGGTCGCCTGCATGTGAAAGCTCACATTAGCTCATACTCAATGCTTCTCAGTAGGAGCCAGTTCACACATTCAGCAGCCAGTTATTAAAGCCCAGCTTCTGTGATTGACAGTCCCCATGCAATGATGTCTAGGAGTATATGGAGCTGCTGTCAGGCTTGTGTCCTGGTGGGAATTGTATGAGGGGGGCACTGATTTTGTGAATGACAGGGACACATGTACAGCCCTCACTGCAAGTTCATACAAGTAGTGTCGGCTTGTGATTCCCACCCAGCCACAAGACCAGCCATGGTTCTGCACGCTCCCACAGGAGATTGCATACCAGTCCTGATTCCCAGCTTCTGGTATCCAGAATCGCAGAGTCTGGACCTGGCTGGCTTGTTCAACCTATGTGCTTGAATTAGTGAGCACCCACCAGACTGATTTACCTAGACGCCATTCCAACACGAAGTGCTTTCCATAAATAATCCAATGTCTGAGAAATTTGTGGAATGACAAAGGAATGAATTGACTTTCAGATGTGTGTGTTTGCTTTTATTGAATGGTATTATAGTAATTTTCAGTTATATTATTTATTTATTTCATTTCTATACCACCCAATAGCCCGAGCTCTCTGGGCAGTTCAAAGCAATTCACAAAATACAAAACACAGATACAATAAAATATAGCATAAAACACAGATACCATAAAATATAACATAAAATTTCAATATACAAAATTTAAAGCAGTTTAAACAGCTAAAACAACAACAACAGCAGCAGCAACAACAATAATAATAATTAGACCTGTTAAGACAGCTGACATGTCCTATCATAGGCCATTAAATCCCTGGGAGTAGAGGGCAGTCTTAACTTATCTTGATGGATATGATTTTTAATTACAGTTTTCCTCTGATGTTGGACTGTTCATATTCATTTACATCGCAGACCCTCTATAGAGGCATGGCAGAAGTGGATAGGACATATTGCTCCTTTGTGCTTTCCCTTAATCTTGTGAGCTTTTGATTCAATACATCAAGTCATAGGACCTGGCCTTAAGTCAGATGCTCCTGCATTCTGTTGAGTCACACCACTGATCTACGTAGCCCAGTGTTGACAACTCTGATAGCCAGTAACTCTTCAAGGTCTTGGGCAGTGGTCTTTCCCAGCCCTGCTACTGTGAATCCTTTTAACTGAAGATGTTTGGGTTTGAACCACAGATAAGCAAAGCATGTGTTCTGCCATCAAACTATGGCCCCTCCCCACATTTTCCTATAATGGCCCAATGAATGGTTTGTCACTTGAGGTGCAGATGTCCTCAATGCCATGAGGTAGGTACTTTCTACCAGCTTAGATTGGCACACCAACTTTGACTTCTGCTGAGGCATAGTTTGGCAATAGTCTGGTAACATCCCGTTTAGCCTGCTGTAATGAAGTGTACATGGGGCTGCCCTTGAAGGTGGTTTGGAAGTAGCAATGAGTTCAAACTACAGCACCCAGAATTGGAGGAACACTGTATTTTAATTACATTCTTACTCTGCTGTTTTGACTGATATATAATTGTGTTGTTTATTGATTTCAGTTGTTTATTGTATCTCTTTTTATTTTATTTTAATTTACACTGTAACCTGCCATGGACTAAAAATTATGAAGAGCAGTATATAAACACCATAAAGAAATAAACAAAATCTCAGTCAGTATAAGACAGTCCCTTCTGTTCCTATACAATTTTTGCAACCCATATCTGATTTAGGGCAATTTCACAAATGAAGCCACAAACACATTTTTTCCCATAATGTCACTTATTTAGTAACTTGAGAATGAGGTTGGTGTGGTGGGTAATTGAGAGAACAATCACTCTTTCTCTCTCTTTTTTTCTTTTTTTAAACTCTGATAATAACTTTTGGAAATATATATTATTTGATTTTTTATTCCACAAAATCTCAGTGTTGGTAACAGTATTTCTGATGTTTGATGTAAAGCGTGCATACATTTCAGATGCAGGCACACAGTTTGAGTAATAAATCGGATGTATTCCGAACTGGGAACTAAAGTTCGGCAACATAACCACTCCTGATGTGCAGTTACTCACTGTGATTTTCCAGGAAAAGCTAAACAAAAACAGTTCTATCAAGAAGTCCTTCGTGGTGAGAAATATTGGTCACCATGGCATTATGTTGATTAAAAACAAACCACCAGTATATTTTATTTGCACAAAAAACATAGTCTCTGTAAATGACACAAGAAATTGCACTGATGTAGTTCTTTCTTTCTTTCTTTCTTTTTTTTTAAAGAAAACATAATTTACTTCTAAGCCAAATTTCTCTTTGCTTGAAAATGTAATGCATGACTTTCCCATACCTAATTAGCTTAGAACTTCATTGCTTCCATTTGAAAGGAAGGAAACAAGCTATTAATAATAGGCCGAGCCCCAGAACTGATAGGAACATCAATACTTGGACTGCACTTTTCACAATAAATCCAAGCCCATAAAGCCTTATGCACGCATTTTGGAGGTGGGATACGTTTTATATCCATTTACATGGAGACAACACATTGATTGCCTGCTACGGCATTATTAAAATGAAGCGATGAGGCAGTTCAGATGGGGAAAAAATGCATAATGTAGTATTCTCCGCCCCCCCCCAATCAACCCATACACTTTATAAATTTTAGATCTAAAATATTGGCCTGGGTAGTTCATATTCTGATCTTGATCTTAAAGGTATAATAAAAGCAAAGAAGAATTACGTTATTGACAAGATAAGTTCTTTAATCATTTGTACATACAGCAATTTCAACAATATCAATAAATATTGACCTTGCATGCATGTTCATGATGGATGGAAGAAGCAATATCAAAGGATGCAGACTTGCTTTTGGCAAAGTGACCTATTATTCTTATTCCTGGGACCAGTGCACTTCAGGATCTGGGCTGGATTCACCATCATGCTAAATACAATGAAGAGGGAAGTTCCAGCAAAAAGGGGATCCCTCTTGGAGTGAAATAAGGCATGGCCAAGGGGGTATAGGTTCTTCCCACATGATCTGTCTACATTTTCTTTGCAGCAGGGTGAATGTGTAAGCAAGGCACACTCACATATGAATATATGCACATTGGCTTCAGATCGCATTAAGGAGTCTACATGCAGCAGAAGCTACATACTGGGGTGCATTGCACACTGGATCCAAGAAGAGAGAGGGTCACAACTGTGAATAAACTTCTGAAAATAGCTCACCATATATCGTTGTCACACACATGTGGTGTTTGGAATGTGTACTCAATTGACAGAGAATCTTGTGGTACCTTAAAGAGTAACAAATAATTCATTATGGTGTAAGCTTTCATGGACACTGTCCACTTCATCAGAGGCAAGTGGACATTGTCCACAAAAGTTTATGCCCGAATAAATTTGTTAGTCTTTAAGGTGCCACGATACTCTGTTGTTTGTGCTGCAACAGCACAACCTGGCTACCCCTCTGGAAATTGTTCAAATGACAGAATTTCCAACTGTCTCATTTGTATTCAAGGGCCAGACTATTCAGGGCTTTAAAGGTCAAAAACAACATCCTAAATCATTCCCGGAAAGCTATGGAAAAATGGCAAGGCAGACCCTGAAGCCGTGATGTAATATGTTCCTGTAATGTGGAATGGGCAGTTGCTTAAGTACCATCCCACATTCATTGACAGCTTAATTTTGTGGAGTAGTAAATATAGTTCACACACCTTCAGGCAGATGCTCCATAGTCTATTTTGTATAGCCGCTGATTATCCAAAGGTCATTAGAATCAGATCCCGGAACTGCCATAAACAAATCTCATATCCCCAGATTATAAAACGAAGGAATTCATATGCAAAGAACAAAAGTCAGTGCAGTGACAAATCACCACTGGGGCTCATGTCAATAGAAAACAAAGATGATAATTCATGTGACCATTATATTCTTAGACTGCATCTCCACACACAGTTGGCTGCTGAAGCACAGGGCTGGCCCTCCCATTAGGCAGAGAAAGGTGGCCACCTGCGTCAGGCAGTAGATGCTGGGAAGAGGGAAGCAACAGTGGCAAGATGTTGGAGGACCAGGCTCTGTGTGCCATGCAACCTACCCTGTGCCCTCTAACTAGCCTGCTGTCCTCAGGTGCAGTGGAGGATGCTGCACCATTGCCAGTGTTGAAGTGAGATTCAGCTACCAGTCTGGTCTGTTTTTATAGACAGAGTGGGGTGCCATCTTGTTCTTTGCCTCCTGCAGCAAAATGACTTGGGTTGGGTCTTCCCTGCTTAAACATCATTGACATCAGTGGAATTTAATCTGCCCATGTACAGAATTGTGCAGAATTGCAATCATGTGGTCTGATCCTAGGCATGTTTAGGGGAATTGGAGCAAAATGCCATCAGTAGGCTTATGACACACAGCTCTATCTCCTTGTGACATCTGAATCAGGCAGCGACGCTGTGCAGGTCCTGAATCAGTGCCTAGACTCAGTGATAGGCTGGATGAGGGCCAATAAACTGAAGCTGAATCTTGGCAAGATGGAAGTCCTCTGGGTGAGTGGTTCTGGAGTCCAGGAGATAGGCTTATTGCCTGTTCTGGATGGGTTTACACTCCCCTTGAAAGATCAAGTTTGTAGTCTGGGGGTACTCCTAGATCCATCACTGTCACTGGAGGTCCAAGTGGCCATGACGGCTCGGAGTGCCTTTTACCAGCTTTGACTAGTATGCCAGCTACAGCCTCTCCTGGACAGGGACAGCTTGGCCTCAGTGGTGCAGGCATGAGTAACCTCAAGATTGGATTACTGCAACACACTCTATATGGGGCTGCCTGTAAGGTTGGTTCCGATTTATTTATTTATTTTATTTGTTAATCGCCCGTCTGGCTGGCCACCCAGCCACCCGGATTCGGAAACTGTGGCTAGTGCCGAATGCGGCAGCTTGGCTGATGTCTGAAGCTGCCCCTTTTTAGAATGTAACTCCTTTGCTGAGGGAACTGCACTGGCTGCCTATTTGCTTAAGGTTTTGTTACTAGTGTATAAAGCCCTAAACAACTTGGGACCAGGATACTTGAGAGAGCACCTTCTCCCTTATCAACCTGCCTGGAGTTGGAATCCACCTGGAGTAGTGCCTTCAGTGTGGTGGCTCCCTCTCTGTGGAACTCCCTGCTTCAGAACATCAGTCAGGCAACAACATTGTTTTGTTTCCAGCACCTGCTGAAGACATTTTTATTTCAACAAACCTTCCCTGATTGACCAGCCATGCTTTTTATTGGTACTTTGGTTTTAAAATAACTGTTAATGTTGTGTCTTATTCCTTTCATCTTTTATTATTCACTGCTCTGGAATATGTTTAGATGTGGAGTAGTATATAAATATTGTAAATAAATCAATAAGGGTGAAATCACATGCCTGTTTACAAAGAAAAAAAAAGTCCTACAACTCCCAGCATTCCCCAGTGAGCCATTCCCCAGCCAGGCATATACTGGGAGTTGTAGGACTTCTCTCTCTTCAAAGATGCATAGGATTGCACCCTAAATAAATAAATGTTTACTCAGAAGTAAATCCCACTGATTTCAATAGAGTTTCTTTCCATGTGAGTTGGCTCAGGCTGCAATCTCTTTTTGCAAGTATATTTGAATGAGATTTGATTTTTCCCCCCTGAACTCATCATTCGGATTTAAGAATTTTGAGTAATTTCCCCACTAATCTTTCTTTATAGTTATGTATTTTTTCATAGTTGCACCTGTGTCTGTGATGGCCTCAACAAGACATATAATTTTAATTTCCTGCTTATTAAATGTCAGATTTAATAACTATCTGAAGGGTTTCTGTAACTATCTGCAATAAAGGGATGTTTCACTAACAAAACTGGCATCCTGGTAGAAAACTTAAAAGATAAAGTGGATCAGATAGATCCTCCTAATAACTGAGGTTGTATTGTATTGGCAGTGAAAATAGTTGACAATTTTTTGAGTCTCTATGAAGTAGGCAATTATTTCCCCCAAAAAATCAAAACCTTGCAAGGCAGTCTATGATTAAAGACAAACAAAGCTGTCAATCAGTCTAGTTAGCATAATCTGGAGGCATGCATTGTCCAGTGTTTATGGTGGGCATTGCACAAGTTTGACCTTATTCTATATAAAAAGAATAGAGACTCTTGCAAAACAGTGAGGCCATCCAATTAACGCAGCCTTGAGAAGTTAGGAACTATGGTGGGCATTATTGCTTCTGCTAAAACCCATGCAGGTAATTTATGTGGGCTAGGGGTCTGAACAGGAATTACATAGGTTACCATTACCAGCCTTCACCATCCTGGTGCCCTCCTGATGTGTTTTAATACAAATCCCATTAGACATCCCTGCTGGGGATGATGGGACTTGTCCAATACATCTCGAGGGCAGCAGCATGGTGGAAGGCTGTTCCATACCATGACTCCATATAATCATTTCTAAAACTTAATGCTCCATTTGAATGAGAGGAAATGCATAATGTGCATTTCAGCAACATGCTCATGTCACCAGGGGCATACAAAGCTAATTTAGCTTGTAATTCTATGCACATCCATTGGGGAGTAAGCTCCATTGGACACAGTTGTACTTACTTCCAAGTAAAGATACATAGGATCATGCTGAGTGAAGACAATTCTTCCTACAATGGGGATCCTAAATTGGCTAGGCAAATTAAGGGCAATGTTTCTTGAATAGGTAAATGCATTGGGCTGAATCCAGTCTTAGTCATGCTTAAACGGGAACTATTGAAGTCAGTGAGACTCATGTTGGTCAACACTAACTTGTCCCATTAATTTCAACTGGTCTACTCTAAGCATGACAAAGGATTTAATCCTATGCACATTTACCTGGCAGTAAATCCCATTGAATTTAAGGGAAATAATGTCCGGTTGTGCTGTATGTGGGATCCAAGTTCCAACCCATTTGTTTCTTTTGCAGCAATCCCAGAAAGATTGTTGAAAGGATAGCACTTTTCAATGCTGACAAGAGTGTTGTTTTTTTTTTGTTAAAAATAAAAATAAAAATTCACCTCTCCTTTTGGTTCAGCCTTAGTTCTGATTCACAACTTGTTTACAGGGTTGGCTATAGAAGCCTCTGTACTTTTTACAACTTTACTGTAAAGTCAAGTTTATCATGCTGGTCACTTGGGGCAGAATTGTTCGATTTCCCATGTTTGGAGGGCTTTTAATTTGTCCTAATCGTATTCCTTCGCTCTGAACTAGGCATATGTGCCTGTGTATTTTTTTAATTATTATATTGTTTTACTAATGCATATTTATATACTTATTTAGCAGGCCAATAGAGATGCAAAGCAACATTTCTTGGTATGTACCTGAATTCTAATATTTTATACACCTCATTAAGCAGAATACATGCACAAAGAGAAAAGCCTTCAGGCACTCCAGTTGTTAAAATGATAATTTCATTTCCAATTAGACTTCACATTTAGCTCAGCTAAAAGTTCAGTCTAAGTTCAGACTTTGAGTTTTCCACTGAGGTAATCCTGCAGTGTCAGCTTTGATGGTACACCTATGGCCTGCAGCTCAGCACGTCAGGGTACAGTTAAATCCCATCAGCTTCATCACATATTTGTAAGATGCAGCGAGTGTCACATTTTCTCTGAATCCAAAGAGAAGGAAAGAACCTTATCAACATAGGACCCACACCAATGTCAGAAGATGCATGCACTTTCTCATCATCTTGAAAGTCTTTCTCAATGCATGGCTTGTTTAAACAGCCATGTCTGGGCCACGGGCAGGGCAATCCTACCTGAATAATCGGAGTCTTCTGACGTTGGAGCCTCCAACATATTTAAAGGGCAGAGATGAGGGAGGAGTGGGAGTCTGCCTCTTCCCTTCCAGTGCTGAGGGTGGTTGTCCTATTTATCCCATTTCCCTCCCATTGCTTGCAAGCAATGGAAGGGATATTATTTATGCCAAGGGTGGGGAACCTCTTTCAGCTCAAGGGTCAAACTCAATTCCAGAAAAGCTCTCAGGGGCCACATTCCAGTGTTGGGCAGGGCTGAAGACAAAAGGGGCAGGGCCACAAGACCAAAAAATACAAGCATATTTTGACACAAAAATAGTTTACCCGAAATGTCCAATGCACGGTGGTGAACAGCTCAGGTCCATGGCAGGGATATGCATACAAACAAAACTTGATCTTGTAGAAGTTCTTTGAATTCCCACTCAAACCTCATTCGGACTCATGTCTGTATCAGATGGCTATATATATATATATATATATATATATATATATATATATATAATTTTACCTGGAAATGCGTGCATATTTTCATGCATATTTTCCTAAATGTATGCATCCATTGTGCACATCTTTGAAATGTATGTATTCCTCTCCCACTGATTAAAACTGGTTTGTACACTTCCCCCCCCCCAAAGGTATGCATGCTGTTGAGTGATTTATTTATTTATTTGGTCTGCAAATCACATTGCAAGCTCAGAAATGTATGGGCTTCAACCGCAGATTGTGTCTGAGTCCATGTTTGGTCTGGGAGGTGCAAACTGGGTAAATCCTCATCAAAAACGAACTGAAATGAATTTCTCATGCATCCCTGATTGTGTATCTGCACTCCGCTATATGTCAAACATATACACTGAAGTCAAGTGAACCAGCTCTAAGGCAGAGGTTCTTCCTAGCTGTGCAGTTGAGGTCTTTAAAATGGAGACACCTGTCAAAAGGAAATAGCTGGAAGTTTGAATCTAGAGAAAGCCTGCACAACTTGGCTGGCTGCACAACAAACCCAATCACAATCTACCATCCATATATATTGGTTGCCCACCAGCTATTTGATATCCCTCCTGTTTTTGTTGCCTGCCTGAAGATAAAATAAAATAAATGCAGGGACATTGGCAAGCAATCGGCAAGCCATGCTACATTGCACGTTGGCTGTGTGCAGCTCAATGGGTCACAGGTTGTGCAGGCATGGTGGTGGTGAGTCTCATGCAAAGCATGTATTTCTCACTGAAGCCCTATTTGTTTGTACAAAGCAAGTCAAGAGTTGCATGGAGTGGAAGAGCAGATTGTGCAGGGTTCCATGGGGGGAGCCTGCATGCATAAAACGTGCTCCCTGTTACACGTGTGTCTCCCCACATATGGATGGCCAGGATGGCTGGTGGAGATGTGGGGGCAGGGGCCGTGGTTGCAGCCCCACTCTCCTACTCCATGCAATGGCTGCTCGTATGATTTGTTCCCCTCAAATAGGGCTTGAACTCTGACCTATTCTGTGGTAAAACATCATGCCATGTAGGCTGTGTGCCATGTAGGCACCCTACTCGCTGAGCACTCAGTGAGTGCTCCCGCTGCATGAGCTGAGCCAAGCCTCCGGCAAGTGCCAGCTAAAGTGCTCGCCGGACTTCTGGGTTCCCCGGCTCTACATCATTTACGTAGAATATAGCATAGTATACCACACGTTCCTTCCCCCTCCCTCCGTGGCTTCTCTCTGCCCCCGTTCCGTCCTCCTCTGCGCAACCCGCCTGGTTCGGGGGTCGGCTGGTTCAGCGGAAGGAGAGGAGGAAGAAATGTCAGGTGGCGTTCTTGGGGAGGGGGAGGAAGAACTGGGGGGATTTTCATCCTCCCCCTCCATCAGCTTCATGGGCAAAAGACCCGCAGATGCGGGGTGCCGCCGCTCGCAAGCCTGTTGACCTGGTGTGTGTGTGTGTGTATGTGGGGGGAGAGTTTGCCCTCTCCTATGCGAATGGGAGGTCACATTTCCTCTCTGCCTCCCCCCCCCCAGTTATCCCAGGAAAGTCCCCCAAAGGGGCTGGAGGTGAGGCAGCGGAGTCTACTTCCCTCTCCAGTTGTGGTTCTTCTCTCACTGCTTCCCCAAAGGAACTGGAGGAAAGGACCCTGATCTTCTTCCCCCATCCCTCCCTACTAGGGACAGGAGGGTCTTCTGCCTAAGTTGTGGGTGACGCTTTACGCCCTCCATCAGGGAGTCTCCATGCCTTTCCCCCACACCCTGGGCTGGTTTAATGGGTCCTTGGGGGGTAAGACTTGCTTTTGTGCAGGGGGGGGTTGCGGCAGAGAGCTGATGTGTGTTTCCATTCCCCCTCCCCCAGTTCTGATTCAGCTTCCTATAAAGTGTTCCCCTTCACACAAAGCTGCTGCTCTTTGTCTGCCCAAACTATGTAAAAAACATAGCACCGGAACCCAGAAGTTGCTTTCCCCAGATCATCTCACACAAGAACACAAGTCGAGCTAGGGAAAGGTTGGTCGAGCAGAGCTGGGGGGGGGGGTCCGAGCCCGGTGAGAGAGACCACCATCAGATGATCTTGGCCCACATAAAGGGAGTGTGGTGCCAAGCTCAATATTAGAGCTGGCAGCCACACCCTCAGCCTCTTTCTCTTTCGCAGTTCCCTCCCTCCCTCCCTGGTGTCAGCGTAGGCTCCTCTGGTCACCTGTTTGGGGGCTGAGTAGGAATTTTGGCTCATTGCCTCAATTGGCTTAAGGGGGGATGCACGTTTTTTCATAGATTTCATAGATCATAGAGTTGGAAGGAGCCTACAAGGCTATCGAGTCCAACACCCTGCTCAATGCAGGAAACTAGAGGAGGGGTCTCCCATCCAAGGAACAACCAGGCCTGACCCTGCTTAGCTTTCCACGCTCAGACAAGCTGAGCCAGCGTAAGCCACATGATCCAGGGTTCGGGCTTTGTTTTCTGGGTTTTATGCAGTTCGAATTCAATTCGGTCACATTTGGCAGGTCAGTGCGGGAATTAGGCAGAGGGTTAGGGTTCAGTGATCATCCTATGACACCTTTTAGGTGATTGGCTTGTCCCGAGGCTCCCTATCGCTGAGTTTTGTGGCTCAGATGAAGGAGATAAGGCTTGCCTTTGAGGCCACCTCACTCGAATTGGAGTTTGCAGCCCTGAGCGTGGGATGACCATGGGAAGGCTTCCCAGCACCATTGCGGTGTAAAACTGGGGGGTGGCGAGTTACAGCGCCACCCCTTGGAGTTGGATGCTTTGCCCGTGTATTGCCTATCAGCCAATGGCCAATTTTAGTTAGCACCCGCACTTCTCCCTTTGAAGATCTTTTGATCATTGAATAAATGTAGCCCTAATTTACCCCACAATTTGTGTCTTGGCTCATTATTTCCCCCTTTACACTCACAATGCTAAAACTAATGTTTGCAACAAGATTCCATGTATTATTGAATAACTTCAAATATCTCCTGCACTGAAAAATATCCTCAAGCTGAGTATTAATATATGCATAAAACCTGAAACCATTATGAATTTTCTTAAACACACACACATACACACACATATAATTCCACAAAATTATAAGCAAATTTTGATTTGAATACTTCTAAACTCCTTCCCAGAACCATCTGTAAGGGTCAAATTCATACTATAGTTATCACCAGTAAAACCAAACAATATATTCTTTTTCCTGTAATAATGTTTAAAAATAGACTGGAGGCAATCTTTGATGAGTTCAGCAGTTCTATATGACTGGCCCCCATAGGTAGCAGCATTCAACACACAGCTTTACAGTTTTTTCATCCTAAGGACCTTGCAAATGTGTTAGACCCAGGAGTGGCCATAAAGGAGGTGCCTCATTGTCACCCCTTTTACATTATGCTTTTACGGGCATAATGACCTAAGAATGTGGGAGCTCACCTCTTCCAGAATATCACTCATCTTACTGAGGCTCTTGAGGCTTCCTGCAAAATTCCTCTGATGATTCTCCTTTATTGGTAAATTTTATTTTAATTGATTTTAACTGGTAATTCTCTGTTTATGGATTATTACTGAATGTTTTTATGGATTTTTATTGTATCCACTTCATGTGGTTTTTTTATTTTGTACACTGCCTTGGGAGGATTCCAAATTTAAAGGCAGCCTAGAAATAATTTTAGAGATAGATAGATAGATAGAAATGAAGACCCCCTCAGATTAGTTCAGATTTTTCTTTAAGAGAAATGTCAGTGGCATCTTCAGACTTGCTTCATCATTCCTTCCCAAATCATCCCTTGTATATTTCAATGATCTGTCTCAGCACCATCCCTGATGTATGTAGATCTCCACATCTTCACATAAATGAATCAGTTCACATGCAAAATTTCACTATGGTGGTAGCCTTTGCAGCAGAATCCATGCCAGATCCCCTTCTTACAAGCTTCCCCTCCCACCCCCACCCCCACTATGGACTTACCACTCAATTTCTGAAAGCTTTGTACAGAGGTCAATGGGCAGGCAGGGCAATCCTTCCTCCAATGTGAAAGTCTCTGACAAATCCAAGGCCCTGAGCCTGGCTAGTTGGAAGAGAGGGAGAAGCGGCATTTCCACTTTTCCTCTTACTCCCTGCAATGCACTTTCCCCTTTGTTTTTAACTAATTCCCTCCCCATTGAAGCCAAAGGGAGGGAATTTATCTATGTGCAAACTCAAGGACTGACATAGATCATCAACTGGTTTGGGGGCATGTCTGGGGGTCAGGAAATCTGTGGATCCATAACCTCTTCTGGCACACCCCTTGGCACACCTCTGGCATAGATCCTTTGAGCCCTTTGTGATAGCAGAGTTCCAACATCAGAAAGGAACCACTGTGAATGTTTCTACAGTATCTGGGGGGGGGCGGACCTGAGGTTGAACCTCCCCCTCCAAGAGTGGACTGTTCTCCAAGGGGATGATCCAATGAATCCCATGGCCACTGGGGACACCCTCCCAAGAAACACAGGATTGCAGCCTAAGAGTATATATAAACAGTTTATTGCATTTCTCTCTAGTTTACAGTTGAGGGCAGTAGAAAGTCTTTTAAAAAGGAACTTGGGCATTTGTATTACTATTAATAGTAAATATTGGGTAAGAGGAGAGGAGAGAAGAATCTGGCTTGATCTAGAAGCTTCACACCATCCGAGTGTTATGCCTACATGCTTGGAAAAGCGCCTGCAGCTTTTGCCAACTAACTTTGACCTCCAAGTTGATATTCATCCATGTAGTTTTCTGAAGCAATGCCCTAGAAGAGGCAGCTTCCATTTAATATAGATAACCACATAAGGAAATGCTGAATGATAGAGTGGTTAAATAAACTTCTAGTATCATTTATTAACAACTTTTCCAACTGCAATCGAAAAAGCCCAACAACAACAACGAAAGAAAGAAACTCATTTTTTTTACATACTGCATATTTTGTTTACAAAGTCTACAAAGAAAGTAAACTATCTGATCAAACATCAGAGCAGTTAACAGTTCAGCTTTCATGGGCATTTGCATAATTACCATGTTTAATTTGTTATCTTGTGTTCTCTTAGTGAATGTACTGTGTGTGTGTGTGTGTGTGTGTAAAGCAGCACAACAGCAAAGCAACAAGGAGGCTTTGGATCCACTATGGATGCAGTTAGTCTTCTTAAGTAAAAATATATATGAAAGATAGACTAACAACAGAGTAATTTCAAAATATGTTTAGAGCTAAATGTTTTGGTTTCTGCTCTCATCAATAGCTGTGATGGTAAATGGATACCAAGAGCGGCTGTTTGGAATGCTGGGAAATGAAAATTCCTGAGGAGAAAAACAAAACAACCCAGAGGTATGAGTGGTATAAAACCATACCAAGGAGTGGACCTATGACAGGGCTCTCCAACCTTGGGTCCCCAGATGTTGCTGGCCTACAGCTCCCAGCATACCCAGCCAGCATGGCTAATTGCAAGGGATTCTGGGAGCTATAATCCAGCAACATCTGGGGACCCAAGGTTGGAGAGCCCTGACCTATGGACTAAGAGTACTGAGCCTGTAGATCCAGAAGTTTTCCTTTCTGTCAAGCATGACAGAAAGGAAAACTTCTGGATCTATAGACACAGAACTCTTAGTCCATAGGTCCTTAAACTGGAGGATAATTCATGTTATATACCACTCATACCTCAGGTTTTTTTCCTCCTCAGGAATTTTCATTTCTCAGCATTCCAAACTGCCACTCTTGGTATCCCTTTAACATCACAGCTACATAGCTCTTAATATAGTTTAAATTACCCTATTATTAGTCTATCTTTCATCTATCTATCTATCTTCATGGAACTTGAAATTATTAAACATGCAATACTATGCATGTCTACTCAGAACTAAGTTCCATTCAGTTCAATGGAGCTTACTCCCAGGGAAGTACACTGTATAGGAGTGCAGTCTTCCCCCCCCCCCAATTTATTTTTATTGTGAATTTCACCAAAACAAAAACAAAGCAAAATCTAAATTAAAAAAAAGAAAAGAAAAAGAAAAGAAGAAGGAAAAAAAGATTATATATATGATTATATATATATATATATATATATATCTCCATTTAACAGCATAAATTTAAATGTATCAATTATACATAAGCTTCAACAAAGGCAGACCAAATATCCATATCCATATATATATATATATATCCATTCAAAAGTGGTGTATGTATGTCATCTGCCTAACCTACCTCACAGGGTTGTTGTGAGAATAAAATGGAGAGGAGGAGGAGGATTATGTAAGCCACCTTGGGTTCCTTGCATGAAAAAAGGTGGGGTATAAATATAATAAATAAATAAATAAATATTGGAAATGTCTTTAAGTCTTCGATCCATTGCACTATAGGATGTGAGCTTTTAAGGATCAGTCTTTTAGCTGTTGAAAGAGTGCAGAAAATCTATTAGCGCTGACCATGCTTTAGCTTCCAAGAAACAGGTAGAGAATTTAAAAAAATGTGTACATCAGAAAATATTAAAGGGTATTCCAATACAAAGTTTATCCATATAATAACTTCCTCCCCAAAGAGGTGACTACGGGACATTGCCAAAACATATGATTAAAAGAAGCATTAGCAGTATTACACCTTCAGCAGCTAGCTCTTAGACAAACCCTTATCAACATGATGTTGTGGCATCCAATAAATGCAAAACAAAAGTTTTTGTTGAATAAGACAAAGGTCCACTGAAATTTCAGATATAGACACTAAAGTGGCAATCCATTGCTTAGACTGAATAGGACATTCCAATGCCATATTCCATTCCTGCATTAGACCCTGTGTATCATATTATCCACCACACGTCTCTAGCAACCATAACTGTGTGAGGAACCCTATCCATTTTAATATGCTGAGAACCTAGTGCCATCCATTTGAACAAAGGATTCAGACAAGAAGATTCCAAAACTGACCAAGTTGGAAAACCTAATGTAAGAGGAATCGACCAAAATTTAGTACGTCAGCAAACAGGCCCAATGATATAATGCCAGATGCGGAAAGCCAAATCTACCTTCCTTAATAGAAAGTTGCATACTTTTCAATTATAATTGTGGAAGAGAGGAATCCCAGGGGAAAAAAAATGAAACAAAGAATTAAATTTTTGAAAGTAATTGCCAGGTGTATATAAAGTTATCACATTTAAAACATAAACATCCGAGGTATAATATTCATCTTAAGTATATTAACCTTACCCCACTAGCTTAACCTTAAAGATGCCCATCTGTTTATTTTCTTTGATATCTCATTAATCAGCTTGTTCACATTTAGCTTAATCATTTGCGATATGTCTCTAGGAATAAGTGTTTCCAAGAAAGTAATGGAATCCAGGCACCATCGAAATTGCCAATAGGCCAATACACTGTGTGAGATAGTATCTCCAATCAGCATCAATTCAGACTTTGACCAGTTAATTGAATAGGGAGAAAATTTACCAAAATCATTAATGAGCTGTATCAAAGCTGGAATAGACACCTGGAGTTGTGAAGTAAACAATAGCAAATCACCTGCATAAAGGATAATTTTGAATTCTAAACAATTATACACAAAGCTGTGAATACTACTGTTCTGTCTAATAGCATGCACCAGGGGCTCCAAAACATAAGTCAAATATCAATGAGAGAGTGGACATCCTTGCCTAGACCCTCTCCTAAGTAGAAAGAATGCCACCCCCACCTCCCGTTGGTCATAACTCTGGCTCTAGGGGTTGAATATAGAATTTTAACCCATTTCAAAAATTCAACAGGAATTTATTTTATTTATTTATTTATTTATTATATTTATACCCCGCCTTTTTTCCTGCAAGGAACCCAAGGCGGCTTACATAATCCTCCTCCTCCTCTCCATTTTTATCCTCACAACAACCTTGTGAGGTAGGTTAGTCTGAGAGTCAGTGACTGGCCCAAAGTCACCCAGTGAGTTTTATGGCTGAGCGGGGACTAGAACCTGGATCTCCTGAGCCCCAGTCCAACACTCTCACCACTACGCCACACTGGAAAACCAAAATTGGTCAATATAACAAAAATAAATTCCAATGAATTTTGTCAAAGGCCTTTTCAGCGTCCAAAGAAACAATAGCAGCCCGGTCTGATCTATCAGAATTTAACACTATTAAGTCAACAGCTAATCTGAGATTATCACACACACCCCATCTATGTTTAATGAATCCCACCTGATCTGGTTGAACCAGTGTTGTAATAACCTGTTGTAATCTATCAGCCAAAAGTGCAGTTAATATTTTAATATGAACATTAATTAATGAGATGGGTCAATAGTTGGTGCAATAGTTACGATCCTTGCCAGGTTTGGGAATGGCAGTAATATGAGCGTCATTTAACAATGCAAGGAGGGAGCTCAATTCAGAAATATAGGTATAAAAATGATGTAGTTTTGGAATTAAAAAGCTAAAGAAGGTTTTAAATCACTCAGTTGGAAGCCCATCCAGACCAGGTGATTTCCCAGTACTCATGTTTGTGATTGCCTTCATTATTTCCTCCACTTGCACAGGAGCCGAAAGAAGCTGCCATTGTGAGGAATCTATACATTGGGAGGACTCATAGATTTCATAGACCATAGAGTTGGAAGGGGCCTACAAGACCATCGAGTCCAACCCCCTGCTCAATGCAGGGAACTAGAGGAGGGGTCTCCCATCCAAGTAATAACCAGGCTTGACCCTGCTTAGCTTTCCATGCTCAGACAAGCTGAGCCAGCGTAAGCCACAGGCCTAGGAGACTCATGCTCCTAGATGTGCAGTGCACATTTTGGTCTGGTCTTTGGCTTGAATGTACTGCTGTTTCTGCTCCTAGGATCCCAGTAGTGATTGTGGAGGATTTGGAACTGGGGTCTATGGTCAGTAGAGTATGTTGGGTTCTGCAGCTCTGCAAATTTCCAGGTTGTAGTCTTGGGGATATTTGTCAGGGTCTCCCAGCTGACTTTGATCTTTGTATGTGCTGCTGGTAGTGAAGGTTTCCTCCTCTGAGGACATCTCCTCCAGTTTTGGTTCTGGACTGGTTCTAACAAGGAAGTAGCAGTGTGTGTGTGTGTGTGTGTGTGTGTGGAGGAGCAACAGAAAAAATGTTAAACGCCCTCTCTTCCCAGACTGCCACTCATGATTGCAGCCTCTGATAACTTCTTTCATTAAAAGAAAAAATCATAGGAAAGTTACAAGTAACTCTATGCAGAACATAGCTTGGTTTTAAGTCATATTGGGCAAGAATCAGGAGGAGGGGAGAGGTTCACAACTTCATTATGTACTTGATGGTTTTAAGGTGCCATGGCCACCTAATTTATTCTTGGTTCAGATTGTCCTGAGCTGCACTTTGAATTCTGATAAATAAAAAATGGTGGGTTTTCCCTCACCCATTAAAAAAAGTGTTACAAACCAAAGGAACTGAAACAATGCTGCATATGGACTGAGGGGGGGGAAATAAAAATCACTGGAAGAAACGTACCGTTTTCATCAAACCACGGGACATTGCCCTGAGGTGACTCTGTCTGATGCAATTGATTTCACATGGATTACTTCCGAGTAAGTGCTTGAGGAATGGAGGCTTAATATGCCCTTCATCCTCAGGTGTTAAAAGAACAATTCTGACTTAAATATGGAACTCCTCACATTTGCTGGCGTGTGACAGGCCATTAACTTTTAATGTTTTCCGGTGCGACTTTGTATAATGGATCTGTGAAGGAGTCAAGGAATGCTAAAATGAATTCCTTTATTTCATGAATACAGTGAACAAAGATATGAATGTCAAATTTGAATGGAATCAATGGATACACTTGCTATCAGAAGAGAGGTATAACTGCCAACATTATTGCATACCGACACACGATTCCTATTTCTTTCTATGTGTGTTCTTACAACTGTGGACCTGCTTTTTCTAATACTGTCCCCAGATGGAAATTTGAAAGATCAGAAACAAAACTCGACATGATGTGAATGTTAGTCATTCGCCACCATGAATCCATTAATACATTCTTTGAATGTGGGGTGGTGTGTGTGTGTGTGTGTTTTGGTAAATCAAGTTTAGGGTTGCTGGAAAAAAAATGTGATTTTCCATTTTTTTATTTTAGAGGAGGGGGGAACATATTTACTGTTGTGACTGAGTTTCTTGAAAGGTGGAAGGTTTGAAAATATTACTGAAAAACCAGAAGGGACTCAGGGAGAAACTTGGGATGAACAGAAAGCAAAAAGAGAATGTGTTCTCAGAGGTGCAAACATGGAACTTGTTTATTATTAAGCCCAACACATTTCAGAGACTGAGAGCACAATCCTGCTAGACACTGTCTTGGTGGCCATAGGATAATTCGGAGTTCCAGCTCTGACCTCGGAAAAGTGCTCCGAGGTTGGACCCCATTGGAGCTGTGACCCCAAATTCGCCCTCCCTCCATCCCTGCTGCTGATGTGGTTCTTTTAATGCAGGCTGCGGCTCCGAGGTTGGAAGACCAGTCTGGGAGCTGGCATTGGGTGGGCATTCCCAGCATTCTGGGGAGAGGGGAGGGGAGGCTCCACTGGGATACAGTGTATCCTGGTGGCACCTTAGCCTGTCCTCCTCGTGAGCAGGTGCAAAAGACTTAGACGGCCAAAACTGCAGGGTGGTGAAGTCTTTTGCAGGGTGTGAGGAATACAGAAGCAACCTTCAACTCCATGCTCCTTCTGTCCTCAATTGGATGCCCGTAATCCTCCAAGTTCGGAGGGTAACGGGCAGCCACATTGGATCACATTGTGAGGCTCCTTCATCAGGGGCAACCTGCAGGAGATAGCAAGTATGCCAAGTAAATAACTCCATACATAAATGTCAATGAATAAAACATTGTGTATTGATATAAGAGAATGAAAGCATCAGTTTTTTAAAACAACAACAACAACAACAGTATTTTTAAAAAAGAAGTAAAGGTACAAACATAAGGACAAGGAGAATTGCATGGACCTAGTCCATACTGTATCAATATTCTACAAGCAAACAATATTCTCTGTTGTTTACAACAGAGTTAAGAAATCTACATCTTCATTTAGTCCAAGAGGTAACAAACTGTTGTGCTGGAATATCCAGAACATCTCCCTCTGGAGCAAAAAACCTTTCAGTAGGCATCTGTAGCTTTTCAGTGACCCAAAAGACAAGCTCTTTAGTTGTGTGTGCATATTCCTGAAAATGACCCACTAAAGGAGCAGTATTCTGTGGTTTCTAATATTATTATTATATTATACATTTTAAAGGTGTCTTTTAGTTTTGTCAACACAAAGTTTTCTGAAAGGGCATTCTATAGCACACACAACATTAGTGCTGTAGTAGAGAAATGGTGGACAAAATACACCTGATGGTCAACAGGGTTGATGAAGGACTCACACTTGTGAGTGTGTTTACAGAAACACAGTCCCTGCAGGAGTGATGTCCCTTAGATGTGGTTGCACCCATCAGAACCAATTGGTGGGATGATGGACTGACTGGTGTCAATATGAGCATGCTAATCCTTTAAGCTTTTGGTGCAATCGAGAGTGATTAGAGGCTTATGTGCACACCTTGGAATGTCTTCTGTTAAATGCCAATGTTTATTGATACTCCCAATAAACTTTTGTTGAGCTGGTCAAAGGTCAGACTGCAGACTAGCCTATCATCCTGTGGATGAACATGGGGGACCAAAAAAGCCTCATCAATTCTTCAAAGAAGCCCTCTTTCTTGCTGTATCAAAAACTGCTGCTGGGTATCCACTATCCTGCAATTGGGACCTGAGAATGGAAGCTTCTTACTAAGTTATGTAAAAAGATAAGTTTAAAAAAAAAGGTGGGGGGATGATAAACGGATTCCTAAGGTAATGTGGAATTAAGCTAATTCTGGATGTGATGCAACATGATAGGTTGCTTCACATGTAATGGCAGAGAGCTTCAGCTATTGGGCGGTCTAGAAAATGAATAAACAAACAAACAAACCATGGTTTGGTGTTACAAGAATGAGCACATGCTCGTGCACTTCTTTAATTAGTTACTTCCTAGTTTGTGGCAAACAAACCACAGTTTTCTCTTGCCTTCCAAACCAGGACTGCAGACAACAGTTTGAAAGCGGTTTGCAGACCTGGTTTGGAGGGCAAGGGCAACTCATAATTTGTGTGCTTGGATGTAATGGCAACCTCTGGTTTGCTGCAAACCAGTAAATAACCAAGTAGAGTGCACAAGAGGAGGAGGAGGAGAGGAGGAGGAGGAGGAGGAAATACATGAACCCACTTTAAAAAAACCCTCACTATTCTCACTCAGTTTGATAGAAAAGAAATTGCTTTCAAAAAGGAGGGATTCTCAGGGGTTGGGGTGGGTTTCTTGTCCGTACCTTACTTCAGAGGTGGCCGAGGAGCATGCACGGGTGCTCTGTGTTTTTTAGTACAATCATCTCTCTGGCAGCCTGTAGCCTCCTTGGCTTCCCACACTTCGATTAAAGCCCAGGGGGAGAGATCATGAGGTAATGCTTCCCACAGGGCTTTTTCAGATCAGGAAGTGCAGGCAGCCTGGGAGGCTGGAGAGCAATGGAGAGCTGCATAAAACAACGATAAAACACACCCAGTACCCTCGGCCACCTCGTGATTAGGTGAGCTCAAAAATGCCAGCAACAGTAATTATAAAATGCCCTGAGAATGATGCAGAAAAATGGAAGTTTCTTTCAGGGGGGGGGGAGAAAACTTTCAGGAAATTGGAGGACAGAGTTTGGCTTAGCACTAGCTCTACCACTTCCCTGGAGTTGGACACGACAACACTGCCCCCTCACACCCACATTGTGGAGGTTGCAAAATGGGTGCTAGGCTGCAAACACAGTTGATGCTGTTGCCGGCAGCACACACACACACACACACACACCTTAGGAATAAGGAAGCAGCTGTGCTACAGCCTCTGCCAATGGTGAGCCCTGCCTGTGAGAAACTGTTGGAGAATTTCTCCACCCTGTAGAGAAATTTGGCAAAATTGTCCTCCCAATTTCTCTGCCCACAAATAGTGTGGAGAATTTCAGGAGGCCATTTGCAAATGCACACTGCTCTACATGTCACTACAAACCATTGTGAAGCAGCACAGTTTTTTGGGTCTGCACTATGTGACTGTTGACGGGAGATATATATGCTTTTGATAGGGATGGGGAAATCAGCAAAACTGGAGCTTGTCGAGGTCCTCCAAGTTCCACCTTGAAGCTCAGTCTGAGTCATGTCTATATCAGATCATGAACTTTTCCCTCTTCTTTTTGCGTGAAAATCACAAAGTACTTAGGTATGTATCTGGGTACCGTAAGTACTTGGGTGTGCATTCAAAAGTACACCATTTTCTTTCATTGATTAGCGTGTGTCTGTGCACACTTTTTAAGAAGTATGCATTTTTTTTCATGTGTTTTTTTCTAACATATGCACTTTTCAAACACATTTCCCCCACGTGAACAGCATTGCAAGCTTGAGAAGGTACGAGCTTTGACCACAAATTGCACTTGCATTTGCATTCATGTTC
The DNA here is from genome assembly GCA_021292165.1 of Shinisaurus crocodilurus. Lineage (NCBI taxonomy): Eukaryota > Metazoa > Chordata > Lepidosauria > Squamata > Shinisauridae > Shinisaurus > Shinisaurus crocodilurus. The sequence continues at coordinate 65,413 of JAHFWL010000333.1, forward strand.
GGGAGGTGCAAAAGGATTTAATTCTGGTCATAAAGGAACTGAAATGAATTTCTCATACATCCCTGGATGGGGAACGTAATGGGCAATTATTAAGCGAATTGTGAATAATAATATACCTACAAGCTGCAACAATGATTTGAACATTCAGTGCCGCAGAAACTCATATCTGCTTTTCTCAGTAAAGTATCCTGATCCTGAACCTGTGATGCCACCATGCAGAAAAGGAGGAATAAAGCGACCAAATTTCACACATCCGTCATTGAATCTGCTGCATTTGCTTTAACACACATTGGGGGGGGGGGGATGTTAGACATCATATTGTTAAGTGACCTTTAAATGATGTACTGACTGAAACATATTCTTGATTACATTCATTTAAGGATAAGATATCTACAAATCATACCAATGGCTTATTATGCAAAACCTGCATTTTGAAATGTACTGCGTATGTCTATCATCTGCTAGGATCATTCTGTTCATGATCTGAGTGAATGAACCACCAGGGGTTCTTTTCCTTTCGTTCTACCTACAACAAAGAAAACAGACGCATTGAAAGTGCCTTCACGCACACTTTGTATCTGAAATGCTGGAGTTGCCCGAACTAACTAATGAATCAGAACTACCAAAAAGCTAAAGAAAAGACAACAAAAACAGATGCCTGTTTGCTTCACAGTTCTGCATAAATAAATAAATTCCTCAATTCTGAGCAAATAAAAATGAGATATTTATTCATGGAGCATGCATCTGATGTAGATCTGATGTTCCATTTAATTGTTTGGGTGTGCAGCAATGTTTTCCTGCCCCCACAAAGAAATGTGAAAATATTGATAAAGGGGGTGGGGGATATCTGAGCAGTTTTGATCCCAATTTTGCTTTACAGTGCGCTGTGTCAGCTGCCAGACGTGATTAATTTTAATATAGAGCTTCTTGGAGCTGAAGTGCTCAGAAAACTCTGCATTCCTGTTAGGGATTTGCAGATCAGCAAAACATTGAGCTTGTCTTTTAGGTAAGGTTCTACAAAGGTTCATCAAGGTTCTACAAAATGTACCTCAAAGCTTGTTCTGACTTGTGTCCATATTAGATTGTGAGCTTCCTCCCCCCCCCATTCTGAAAATTCATGCATTCTTTTCGCATATTTTTCCAAATGTATGCATCAATTGTGCGGGTTTTTAAAAATATACCCATTTTCTCCCATTGATTAAAGCGTGTCTGTGCACATTTTTCACAAGTATGCATTTCTCATGCACATTTCGCAAATATCTGCCCCCAGCTAGACCTCTTTTGCAGCTGTCTTGGCACCCCACCTACCCATCCTGGCAGAGATCACTCAACAAATACAGACAGGGCTTGTTTCTAAGTAGACGCTTTTTAAAGTGTGGCGTAGTGGTGAGAGCCAATGTGGCGTAGTGGTGAGAGTGTTGGACTGGGACTCGGGAGATCTGGGTTCTAATCCCCGCTCAGCCACGAAACTCACTGGGTGACTTTGGGCCAGTCACTGACTCTCAGCCTAACCTACCTCACAGGGTTGTTGTGAGGAAAAAATGGAGAGGAGGAGGATTATGTAAGCCGCCTTGGGTTCCTTGCAGTAAAAAAGGTGGGGTATAAATATAATAAATAAATAAATAAATAAATAAAGTAAACAACATTAACATACAATTTCTTGTGTTCTGTAAGCTTGATGGTTACAGACTTTGTATGTTCAGTTTCTTAAATGTTACTTATTCTGTGAGGAAAGGAAAACACAGGTCAAGTTCCTTTGCTTAAAACCTAGCAAGCATCAGTTAAGTTGGTTGGCTGAACTAGTCTAACTGTCAGAGTGAGAGAGAATGGGATTTCTAACCTGTTGCTAGGCAATGCTCAGCATTCCCTCCCCTGATTCAATCAAGTGGTTTGCTCCACTGAACCCTGCACTCTGACTTCTCAAAGAACCTTGGTTTCTGCCTTTGCCCTTCAACTAGACTATAACAGTCTATCTTAACCCTTTAATGGGCAATCAACTTAAAAACCCTCCCTGCAGAGTTGACATCTTCTCGTTGTATGCTCTAACAGATTATAGCATGTCTGTGCATGTTTTTCAAAAGTACGCATTTCTCATGCACTTTTTGCAAATATCTGCCCCCAGCTACCTCCTCTGCAGCTGTCTTGGCACCCACGGTCCACCTACACTGTAACCATCCTAGGGTTACAGTGTAGGATTAGCTGGTTGCTTATGTGCCAGGTAGGATTGGGGGGGGGGCTATCTCCTGATTAGCACAGTGCAACTGGTTTTATCCATCTGCTCTAGACTCGCTACTTGGTGGGGTGTAGCACCTAGTGCCAGGGGCATGTGTAATTCTTTTAGGTAAGCCATGCTGCCTTAATGGCAGAGCTGTGTGGGGAAAGTAATGCAGAATAAGTATGGACAGAGTGGATACTCTGAGGCACCTTTATGTTGATGGGGAAGGGTCTCAAAATTTCCCACTCAGGACTGGGGCAAGGTACAGAACCTCTTTGGGGACAACCTGTCTCATACACCTAGAGTAATGGGGCTCAGGTCAGGTGGGAATGACTCGGGAAGGATTCCCTCTGCACATGAAGGGATGTGGCTAGTGGAGAGGGAGTAGTTCTTACACTACCTCCAACTCATGGGCAAGTATGCCTTGCCCTAATTCAAGGCAGGAATAGCTGTGAGGCAACTCCTACATTAGTAGTATCTTGCACTGTGTTTAGGATGGTTGCAGATCCTGGCATGTTAAAGTAATTAAACTTGCCATAGACCTACTTAACCCAGTGACACATGACTTGACTCATCATTCCTGTTATGGCTGGAGTTGAATTATTTTCCTGAAAAACACTCAGACTGCGAGGATAATCACTTTTTTCAATTCTGTTCAGCACTATTGCATCTACTATTGTAGATGATTTCACAATCAGATGTTGTCACAGTCAGAGTTGGCTATGTGATGGAGTTTCTGGGGCCAAGTGAGAGCAATTGAAGGCAATGTGAACATCTTCACAAGAAGTGTGTCAAGGCAGCTTTCCAGTGGGGAAAGCCAGGTGGTACAGCCAGGGACCAAACCTAGAGGTAGAAAAATCTGAGAGCCAGAACCAGGAATGACTATCATTGCCCAGGCAAAGCACCTGCCTGAGCCGGAAGCTTTTATAGCACTTCCTGTTGAGGAGAGCCAATGGCCATCCTGTGTAGGCAGAGCTACTCCAGATCTGGGCAGCCTTTACTGTCTACGGCACCCTTCCCCACCCTGGTACCCTCTGGATGTTTTGGACTACAACTTCCATCAGCCACAGCAAATCTTTCTTGGTGTGCAAATTGGCAACCAATGGTCAGGAATGATGGGAGTTGTAGTCTAAAACATCCAGAAGGCACCAGGGTGGGAGAGGCTGATTTAGGGTTATGCTCCAACTTGTATCATGACATGTGGCAATTGTACACAGAGCTCGGGATTAGCTGCTGGTGTTAGCTAATGCTAACACCAGCAGTTCCTGGTGTACTACTGACAAATCATCTAACTGGGGGAGCATATTGAGCACAATGTTTGCAAAACAACAACAACAACAACAACAACAACTCTGAGTCACTTTAGCTTGATTCCAGTTTAATGCCAACCAAGACTTTGGGCAAAAGCCAAATGTGCCACACCTATCCTATAGAAATTGTAGAGTTAGCCTGTATACTGAAATGTAGATGAAAACCTTTTGGATGTCCTAACATCTTTAGGGACGGATGAATCAGTCTATTTCCACTTTGTGTCACTTTTGCATGTTCACTCATAGGCCTATTTTGTCTCAATTGGCCATTAATTTGCAAATTTTGTTTTTTAAAAAAATTCTGCACAAACATTTGCTTTTAAATAAATATCGAAATACATTTTTTCTAGATGTATTTTCTCTCAAAATGCACATTTGAATATGCATGTTGAAGAGGGGGAGAGAGAGAGAGAGAGATTCAAGAACTGCATCGGGACATTTGTGAAGTGTGAAAGCTGATGGAGAACCAAGTTCTGATCTGCAGCACATTTATCCAGGAGGTGTGGATCTGGATCAGGGCTGTTTGTATCAGAATTTTCGAAGATCAAATTCTTCAAGGATCCCTAAAGTTCATAAATGAAGAGGAGACACATAATTGTGATGATAAACTTATAAAAGAGCTTGAATGGTCCATGACAGCTCAATAGTTACTTATCTTCAGCTTACAGTTCTAGACAGGAACAGAGAGAAACTCCGACTTATCACATTTTACAAAAAAGTTTTTTTTCCCTTTCCCTCCAAGAGATTTATTTCATACTATTAGGAATTGATGGGTGCTGCTGCACTTCCTCCCTTCTCCCCCCAGCTTTTCCCATCACATCAAAAAAGCTTTGAAATATTTATTTTACACTTTTCTTTCAGATGACTCTGTAAAAAGGCTGGACCTCTGCTTTCATTTAAAGAAAAGAAGATGGGGGCATGGAAGAGTTCCAAGCCCTTATGATTGTGCAGGGAAGCTTAAAGATGACACCATGAAATAATAATGAATGTGGTTACGATTTCAGAGGCACTGACTAAATGAAGTTTATCCTAATCCAACCTGCCAGATGACTGATGAATGAGTAGCTACTGTGATTGCTCACTAAAATGAGGGTCAAGTTGTTGATAAGGCTAAGGAAGAGTTTAGTTTTTTGGTGAGACTGCCCCAACCAAATCTCCTTGCATTAGCACTTGGCAGGATACCTCCATCATCAAGTGGCCTCACTTGGTGACCAGTATCATGAAAGAAAAGCAGATGGTAGGGAATCATGGGGAGAATTCCATTCTCTTCGCATTTTGATAAGGAATTCCAAATGTGCACTTCCTGCTTCAAACTGCAGCTACTAACATTCAAAGCCCTAAATGGCTTGGGGCCAGGTTACCTGAAGGATCATCTCCCATATACACCTGCCCAGACCCTAAGATAATATTCAGTGGTCCTTCTCTGGGAGTCCCGTCAAAGGAAGTGAGGTGTGTGGCTACTAAGAAGAGGGCCTTTTCTGTTGTGGAATCCCAGTTGTGGAATGAGCTTCCCAAAGAGGCTTGCCTGGTGCCTACATTGTGCTCTTTTTTGTGCCAGATGAAGACTTTCTTATTTTCCCAGGCATTTTAATCTTTCAGATTCTGTGGTTTTAAGTATGTTATGGTGAAATCCTATGGCTGCTAGACAGAATCTAGATGGCCATAGGAAAATTCAGAGTCCCAGCTCCAACCTCGGAAACGTGCTCTGAGGTTGGAGCTGGGACTCTGAATTAGGAGCGCCCTCCCTCCACCCTCACAGCTGGCATGGAAAGAACCACGCTGGCTGTGGCTCCAAGGTTGGAAGATCAGCCTCGGAGCCAGTGTGTGCTGGGTGTTCCGGGGGCGGGGAAAGGAGGAGACAGGCTCTGCTGGGATACGGTGTATCCTGGCAGTGGCTCAGCCTGCCTTCCTCACGAGCAGGGGCAAAAGACTTAGACGACTGAAATTGGCCATCTAAGTCTTTTGCAGGTGTGAAGGATTGAGGCCTACACAGGCTTAGGTTAGTTGAAGCCTGTAGGCCCAAACACTTCCCTAAATTAGTTGAAGCCTGAAGGCCCAAATATTTCAGAATGGGAGGGAGCATTTGTGAGTTTCAGTTCATCTAATAGAAGTTAAGTATTATTTCTCCTGTTCAAGGTCACATGGTTATGACCTTCCAATACTAAGAAGGCTTTATTTGTGTAGGGTGTGGTCAGCTAGAAGCAGAGAGAGACTGACTGCAGAGGAGAGAAGTAGACGTAAGTTAGAGAACCTTGTGTTATTTGTCTGCTTAATTTTATTATACTTGCTTTTGAATTATAACTGCTCTATTATGTAAATACCCTAATGCAATAAGTAAAGTGTTGTTGTTTACCCTGAGTTGTTGGAGTGACTTATTCACCACGCCTGAAGTCTATTCTCATGCTACTGAGAACAGGAAAGTAACAGGCAAAGGATTGGTCTCCTGGAACAGGAGAGGCTTTGAGAAGAGGCAGAGATCTTCAAAAAGCAGGTCAAAGGGTCCCGAGTGTAGCGGAACCTTGACAGATGGTGGCAGAGGTGGGACTCTGAACAGTGAGATTAAGCACTCCAAACAGTAATTGGGTTTTTTTTTACTAATAGAGCTGGCAAAAGCAGTATATGTTTTAATTTCGGGCCTGCGGAATAGGGACCCAGTGAGGCTATTAAAATGAGCCAATATCTATCCATGAACAAAACTGCCCTGATTGAGCAGTGTAAAAAGGACAATTTGCCATGGGAGGAGAAAACAGCAGAAGAACTGAAAGTTATGCTGATCTCCCAGGCGGCAATAGAAGGAGCTGCACCCTCTAGCCCTAGTGTAGCAGGACCCCAAACAAAGGAATGGGAGCTCCGTGAACAGGAACTGCGGCTAGTGACAAAGCAGAAGGAAGAAAAGACCAGGTTAGAGTGGGAACGGCTCCGACTGCAACAGGAACAACTTAAAGCCCAGGAAGAGCAACGCAGACATGAGGAAAAGCTGCACCAGGAGAAACTTCAAGCCCAGAAGGAGCCACTTCAAGCCCAAGAGGAACAACGCAGACATGAGGAAAGGATGAGGCAACTGAAAGAGGAGCAGCCTGTCAGAGTTACCCCGAAGGACTTCACAGCATACACCCCAGGAGAAGACCCACAAGTGTTCCTGACCACTTTTGAAAAGGCAGCACAGAAGTGGGGACTGCAGGAGGGTGACTATATGAAGTTTGTGCCTAATTTAATCAAAGGGGAGCTGGCAGAGATTTATAATAGCATGCCAGAGGGGGAGGCTGTTTCCTATGCTCAATTCAAAGAAACTGTGTTTAAAAGGTTCAGGTTGGGCCCTGAGCACTTTAGGAAAAAGTTCAGAGGGAGGGTTAACACCTCAACCTGGTAAATCTATGGTAGAGTTTGCAACAAAAATAAAAAACCTGTTACTAAAATGGGTGGATGAAGCAAAAGCTGACAACAGGGAAAAGGTGCTAGAGCTTATGGCTCTGGATCAGTTTTATTTTTGGTTGCCCAGAGAAATAAAACTGAAGGTTAAGGATAAAGATCTTGAAACTGTAAACCAAGCTGCAGAAATGGCTGACAAACTGATTGAAAACCGGGAAGGGTTAGGCCCCAGGATTGAGTCTGAGAAGAAGGGGGGGAAATGGGAAGCCCCAAGTAAAAAGGAGTTCAAAAAACCTCCTTTTGATCCTTCTCACCCCAGAGACCAGGCCTGCTATTCGTGTGGTCAGACAGGCCACATCAGGAATAGCTGCCCCAAGTTACAAGCAATAACACCAGCTAACCTAGGTAATCCTAAACCCGAACAAACCAAGCCACCAGGGGTAGCAAGCATAAAAAAACCTTATAATTGTGGATTTGTGATCACCAACAGGGAAGAGGTTAATAATCAGTTTCAAGAACCTGTTTATGTAAAGGATAAGACCATCATGGCGATGTTAGATTCTGGGGCTGATGTTTCTCTGATCCGGGCAGATTTGGTGACACCTGAAGATTTGGTACCAGGAATGTCTATTGAGATCCAGGGAGTGCATGGTCCCTCCTTTGGAGTCCCAGTAGCAAGGTTATCCATAGAATAGAGGGGATGGAGGGGTCTGTACGAAGTTGGGGTGATAGAACCTCCAACCCAATTTGCCCCTATCATCGTGGGAAAGGATGTAATAGGCCCAGAAGCTCAAATATGTGTGGTAACCCGACAGCAAAAGGAAAGGGAGGAAATTTCAAGGCAGGACCAGGCAAAAGCTAATGTGGTAAAAGAAAAGGTACTAGAGGTACAACCCACAGTGATTCCTGAAGGTCCAAAACCAACCCCAGACCCTCCACCCACCGAAACAACAGAACAAGCCTCCATGCAACCTGTAGACCTGAAAGTCAGTGAAACAACCGAGGCAGGTGGTTCTGTAGAGGAGAAGGCGCTAGAGACCCCTTTTCCTGATTTAAGAGGAGTAGAGGAATTCAAGCAAGAAGTCCTCAGTGATCCTAGTTTGGAGCCTCTGAAAAGAGTTGCTCTCCCTCAAGAGAGGCCCTTCTCAGAGGAAAGAAGAGATCAGATTATTTGGGAGAAAGGATTGCTGTATAGGTTGTAGTTACCAAAAACCCAAGAGTTAACCTGGAAACCACTAAAGCAACTGGTAGTACCTAACGAATTCTGGCTAAGGTTGCTAGAACTAGCCCATGATGTGCCATGCGCAGGGCACTTGGAGAAAAACAAGACTAAACAAAGGCTCATGGCAAACTTCTTTTGGCCTGGAATTGCTAAGCAAGTAGCAGAGTACTGCGGGTCTTCTGAAACCTGTCAGCATGCGGGGAAGGCAGGGCATCACAGTAAAGCCGCTTTGCAGCCTCTGCCTATTATAAGAGAAGCTTTCTTCAGGGTGGGCATGGATATTGTAGGGCCTTTCACTAAACCCACCCGCAAGGGAAAAAAGTACATCCTCACAGTGGTGGATTTTGCCACAAGATACCCAGAAGCTGTAGCACTAGCCTCTATAGATGCTCCGTCTGTAGCTGAGGCTTTGCTAACTATATTTTGTAGAACTGGATTTCCCTCTGAAATCTTAACAGATTGTGGGTCAAATTTCCTCTCCGAGATAATGGAGTGTCCGTAGAAGTGTTGTAGGGTAAAACACTTGAAAACCACTCCTTATCACCCCCAATGCAATGGAATGGTAGAAAGATTTAATGCCACACTCAAAGGAATGATTAGGGCTTATGTAAACACACACCCTAATGACTGGGATGACAAACTGCAACACCTACTCTTTGCCTACAGGGAAGTTCCACAGGAATCAACGGGATTCTCACCCTTCGAGCTGTTGTATGGCTGAAGAGTGAGAGGCCCTCTTGATCTCCTGAGAGAAAACTGAGAAGGTAAACTCATAGAAAACAAAACCTCTGTGGTAGATTATGTGTTAAAACTTAGACAAACCCTAGATACACTCTGTAAACTAGTTCAAGCCAATGTAACCAAAGCCCGAGGTGCAAAAGTTCTGGTATGATCAAAAGGCACACTCTAGAGTATTTGAGGTAGGGGATCAGGTAATGATATTTCTTCCCCTGCGCAAAGACAAGCTTAAGGCTGCTTGGGAAGGCCCCTACACAGTCAGAGAGAAAATAGATGATTTAACCTATGTGGTGGTTAAAGAAAAATCTGAAAAAAGACCCAGGGTAGTACATGTAAATATGATGAAGCCACACTATGAGAGGAGTGGAGTAGTTTTACAGGTGCAGAAGGTCCCAGAAGGAAACCTAGAGACAGGGGGAGAAGAGATAGTAGACATCTTAGACCACTGGTTAGAAGAATGCAATCCAGACCAGCTAAGATGGTCAGAACAACTCAACCTTGAGGACAGGAGGAGAATACTGTCAGTGGTAACAAAATTTTCTGATGTCTTTCAGAACAGACCAGGGAAAACAGATTTGGCTGTACACAGCATTGATACAGGAGACAATCACCCCATAAGGTCACTCCCTTATCGGGTAAATGGAAAAGTGCTGGGAGACATACACAGGGAGGTAGAAGAGATGTTAAGGTTATGAGTAATCAGACCCTCTTTGAGCCCCTGGTCTGCCCCAGTGGTCCTGGTGAAAAAACCAGATAACACCATCAGGTTCTGCATTGATTTCAGAAAATCTCGATAACCAAGCCCGATGCATATCCCATGCCACGAACTGATACCCTTTTAGATCAGTTGAGAGCTGCTAAAATCATTTCTACTCTTGATTTGTGCAAGGGGTATTGGCAGATGAGCCTAGATGAAACTGCCAAACCCAAAACAGCATTTGTCACACCTGATGGGTTATTCGAATTTAACGTGTTGTCTTTTAGATTAAGGAACAGTCCTGCCTCCTTCTAAAGGCTAATCAATCGATTGCTAAATAGATTAAGTTCATTTGCAGTGGCCTTTATCGACGATATAGCCATATTTAGTGAAAATGTAGAAGATCACTTGGTACACCTAAGAACAGTATTGCAGGCTATACGTGAGGCGAGTCTAATAGTAAAACTAAGCATATGTCAGTTTAGAATGCCAGAGGTACTATACTTAGGGCACAGGGTTAGAAATAGTCATATCACACCTTTATAAGACAAGGTTGAAGCTATCAGAACCTGAGACATACCTACAACCAAGAAACAAGTCAGGTCATTCTTGAGATTTGCTGGGTATTACAGGAGATTTGTCCCCCATTTTGGTGAAATTGCTGGACCTTTGACTGATTTAACCAAGAAATGTAAACCTGACAAAATTGTGTAGACTGATGAATATCAAAGAGTTTTTGATAGACTAAAGGACATTTTAAGCTCAAGGCCTGTGTTAAGAGCACCTGACTTTGAAAAAACCTTTATTGTGGCTACAGATGCCTCTGAGACTGGCATAGGTGCAGTATTGTTACAAGACTATGACTCTGTTAAACATCCAGTAGCCTACCTGAGTAAGAAGCTCTTACCCAGGGAGAGAAACCTGTCTACGATCCAAAAAGAATGTCTGGCAGTAGTGTGGGCTCTGGACAAGCTCAAGCCTTATGTTTTTGGGCAGGAATTTACTTTATGGACTGATCATCATGCCTTACAATAGATACAAACAATGCAAAATACCAACTCCAAGCTTCAGAGATGGTCTTGGAAATTGCAGGAATTTCAAATGAACATTGAACATGTGCCTTAGAAAGAGAATGTGATAGCTGATGCTTTGTCTAAGAGATAAAAAAGTTGCCTTTTTGTGTAGGTTAACGTTTCACAATTCTCTTCTGTAAAAGAAAATTGTTCCACTGGAGGAGAAGGGGGGGGGGGAAGATGTGAAAGATTGAAGCCTACACAGGCTTAGGTTAGTTGAAGCCTGTAGGCCCAAACACTTCCCTAAATTAGTTGAAGCCTGAAGGCCCAAATATTTCAGAATGAGAGGGGGCATTTGTGAGTTTCAGTTCACCTAATAGAAGTTAAGTATTATTTCTCCTGTTCAAAGTCACATGGTTATAACCTTCCAATCCTAAGAAGGCTTTATTTGTGTAGGGTGTGGTCAGCTAGAAGCAGAGAGAGACTGACTGCAGAGGAGAGAAGTAGACAGAAGTTAAGTTAGAGAACCTTGTGTTATTTGTCTGTTTAATTTTATTATACTTGCTTTTGAATTATAACTGCTCTATTATGTAAATACCCTAATGCAGTAAGTAAAGTGTTGTTGTTTACCCTGAGTTGTTGGAATGACTTATTCACCACGCCTGAAGTCTATTCTCATGCTACTGAGAACAGGAAAGTAACAGGCAAAGGATTGGTCTCCTGGAACAGGAGAGGCTTTGAGAAGAGGCAGAGATCTTCAAAAAGCAGGTCAAAGGGTCCCGGCAGTAGCGGAACCTTGACAACAGGGCAGAAGCGCAGAGGTGACCTTTGCCTCCATGCTCTTCCTGCCCTCAATAGGATGCCCATAATCCTCTGAGTAAGGAGGGTTACAGGCAGTCACATTGGATTACGTTGCCCCTGTATTTTAAATCTTTGTACTGCTGTTAGGTTTTATTTGGTTATATATTTTGATTTTATACTGTAGTTTTAAACTTTTATATTGTATTTTATCATTTTGTATTTTAAGGTTTTAATTGTTGTGAACAGCCCAGAAGTCTTTGGCTATTGGGCAGTTTATAAATGTAATAAATAAAGAAAGAAAGCTGGAATGACATCATCTTTCAGTATTCTCACCGCTCATAGTTTTGTGATTCTGCTCTCTGAACAAAAATATGCATACAAAAAAATAGGTACAGTAATACCTCGGATCACGAGTAACCCGGTTTGCGAGCTACTAGGAAAACGAGGAAAATTTTAGCATAAATTTAGATTTGAAAGACGAGCAAGTCTCGCAACACGAGCTGCTGCCGCTTTCAAATTTAAATTTATGCTAAAAGCATGTGGAGGTGCTGGTGGCCAGCTCCCTGTCAGGGAGCCCCTGCGCGGTGTGGCTGCTCGCTGGGCCAGCGCCTCCCACTGCTTTCTTGAGCCCCGTGGAGGCGAGGTGCGGCCGCTTGCTCAGCTAGCGCCTCGTGCTGCTGCACCGCCTCCCTGCCCGGAGCCACTCCGCTTTTCCCTACCTTTGTCAGCGGCGGCTCGCTCTGCTGGCGCCTCGCGCGCTGCCATGCCGGCTCCTAGGCAGAGAACCGGCACAGCAGCGCGAGGCCCCTTAGAGCGAGTGGCTGGGCTGCGTCTCCCTGGCAGGGAGACATGTGGAGCCACTCCGCTGTTCCTCCGCTCGCTCTTTAAAATTATTTTCCTCCCACCCCCATACCTTTACCAGCAGCCGCTCGCTCTGCTGGCGCCTCGCGCGCTACCATGCTGCTTCGTTCCCGGGAGCCAGCATGGCAGCGTGCGAGGCGACCGCAGAGCGAGTGGCCGGGCCGCGTCTCTCTGCCAGGGAGCCAGCTTTGCCAGCTCCCTGGCAGGGACCCACGTGGAGCTGCTCCGCCATTCCCCTACCTTTGTGTTTGTAAGCGGAGGCTCGCCGCGCTGCCGGTGCCGCCCTCATCACATCCGGCCCTGGAAGTGATGCCCGTTGCGGCCCCGGAAGTGATGCCCGTCGCGGGGCCGGATGTGACCTGCCAGGGAGACGCAGCCCAGCCACTCGGTCTACGGGCGCCTCGCGCTGCTGTGCCGCTTCCCTGCCCGGGAGCCAGCATGGCAGTGCGCCAGGTGCCCACAGAGCGAGGTGCGGCCAGGAGCCCGGGAGCCAGCACATCACAGTGAGTTTCCCCATTAGAAATAATGGGAACTCCGCTGATTCGTTCCTGCCAGGGAGCCGGCAAATCAGTGATTAAATGGCTGTGTAACGAATCATCTGAGTTCCCATTATTTCTAATGGGGAAACTCACTTTGGTTTACGAGTATTTTGGGTTACGAGCATGGTTCTGGAACGGATTATACTCGTAATCCAAGGTACTACTGTATATTAGGCAAACATGCACGCAAAAATGCATTTATTAAGGGAAAGTGCACACAAAAAGGCAGAGGTAAGTGAAAAATGTACAAAAAAAGCATTATATACAAGGAAAGTGCATGCAGAACATGCATATAGTAGGGAAAGGAAGTGTACAGTTTCTCCAAAAAGTAGATTCTTTTGCTTTTGTTTCTCTAAATTAGGGTTGAAGAACCTCAGGCCCAGGGGCCACATCCAACTCTACAGCTCATTCTGTCCCCCCTTTCCACCAAATGGCCATGCTGCTGCTCCCCCTAGCCCCACACCCTTTCCATAAAATACAAATCATTTGGTGGTTTCCCAGCTTTGTACCCCCCCCCCCATTCTAAAAGGTTGAAATGCCTCTCCTAAGACTTTGTTACTGGAGGTAAGAGCTTTAAGCTTCACCTTTTTGCCTTCAGCCCTGCCAACCAGTGAAATGTGCCCCTGAGAGCTTCTTCAAAATGGAATTCACCCCTTGGGCTGAAAGTGGTTTTGTACCCCTACTCTAAATGCTGATGGGGAGAGGGGGAGGGAGAGGGGTTGAGTGAATGACAGGTCTACTTTCTAATCATAGTGCATGTTTTATCAGGGGCTCTCCAATCACTGTGCTTTGGGGAAGGTGAGGATGAAACCATGAGGTGGCTTTTCTTCCAATGCTACCAGGTCCCAAATTGTTTAGGGCTTTGTAGACTAGTACCAGAACCTTAAACCTGGCCCAGTAATGAATAGGCAGCCAGTGCAGTTCCTTCAGCAAAGGAGTTGCATTCTGAAAAGGGGCAGTTCCTGACAACAACCAAGCTACTGCATTCCGCACTAGCTCCAGCTCCAAGCAGCAGGTAACTCTCCTGTTATAAGACCCAAAGGCTGAAACAGCCTACAACCATTCTACTGTACCAGAGTTAGCATCACTCCCATGGTAGGTTCCCTACTTGATAGATCCTATTTACAGGAATAAGGGGAGAAATGTCATTTGGGGGAAGCAACAGTGTGGAAGCTGGTGGCTGACCGCTATGCACCATCTACAAGGACAATATCCCATTTGTCCATTGGATGGAGTGGCCTTTTCCTCCTCTATCCAGTATTTTCTTTCATCTGCCAAGTATTGACAGAGAAAGTGGGAGAGGGAGAGAGAGAATTATCTCACCGTTGTAGAATTATCTCACATTGGTGGATGAAAAACAAGAGAATGTGGCCTCGTAATTCAGCAGCAATTGATTCAATGAGCTCAGGTCAGGAATTGAAGGGCGAAGGTGCAGAAAAGGATAAGAAAGGGGTGTGTGGAGCAGGAAGAGGGAATGAGAGAATCATTTGGGAAATATATATCATTTTCTGGCCTTTAGGTGGCTGATTGTTTTACTCCCACCCGATATACTCAGATAACTTGGAAGCTGAGCAACATCATCGTATGTGAAAGCCTCCACCCAGTGTAAAGGAATAGAACATTCACTGCTCTTGCTTCAGCTCTGTGAATTTGTATGAGATAATCTGAATGGAATTATGGCCTGATACTTAGGAGCAAAGTCAAGAGGGAGTCTGAGGAAACAGAAGTGCTGCTGTAGGCATTTTTTTCTTCCCTGCGTGCCTGGACATCGCTCCTTGTATCAGCCTCTATTTTACTTTAATTGTGATTGCCACCATCCTGGATCCAATTCAATTGCATTTGTCTGTACAAATTGACATCCTTTTTTGGCCAAAAGGCAGGCTTAAAACTGCAATGAATAGTTCTCTTCTAAGCTTGCTGCAAAAGGCTCCGCAGCCACTGCACTTTAATTATGGATCCTTCTTCCATTATTGCCGCTTCATTTGGAATAATACAGCATGTCTCTCCAAGAACTGTTCAATGCTCAATTATAGCAGGACGCAGTTGCTCTGAAGTTCCCCGGAATCAACTTCAGTAGGCCTCAAGCTTCCTGCATTGGAAGATAGTCTCTGCCTCTCTATACAGCTACTATCAAGCCCCCATCAGTGTATATCATCAGGGGTAGGCAGCCTGGTGTCCTCCAGATGTTTTGGGCTACTTCTCCTAAGCCCCAGCCAGAATAGCCAATGGTCAGAGATTATGGGAGTCATAGTCTAAAATATCTGGAGTGTACCAGATTCCCTACTTCTGGAGTATGTGTTATCCAATAGCCACAGTAGGGGTATATTTAATTTTCACTTTTCAACTGGTGTCTGGAGGTGGATTTGGATGGATGAAGGTGAACAAACTGAACTTTAACTCAGAGTCAGACAAGATGGAGGGACTGTCGGTAGAAACAGACTACTCTGGATGGAGGGTTGCAACTGGTCCTAGAGAGGATTGTGCTTACCTTGAGAGACCAAGTACACACTTTGGGAGTTCTCCTGGACCTGGAACTACTGGGGAAAGCTCAGGTGGCAGCAGTGGCCAGGAGAGCTTTTTACCAGCTAAGGTTGGTACATCAACCAGGACCGGTGCAAGGCAGTTTGGTGCCCTAGGCAAGATCAGATATTTAGCGCCCCCCTTCCCACTTGAGAGCGCTGTATTTTGTTTTCAAGGCGTTTCTGGCACCCCCTTTAGCCCTGCGCCCTAGGCGGCTGCCTAGTTGGCCTAATGGTAGCACCGGCCCTGACATCAACTATGACCATGCTGGGAGAGGATGGGCATTGCTTCAGTTATCCATGCTATATGGACATCCAGGCTAGATTACTGTAATACCCTTCTGTGTGAGGCTGCCTTGAAAGATGGTTTGGAAACTTCAAGCAGTGCCAGTACAAAATGCAGCCCCTTGAGTCCTGGTACGTACTAGGTGGTTAGATCATGAGATAATTATTATGCACGTTTGTGGGCCCAGTTTAAAGTGCTGGCATTGGTCTCTAAAGCCCTAATTAGTTTGGGTCCAATACTTTGAAGGACTGTCTTTTCCCACAACCTCCCCATACCCTGAGATCAGCACTATTAGAGGCACTATTTCTGTACCTGTCCATGAGAGCAATTAGGCTGGTGGGCACAAGGGATAGGGCCTTCTTGGTAGTGCCCCCCCCTTGTAGAACTCTTTTTCAATTGGTGTCCACCAGGCTCCATTATTACAGCCCAAAGGTGCACCTCTTTATCTTGGCCTATATTTGAGTTAGGA
The DNA here is from genome assembly GCA_021292165.1 of Shinisaurus crocodilurus. NCBI lineage: Eukaryota > Metazoa > Chordata > Lepidosauria > Squamata > Shinisauridae > Shinisaurus > Shinisaurus crocodilurus. Next base: position 81,452 of record JAHFWL010000333.1, read on the forward strand.
TTCTACTGGGGCCAGTGTGCATATTGCATACTCTGGTTTTAATTGTTAATTATTATTTTTTTATTGTATCATTCTTCTTCTTATTGACTTTATGCTATTTTATATTTTGTTGCATGCCACCTTGGGAGGGTTTATCCTAAAAGTCAGATCATATGCCTTTTAAAATAAATAAATATGCAAATTTTCCTCCATTGAGCACCTTGGATGTGTTCCAAGGTACTCAGTGTACCATAAATAGTTCTATCCCTCCTTGCATTTTATTATGGAATAAGTATTCACGACTAGACCAGGGGTGTTGAACTCCTTTCAGCCCAAGGGCTGAATTCCATTTTGGAGAAGCTCTCGGGGGCCACATTCCAGTGGTGGTTGGGTTGAAAGCAAACAGAGGTGGGGCTGAAGGCAAAAAGGCATTTCAACCTTTTAAAATGGGAAGGGGAAAACTGCACAAAAGCCATGAAAACGCCAAATGATTGGTGGCTGGTAGGAAGGGGTGGGGCCAGGGGGACTCACAGAGGACTGAATTTGGCCCCCAGGTTTGAGATTCCGCATTCTTGGACTAGACTCTACTTCATCAAACTCATGAAGGTGTGTGTGTGTGTAGGGGTGGAGGAGAAATTTGTAAGTGTGTATATATGTAGAGGGGGGAGATTGTAAACAGTTGGGTAAAAATGGTAAAGAAATGCAAAAAAAATGCAGTCTGTGACTGTGACCACTCCATTAATGCTAAAATGTATGCGAAATAAGCACAGTGACCATTTACACCTGTAGTGGGACAGGAAACCATTGTCTCTATTCAAAGGGATGTTGGAAAAAAAATATGGTGTGCTGGGGGTGAAAGACAGAGTTGTGCTTAATTCCTAAAATGAAAGATGCAGGGGGATCAAGGCTTCCTGGAAGTAACACCTCCTATTCTGAAACTGATTTCACATAAATGTAACCTATAGCCTTGAATCCTCCTATCCCTGCCCCCCACCTCCGTTCATAATTACTTAAACTGTAGTAACCCCTTGGTAATAACACTATCTTAGCTTTGTTGTGCTAATTTAACACCTATGGTCAGAAAAAAAAACTTCATTGAAGCCAACAAACCATGGGAGCACGTATTTGCCTCTCCCATTGAAATCAAAAGGATGTTAAGGCTGCAGTCCTTTACCTACCTACCTGGGAGTAAGCCCCCTTGAACTCAGTGGGACTTACTTCTGAGTAGATATGTATAGGATTGCACTATAACGTGCTTAACTTTGGCTCGATGTTGTCCAATATCTGCTCCAACTAGAGAGAGCAACATATTTTAACCCTGCACTGTGCTTATGCTATAAGCCTAGTTGAGAGCAACAAATCTTTTTCTTTTCGACCCTTCAAATTTTGCTTCACAAGGTGACTAGCTTTTCTGTAAACAAGTGCTTATAAACTAATCCCTGACGAAACTTCAATTTATGGCCTCTTGTTTATGAGTTACTGCCCTATTGATTTTAACATTTATTTGTCCTTGAAAGGCACACTTGTCTCCTTTTAAAATGAATAATCATAATAAAGAAATATATGTATTTCCATAACTCACTTGACCAACTCTCGTTATTTCCAGCATTCATTCCTCCCAAATCATGGTTATTACATCTTAAAGAGCTGTTGAATAATGTGATCAAAAGGATAGGGAAATAATGCAAGGATAGTTCATAAGACAGGCCTTGGCATAATCTACGTACTTAGGGCACAGTCCTATGCATGTTTAGACAGAAAAAAGTCCTACAGCTCCCAGCATTTTGGATGGTGTAGGACTTATTTCTGTCTAAACATGCATAGGACTGTGCCCTTAAACTGTTTTATTCATCATAACTCTCTAGTCACTGCACCTATCCTTCTGAAATTTTACAGGTTTTCTGCCTAGGGATACCTCTATGATGTATACCATTTTCCTAGTCACTACCAACAATCTCTTTTAATGAGTTTATTGGAACAGTTTCCATTTCTTAACATGTGTACAAAATTCCGGTCCTCAGCAGAGAGAAGGACTGCATGGGCAATCCCCCACCCCCTCCAAATGTTCAATGACATGGCTGAAAGGGGATTATGCTCTTTTTTTGAAAGACAGAGGAAAGAGAACACACACATACACACAAAAGAGGTGGGAAGGGAGAGGATATCCAACACACACCAGATGCTGCTCTAATTGACTATGCATTTTCTTATCAACTTTGTATTTTCCATGTTTTGGGAGCGACATAACAAAATTACATCAAGCCAACATGCAGTGTCAATACAAGGGAGGGATAAGATTAGAAAGCCGTGGTGATAGATACTGTTATTGCAGAAATAAAGAGATGATGCCAAGGACTGTCCAATTATTGAATCTGATTGCTGCTGAGCTAAGTCCTAGAGGCAGAACAGTGAGGGCTGGATGTGCCAGTTGTCAGCTAAAATATAATGATGTGGATTGTTCTGTAAGGGCATATTTGATGTACATGCAATCTGCCACCCATGGAGAAAGTGTTGGTAGTACCATCTTCCATTAACTTAGATACTATTTCTGTTTCCGATACTAAAAAAATTACAAGTCAGTAGTATGTTGTGTAATAAAAAATGTATTATTATTATTATTATTATTATTATTATTATTATTATTATTATTTAAAAAAAACATTACATTCACGCCAACAAGTAGCCTCTTGTTCTACCATCTTGTGAAAGGGTGAAAAAAAATTGTTTGTATCTAGATCAGGGATAGAGGACCTGCTTTGCATGCAAAAGGTCCCAGGCCCCCAGCTTCAATCCCTGGAATCTCCAGGGAGAGCTAGGAAAGAATCCTGCCTGAAACCTGGAGAGCCGTTGCCAGTCAGTGTTGACAATACTGGGCTAGATTGGGTTGAGACCCACTACTGGGTTGCTGCTTGACCTAAACTGGGCTGTGACAGCAGCTCTACCACTGTACAAATATATGGTAAAAATTAAGTAGTGGCAGGTCCCAAAATGCATATTTGGGCTAAAGGTGGGTCCCAGATCTGAAAAGGTTGCTGATGATGCCTTGCTGATGAAGCTGGTCCCATACATGATCTCAGCTGCCCTGCCCACCCAGAAACAATTTTTTCATGGCAAGTAGAGATGGCTCAGAATTCCATTTCAGTTCATTTTTTCCTAAGAACTTACCAAATTTCACAAATTTCTTCATATTCAGGTTGAAAAGAACTTGAGATTAAAAGAATAATGAACGTGGGAGAAATCAAGACCCACAGATTCATCCATACAGGCCCAGATCTGTGTTTAATCCTTGAGTTCAACCATGTTTGTGGTACTGAATTAAGGGTGCCACCTTGTTTTTTCTGACAGGCTCTTCATTTTTAACAGCAATATAACAAGTGGGTACAACATGGTCCACTCCATCCTGGAAATAGCTGTACCTGTTGAATCTGGCTCGGGCAAACGGGTGAGAATTTTGTTTCAGTTAGTTTTTGATAAGAATTTACTAACATTTGCAAATTTCTACATATTCAAGACAAAAAGACATTCAGATTTTTTAAATTTAAAAAATAATAATGAATGTGGGAGAGGCCAAAATTGACAGATTCGCCAAACTAGGCCTAGGGCTTTGAGTGCTTAGCTCTCTCAACATTCTGGGTTTGACTCCTTGTGTATTCAGCCATGTTGATGTTAAATTTGTGTGGCCACCTTATTTTTCTGACAGTCTGTTCATCTTTAACAGTTGTATGTCAGTCAGGTACAACATGGTTCTCTCCACGCTGGGAATAGCTGTAGCTATTTAACTTGGCCAGTGCAGATGGGTGGGGATTTCATTTTGGTTAGGATTCAGTAAGGATTTTCCAAAATTTCAAATGTCTTCATATTTGGGATGGGGGGGAAAAATTGAGATTGGGAAAAAAAAAAATGAATGTGGGAGAAGGAAAAATAAATCCATTTGCCCATCCCTAAATTAGCAAGTTGTGGCTAAAGAAACATTTGAATCAGCTTCATGACAGATGTAAAGAATGAAAACAACAACAACCCTGAAACTTCTATTGTAGAGATGTCATTGCACCCTGCCCAAACTGAATCTATCTAGGGATGTGTGCAGAGCTCAATTGGGGGGTGGAAGTCCAGCGAACTCGCTGGGCTCGACCACCCGAGCTCCACACTCGCCCGAATTTCCCCCCGGCTCGACTCACATTCTTGCAAGCCGAGCCAGGGAAAGTGACTTCCAGTTTCCGGCGCTATGTTGTTTACGTAGAAACCGGCCTAATTTGTGCAAATTAGGCCATAATTTGTGCAAATTAGGCTGTTTTCTATGTAAACAACTTAGTGCTGGGGACCAGGACCCGCAAGTGGCTCAGCTAGTGCTCCCACTCGGCTCAGCTCATGCAGCAGGAGCACTCAGCTCCTACGCTGCGAGTCGAGTGCCAGGCGGGTTGCCCATCCCTACGAGATGTAGGTATGATAAATATTACATGTAAAATGCAGGATCAGTCCTGAAGCACTGCATAAAGAGACAAAAAAGAATCTAAGTGAAAGAGTTTTTAGTGTGAACAGAGAGACAACAGGTGTGAAGTGCACAAAGCACCACTGGTCAGCAGATAGCAGACATAATGCACCATCTGCTAAGCCATCATCAGGTTAATACAAACAGACATTTAAAAAAAACCTTTAAAAATACTCATCCATATCTTTCATAACTTGAGTAAGACTCAGCACCTTTGTTGCAAGAAGATTGACATTAACAAAGACTACAGGCAAAGAAAAAGCAGATGGGGTGAGGGAGAAAAGCACCATGCAGAAAATATTCAAAATTCAAGCACCAGGAACTAATTGAACACAATATATAACTATTGCAGTGGATGGTTAACAAACACCAAGGAACTATAACTGTCCAGCATTCTTCTACAAATGATTTGACCAATTAACTTACTACCCCACTGAAAAAGAAAAAAAAGATACAGACTTCAGGATGTAAAAGAAAAGAAGGGTTTGTTTAGAGAAAGCTTTTGCAGCACCTGCTTGGTGCCCAGACATACAAGAAAAACATATTATTTATCCAGCTCCTGGTGAATCAGAAGACATGGCTGGTGGGCTGCATTTAGCTGAATGAGTCATAGTTGTACATTCGTGATTTAGATCCAGGGTAGTGTAGTGGACAGAGTGTTGGACCTGGACTGGGGATGCCTAAGGACTGAATTCCCACACAGTAAAGCTCACTGGGTAGCCCTAGGCAGGTCACTGCCTCTCACCATAAACTATCTCATAAGGTTGTTGTGAGTATTAAGTGGGATTACCACATGTACCCTACCTGGTGATGGATGGATGAGACACTTTTGGTTTCTCTCCATTTCTCATTTTTTTACAAAATTGTTGAGTTCTGTGGATTTTTCTTAATATATTCTTTTTTTGTACACAATTTTGCCTAAAATACACATCATTTGCCAGCAATTTTCCTAATATAATGCATTTTTTAATACTCTTTTCACCAATATATGCATTTGTTATACATTTTTAAATGGGAATACGTCCTTGCAAAATTTGAAGAAGTGTGAGTTTCGAAGGATAACTGAGTTTCGGTTCATGTATTGGCTTGAAAGTGCAAAATTAGGTAAGTTCTCATTAAAATGAGAACTGAACACATTTCTCCCCCCATTCCTAAAGTGGAGGAAGGATAGGATTCAAATGTGATAAATACTAACCAATAAATTTACTGGTGTGGTTGGACTGTCCACAATGGCAAAGGATTTTGATCTGATATTTTTAATTATTTCATTATGAGCGGAGGAAATCAGAGTTGTTAAAGTTCATGCTAACCAGAATACACTCACCTCTAGCCATTTGTACCCCATGAATGCATGTGTGGGGTTGTCAACCACTTTTGGATGTGGGATGCCAAAATCAATTAACATTCATATTCATTGCTGCCATGCAACGACCCAATGGGAATGATTACATCTTGCATGATGTTGTTCCCACTGGGTTGAAGAAAAGAACAGATTAGGTTTTTGCACATTCCGCACTGAGCAGCATGGCGGTAACTGGCAGGTAGTAGTAGAGGGTGCTCCTATTTAAATAGGCTTGTCAGGCACAATTGCTAGGCATCATGGGTAGGGCACCTAAAAAGTCAGTCATTGGTGACACCCAGAGGTGCCTTTATGGTGAAAAAGAGATTCCTGGGACCCACCACATAGGGTTGTGAGTCTCATAGTCTGAAGGGAACCCCCTTTGTTGCCCACATGACTCAAACACTTAAGAGTTGTGGGTCTTGAGGGGTTGGGACTCAGGAGAGTACCCTCAACACCTAGGTGTGTGGTCGGGTGTGGGGATAGAGATTGGGCTGGCCCTGGCCTCAGGACTAGGCGAGGCTCACCTTTGTTAGCTAATGTAAGAAGACCCTCACAAATACCATTTTCATATCTCTCTTTGTTAATTCAATAATGTTGTGTCCCTAGCCTTACCCAAACTCCTGTGCCTAGCTTGGTCATTTCTGGGGGTCTGGTCACAAACATCAGTTAGGAAGGAGAGACAACAAAGTAACTGGAACAATTCTATGAAGCAAAATTATTAAGAAATACTGAAATGGAGAGGATAGTTCTGCATATTGAAGCACTGGGAGGGCATGATCATGAATATGCATCAACTAGCATGCCCTTAGGCATTGAGAAAATTCAAAGAATAACTCAATCCGAAACATTTCCAACTGCTTATGCTGATGGTTCATTACCTTATTTTACTGGGAAGTCATTGGGCATTTTAAATAGTAGTCTACTTTATCATAGCTTAAAAATGTAATTTTGATGGTGGTATGCAAGCTGGGGGTGGGGTGAGGGAGTTAAGTGTTAGGATTTCTGTTTTTTGTGTTTTGGCCTGATTGTCATTAAACCTGGATGTTTATCATTTTAAAGCTGGGGGGGGGGGGATAGAGACAAGCAAAGTCACTGTCATCTCAGCTGCTACTGAATACCAGCTATATTAAGAACTACGGTAAGTGGCATTTTTAGTGTAACATTTTTTGACTAACTTTTAGTTGTTTCACCTCTTTGGTTTGTTGGGTCCATGCTTCGGTTTTACTAAGGGCTGAACTGTATGTTTCTGCCTGTTTTGATTTTGGAGGCCAAAAGGAGTAGTACTAAGGGAGGACAGAAATATTTTCTCCCAAAAACCTGAATTGTGAGAATGTTAATGTTTTCCTGACTCTTTTTGCTACTATTGTTTCCTTTCTTTGCTGCTGTGGCAGCACCACTTTTCTTCTTCTTCCCATTAGGTGTTTTCTTTTCACACAATGAATGGGAAGATGTCATGAGGATGCCATGTAGTCAGTTAGATCTTGCTACATGATGGCAGTCTGGGGGGAAAAGGCCAATTGGGAGCAAAGGCAATACTTACTAGAGAACTTGCATTGGTGATTCCTGAAAGTGGGGAAATGTGTATTGTACAGTATAATGCCAACAGTGCTATGTACCCAGTCAGATTTGGCTTCATGTTGACATCACTGAGTCAAGGCAAACAAAAAATTCAGGAAGCACTGCCTTCACTCGGTGGGTAAACATGTATGCCCCCTTTCAATGCAATCAGCCCTCCCAGAGGAGCACCGTTTCATGCTACCCAAACTATAGTTCCCCCTTTTTATCCCAGTCCAACTTCAGCTGTAGCTATAAGATGTTACTTACTCTATTTCATTTGAAATGAGATCTGGGTGGATCTCCGCTCCAGTAGAATCAGAGGCCAGAACCACAGTTTGCCACTGGAGTGGAAAGCATTTACAGAGCAGATTCTATATCCACTGTTTTCCAGGAGATTACAGTCCTATTCTGAAAATACATTAGATGCACCACTGAACCTACCTTCCATACCTTATGCCTATGGTGCACTAAACTGGAGTAATATTGCTGCCCCCTCAGCATGCTGGAGAACCCTATGCATGCCTGGAGTGGACTGCAAAATCCATTCCAGATGCCAGAAATCTACTCTAGAGATTGGTGGAGTGGAATGGATACTGTACTTTTATACTGATAGGGGTAGAAAAATGAGGGAAGCTGTTTGGTTTCTACGACTTTCCATTTTTTCATCATCCCCTTTCTGCATTTTTGCTATTATTTTTGGTAAAAATCCACACCAAAATTCATACACATTTTGGTATGCATTTCTCCTAATGTATTGGGGTGGGGTTCCCTGCTTTTCTCTTAATGTATGAGGGATTTTTGTACATACTTTTGATTGCAGAACTGCATCACTAAATTCAGAGAAGTGAATAAACTGGAGGATAATTGTGTATTGTAGTTTGAGAAGTGCAAATTAGGCTAGTTTGTATTAAAATGCAAACCAAATGAATTTCTCTGCCATCCCTAACACACATGTATACACACACACACACACACAAATATTGGTTTGGATGATATTTTTATTCTGCAATTGTGATGTTTTTTAACTGTATTTTAATGTGTATGTTATTGTTTTAATCTATTTTAAATCATTTTTGTAAGCTGCCTTGTGCCATTTTTTCGTAGAAAGGCGGAGTAAATCAAATAAATATGGAGGAGCAAGACCATTCAGTTTCACTCTGAAAAGTTTCAGTGGGTAATGGAATGAATCCATTGCACTTTCCATCAAAACCTTTCAGAGCAGAACTTAATGGTTTTGCTATCACTATACAGTTCACTAGTCCTGGGAGAGGTCATACTATAAAGCTAAATAATTTCCTCAAACTAGTTATGAAAACAAAAAGGAACAACCATCACACCCAAGGACAAACATGAAAAGTTGACATAGCAATATTATAGAGCAGTGCTTTACAAACGGTGCTCTACAAAATTCTGGGGTACCTTGGAAGCTTATTAGAAGTTCATGAGAATATCAGTAATGGCAGACAAGCTTACCTGAAAGGCAGCATGCTTACCACTACTGATCTTTCCCTCACATTTAGATTACTGCAATATATTATATGTGGGCCTGCCTTTGAAAATGGTTCACAAATTTCATCTGGTCCAAAATAGGGCAGCAATATTGTTAACAGGGACTGGCCAATTTGATCATATTATGCCAGTACTTTATGATCAGCATTGGCTGCCAGTCTATTTCCAGGCTCAATTCAAAGTGCTGGTATTAAACCACAAAGCCCTGAATGGCTTGGAGCCAGGTTACCTGAAGGATCTTCTGTTCCCATATATACCTGCCTGGACCCTGGCCTTTCTCCAGGTGCCCACACAGAATGTGGCTTGCCTGGCACCTACACTGTGGTATTTTGGTGCCAGGTGAAGACTTTTTTTATTTTCCCAGGCTTTTTAATCCTTTAGTTTTAAAAACTTTTCACTGCTGCTGGCTTTTACTCTGCTCAGTTCAAATTGGGCAACAATGAAAAGCAGCAGGTTTGGCAGTAGTCTGCAAGAACACTGCCCTAGCATATGCCAGAAAATGCTCTGCAATACACTGGGTCTCTCTGGCAGGCAAATTAAGACTAAAAGGGGTTCCCTGAAGGTAGAACATTTGAAAGCCAGTGTGTTATAGAGATTGGATTCTTACATTACCACATGGGCAGAAGACAGACTGGAGTTCAGAGATCTTGGAACACGGCCTAGATGAGGGATGCAGAACTTCAGCCTCGGGAGACAAATATGGCCCACCTGGGAACAAATCCAACCTGCTTGGGGTTCTCCAGATTGCCAAGCCCCCCTCTGGCCCCATCAACTTTCCCCAACCATTTTGTGGTTTCCTGACATTTGTGTCATTCCCCCCCCCCATTCTAAAAGGTTGAAATGCCTCTCCTAAGGCATAGTTACTGGCAGTACAAACTTTATGATTGTTGTTGCTGTTGTTGAAATATGCTGGTGTTTTGATTATCCTTGGCCTTGGCCCCTTTGCTTTTGGCCTTTTGCAACCCCGCTCATGACTGGAATGCAGTCTCCAAGAGCTTCTTCGAAATAGAATTTGACCCTCAGCCTGAAAGAGGTTCAACACCCCCAGGGCCGGCGCTACCGCTAGGCAAACTAGGCGGTTGCCTAGGGCGCATGGCTGAAGAGGGCGCAGAAATGCTGCGCTCCTCTTCACTGCCGCTGCCACGCCGCCCCCGCCGGGCCTCCTCCCCTGCCCACCCGCCCACCCGCCGAAGCCGCACCTCCCCCGCCCGCCGAAGCGCCTCCCCCGCCCGCCGAAGCCGCCGCCGCACCTCCCCCGCCTGCCGAAGCGCCTCCCCCACCCGCCGAAGCCGCTGCCGTGCCTCCCCCGCCCGCTGAAGCCGCCCCCTCCCCCGCTACCTACCTTCTCAGCGTCGCTTCCGGAGCCCCGCCCGCGTTGTTTTGGCGGGAGGAACCAGGGCAACAGGGCTTAAACAGCCCTGTTGCCCTGGTTTCCCCGGCAAAAAACAGAGCGCGGGGGTCCCGTCGCGTCACTTCCTCTTCGGAGGCGGCGGCGGCAGCAGCCAGGGCGGGGGAAGGTAGGTAGGTAGGTAGGTAGGTGGTGGTGGCGGCGGCGGCGGCATGGGGGGGTTGTTTGCAGATCAGGGCTGCTTTGCTCCGGAGCCCCCCCCACGGCACGATAGGGGGGGCCCAAATTTTATTTCGCCTAGGGTGCCAAACTGCCCTGCACCGGACCTGAACACCCCTGCTATGGGTGTTGAAAGCAGAGATGCGCTTTAGCAGGTGGTTCTGCAGCCCTGGCCAAGAACTAGCATGGCCTTGTTGTGGGACAACTCTGGTCCTGACTTCATGTATGGGGGGCATTTTAAGAGGACGCTTGTCATTATTTGGGGATGACTGGAATGAACTGCAGAGTGTGGAAAGAATGATTTTTTTTCCATCCCCAATCAACTGATAGGACCTTCTTAAAATACCCTCCAAGTATGAAGTCCAAGGCTGTCCTGTAACTCCCACTGAGCACATGCCGAAATAATACTATCATGAGGAAGCTCTGTAACGTTCTTATTATTTCGGCCAACTTCCAAGGACTGGGATCAATTCAGTCAAGAAGATTGTGGCAAGGTTTTGCTTTGTTGCATATTTGTTGATTGTTTTTTTTAAAAAAAATAATTAATAAATATAGAACACCCATCCCAAGGCTTTGGTGTTGGGCAAACTCAATATAGTCACAGACTCTAGCCTGGCTGTCAACTCTGCTTAAGTCTGTATTTTATCAGTGGTTTAATTATAGTGATATATAACTGAATGTAAAGACTAAGGTCAGTTTCTCTGTGAAAGTGGCCAGTAACAAGAGTAGCTAAATGACCCTAACAGAAATGGCTCAAAAGGTGTAAGCTACATAATGACATCCATTACCACAATAAGTTGAAGGCTGGTATTGTATACAATAAATCACTATCTGTGCTGATGAAAATAATTGGACATTTATTTAGTGGCCCTTCTGCCACAGGGTTAATAGAACCAAACAGGGAATTTGCTAAATAACAGGGCATGCCACGGGTCAATTTCTATAGTCGCTGAGTAATTTCATTTGTTCCCAAGCACACACTTTACTTTACAGACAAATCTATGTGTATAGCAATCATTTGGTTCACTGATGTACTTCAGAACACTTAAATGATGATGTACAATTCTGTGCAACTGAAGAGTTTCTATAAACTTAGACAGCCTCTGTAGGAAGCAAGTGGGATTTGGAACAAAATATTGAGGTGTGGAGATGGAGTGCTCCTGTTCAGCCATGCCCTGCTGCAGGATATGCCATTCCATTTCCCTCTCCTCTGTGGTTTTATATCACCCCCCTACAGACCTTCATGAGTAGAGAGTGATGGATGTGATGATGGAAGGGGCGGGGCTACAGTGCTCTTCTTCCTCACATGTTTGATCTAACACCACGGTAAGTGAGCACCTGAATAGGGCTTGCCTCTTTATACCTATCCACAAAGAGACACTTGATGTAATTGTTCAGCTGTTTTATAGCACACAGACACATTTTGATCTGGCCTGCCACCACCCATTTAGTGTTTTTTTTATTCTGCACATATCATTTACCTAAAGTAAGGCTGAGATTGGAAACAGACATCCTCCCCCCCCCCCCATCCACCAGGATCACTTTACATCTGCCTCTTAGATTGGTAATTTGCCAATCTGTATTCAAGAGCATGGTAGCCCTTATGAATCCTACACAAAGTGGCCTGGGGAAAATGACTACCTTTGTGGCTCAGACTTTAATACAGTAATATCCACAAAGAAGCACGAGCAAATAGTAGAAGCACTGTTCTGCATAGCATATTAGAGGAAAGAATGTTTCAGCAGCATACATAAGAGGGCTGCAAACAGATCACTGACAAGACATGTGTTTCCTTGGGTCAAGTAGTAGAGGAGGGATTTGGCTCTCAGGTTCTCAAACATATGAAACATATACTGCCTAGTATCAGATGGATCACTGGTATGTACACATTGAGAGCTTAAAACAAAATACACACAAAGAGAAAAAGAGACAATGGGCTGTTCACACATTTATTTACATCACTTGATCTATCATCATCATCATCATCATCATCATCATCATCATCTTAGTTTCAAAAGCCAGTGTAATGGTTAGAGTGTTGGACTGGGACTTGGAAGATCTGGGTACTAGTCCCCACTTAGCCATGAAACTCATGAGTCTCATTGGGTGACTTTTGGGCCAGTCATTGAATCTCAGCCTAACCTTCCTCACAGGGTTGTTGTGAGGATAACATGGAGAGGAAGAAGACTATGCTGTTTCTTTCAAGAAGGGAAAAGGTGGGATACAAATGTAATTTTGTATTATGGCCTTGTTTAGGCACTGTTGTAAACTTCAGCTATTGGGCAGTATAGAAATGAAATTAAATAATTTAAAATAATATTTATTTAATTTGGGCATTGCTTTTCCACATAGTTTCTCACGGCAGAGGAACAGATAGTTCTACACTTCTCTTGTAAACTTGGGCCTGCTTTGTACATCATTTGCTTTTTCTACACTGTTTGGTTTTCTTCCCTTTCTCAGGGCAGTGTACGGTATGTATATATGAGGATCCTAATGGGTCTCTCATCCAGGTAGCTGCCTAACACAGACCTTCTTAGCTTTAGCATCGTATGATGATTTTAGACCTTAGCTTACTGGGCAGTGGAATGTATTGAATACCTCAACTGCGAAAGCATTGTTTGAGTAGATATGAAGTAATATCAAAATGGTGTATATCTGCACACCAATAGCCCATTCATACATGCAAATGAGTCATCACTTGATGTGGCATCAGCTAATGAACATGCATATGTGAACCCAGTTGCCTAGAAAAGAAAAACACAAACTAGCTAATCACATTCCTAATAGATTAGAAGCCAAACACAAGATCTAAGAATGGCAAGAAGTACTCAAAGAACCCTGTGTTGTGTTAAAGAAAAACAACAACAACAACAACAAACGTTTGTGAGCTTTTTGTGCAAAGAGTTCCTGAGCATATGCAAAGTTTTGGTGCCTTTTGGAGTCTCCACCAGTCCTGTGTTTAGTGAAGAGAGAGAGTGTGCTCATAACCAAAACACATACTTCCTCAGATCTGAACTAGAGGTGAGAAGTCCCAAAATGAAAAGAAAAATTATTTGTTATAGCTGCTAGCAAAATCAAACAGAATATTTAAAAAATATGGCAGCAACACTCATGAGTTTTTGTGGCTGCATTCAAGTTTTGCCTTTAAGTTTTAGTGCCCAGTTTTGTTAGAGTGGACTTTCCTGAATTTTACCCCTCCCAGTATTTAAAAAAAATATATATCCATGCTTAGTTAGTTTTTTTGCCAAAGGCAAACCAACAAGGCATCTTTGAGTTAATGTGGGCAGTTTACTTTCAGAATTTATGCTTGGCTAGTAGCTTTATGGCAAGCTAGCAGAATTTTGTTAAATAGTATTTGGGTGCAACATAGCACAGTAGCACCAAGATACTAAAAGAATTGTAATTCCTGTTTCACTTTATTGTTATTAGGCTGGCTTTCAAGAAAAGTGTTCTAGTTTAAATTACACAAGTGCTCCCTTTGTGGCTTATGCTGGCTCAGCTTGTCTGGGCGTGGAGGGCTGAGCCAGGTCAGTCCTGGTTGTTGCTTGGATGGGAGACCCCTCCTCTAGTTTCCTGCATTGAGCAGGGGGTTGGACTCGATGGCCTTGTAGGCCCCTTCCAACTCTATATCTATGAATCTATGAAACCAGGTCCAAATGCCTGGTAGTGAATGGCACTTGAAAGTTTGAGGTGATAGGAACATTCTCTGTGGTGTCTCCATGATGGCTCATTCATACATGCCTGGGATGGGGAACCTCCAGCCCATGGGCCAAATTCAGCCCACCAGGCCAGCCCATAAAGCCTCAGGCCCACTATGCCACCTTCACACAGCCTCCCCTAAGCACTATCTCCTAAGAAAGCAGAGGGAGCTGTGACAATGTTAGTTCTATTTAAAGTGGAAAATACCTAGTGAGGTTTGTATATAGTGTGCCTGGAGTGTATGATTGACAGTGAATGGAATGTTCAGATGGGGCTTGCGTGTGATTGGCTGGGGAAGGAGTGACTGGATTTTAAAAATAAAAGGCAGTTAGAGAGAGAGAGGGCAGTTAGAGTGGGGGTTGGACTTGGAAAATAAGGAGATAGGAAGGCTTAGAGATTAGTCTGTTAGAAGAGTGAGAAGTGCTATATCCCGAAAAATATTTACTTACCTGTTATTGCCTGAAACCTATATTATATTTATTTATATATTTGATCCCTGAATCCCTTATGTTCCCTGACCCTGATTTCCTACCTGTGTTCCCAAAATAAATCTTGCTGTGTGTGTGTGTGTGTGTGTGTGTGTAGTGTGTGTAGGGATTGGGAAGGGGAGCCTGAGTGAAAGAGGCACACACATAGTAGAGAGTAATATCTGTGGAGAAAGAAGAAAAGTGGCAGTGAGGGGAATAAATGTGTTCAGGTCATTACCCTAGTTAGCCTGAGGCTGTTGGGACCAAAGGCTTGTGAGGAGAGGGGAGTGCCCCAGGGTACTGCTGGTGTGTCTCTGAGGGATTGGGAAGGGGAGCCTGGGTGAAAGAGGCTGAGCATTTTCTGTGAATCCCGGGTGGAAGGCAAGCAGGATACCTGAGGGAGACATAGTAACCTGGGTGCGGTGCCTGAGTATAAAGGCCCAAAGCTCAAGTAGTGTATAAATCGAAAGAGTAAGGTGGCTAAAACCAGGGATGTTGAAGAGTCCTTGGTTTCGAGTCACGAGTCAAGTCACGAGTCTTTGGACCCGAGTCTCAAGTCTGAGTCCGAGTCCTTGGTCCAAAATGGTGACTCACGAGTCACGAGTCACTCCCAAAACTGACTCCACGAGTCCCTATTAAAATCAATGGGGGGTTTTCCCAACAAAATAAGGCTATTTCAGATGTGTGGCTTAAATAAATTCTAGGCACAAGTGTGCCTTTTTATTTCAAAACTTTGCAACTGATTTTGGCAAGAACAGACCAGGCAGACAAACCCAAAATAACCAGATAGGCAGAGGCGGCAGGGAACCCCAAAGCAGGCAGGCAGAGGCATTTGTCTTGGACAATTCAAACTGTGGAAATGGTTAAGAAGAGACCAGGCAGGCAGAGGAGGCAGGGAACCCCAGACAGGCAGGCAGAGGCAGCCAAACCCAAAATGTCTGAAAGGTTGCATTTTAGGAAAATGATTTTAGAAAATAAACTTGCTGTACTTCCTAAAACCTATCCATGTTGCATTTGAGGAACACGATTTTGAAACACGAGTCCTTGGTCTCGAGTCCCGAGTCAAGTCTCGAGTCCTGAGTCGAGTCTCGAGTCTCGAGTCCCATTAAAAATATTGGGACTCGAGTCTGACTCGAGTCAGTGGGGGGACTCGGTCCGACTCACAAGTCGAGTCCTAGAGTCCGAGTCCCCATCCCTGGCTAAAACACTCTACTGAGGGCTTCCACAAGTGTGGGGCAGAGACGGGTGTGTCACAGTTTAAAGTGGTGGCAGCAGGAAAATAAAAAAGTTGTGGGGGTGGTTGCACTAGAAAGACCTTAATGTTGCAGTCATCATGCAGTCAATATGCAGATAAATGAAACAGCCAAGAAATGGATCAACCTGCTCAAAACCTGTGGTATAGTAGTGTCCTATATGAGCTTCTCAGGCTTTATTATGGTACACTTTAATGCCATGAAGAAGTCCCATTTCCATTTAGCTCCAGGTTTATTGGTGGTTTGTCCCACTCATTCCTGTAAAAAAAAAAAACAAGTGAAGGGGTATTGATATCATCATCATCATCATCATCATCATCATCATCATCATCTCCTTCATTTCAGTATAAATACATGCAAATCAATGTACAAAATAAAAACAAGATTTCAAATACCATTACTATCATCCAGAGCTTTGAGGAGGAAGAACCTTCACCGAACAAGAGCTGAAGGCATCCTACCCCTGTTGTGACTATGCTGTAGTGAATAGAACCCTGGATGCAGAAATAAACTGCTGTTGTACGTTGAAGTTCCATGCAGCTATCACAGTTAAGAACCATTGACAGATGTATTGTCCATGAATTTTTCTAATCCTCTTTGAAGGTCATCTAAGCTGGTGGCTGTCATGACATCTTGTGTGAGTGAATTCCATACATTACTTATGCATTGTGTGGAGACACTTGCATACCTTGTGCCTGTCTTGCATGTTTTGATCTTTTCTAAGTGCGGCATTCCACATCTAACTTAATGCACCCATGACATTATTAAGAGGCCAATCCAAGAGCTCACAGTTCAACATAGGGAAGTCTCTGCAGTGTGTACACCTGTTGACCTTGTTTCCCCCTAATGTACTTGGGAAATCAATAAACATGTGCATGGTCAAGGTCTTCCAGTAGAAAACAAAATCCGCTAAGAGCCTCAACTCTTCTCATCAGCAGGACATTTCTTCAGTGATATGCACACATTTCAGGGCCAAGAGGAGAACAAGGGAAAAAATCAGATTAAGATACAAGAAAATTGCAGAATGAAATTACTTTAAAAGTGGTATAAGTGTTTTCCAGTAATGGGTTATCTCACCTTTGCAAGAGCTTGAAAGTGATTGAAAGGAGTCCTTATTTAGAATAAATACTGACTACATTTTAATCTCACTTAGGAGGTCACATCAATCTAAAGTCAAGGGAAACACAAGTGCAGGTCAGTTGCATTAAATCATCCTTCAAACACCTGTAGCACAGCGCCGGTTACTTTGCTGCTATTTTTGTGGCTAATAAATATCATCTGTATCCAGCAACATAAAGTACTAGTCTCTGGCACTGGCAGCCAATGTAACATGAGCAGGGCCACTGTATAGATTGTATTCCCTACTAGATCTACATATGCAGAAGAAAGGGAAGTGGAGAGGAGACAGGTGAATCACAACTTCATAGAATGTACCATTTCAGGCTGCAAGTGGAATATCATTTTTTTTTTTTACTGCTGCTCTATGTAATTACATTTTAAAATGTAAAACCCCAGAAATGCAAAGCTACCTCAGCAGGGAGGTTTTGCTCCAGCTTACATTCTCACACACCAGTGTTTTTTGTTTGTGTGTTCATTGGGTTTTTACTTACAGGGATTTTTTAAAAGAAAACTTTGGTGGAAAGCATTCAAAAATGGCATCCCTATGTAAAATAATATATTACACCATACCACTTTAGGATTCTGTCACCTCCTTCTTCTTTGTGCGTAGACTGCCAAGACCCTCCATCAGAAGATCTGAGTTAATTTGCCACCAACAATGTCAAGAAATTAACGCCACTTGCAAGAGTTCTTCGACACACACTCATATCCATGTTTGCCCACAAGAAAAGTATCGAAAATTTCAACACAATTCAGAAGTGTCCTTAGCAGAATAACCAAAGATGAAAAAGCAGAAATAGAGACCAATTATTAGAGTATCAAACAAGCTCCATATTTTGTAAAGCAACTTTTAGTTCTTTCAGTAAAGGTTGTTATGGAGCTTCCTCTGTCTGCTGTCTTTCTCCTTCCAGACCCAAGGAATTGTATTGTTCTCAAATGGTTCCCAGAGAGAACAAAGCATTACTAGAATCATCATACAGATTTTATTCTATGTACTTGAAGAAACAGCTACAGCAGACATATCAGAACATATTTAAGAAATGTATAATTTTCCCCTCCAAAAAGAAGTAACTCAAAGCAGCTTACAAAATACAAAAAAAGTCATAACAATAACCAGTCATTAAGGGACCTTATTAAGTCATCGTATGCCCCTTAGACTTCATCAGGGAGGCCACAGGATCATTCAGATTTCCAACTCTTGAGTTTGGAGACAGCACTCTGACTTGGAGCTGGGGATTGGAGTTCAGATCCCCTGCCCATGCCCACTTGCAGCTCGCATGGAAAGAACCGTGCCGGCTGCTCTCCAAGGTTGGAAAAGTGAGCTTGGAGAGGGGTTAAATGGGGCAGGGAGGAGAGAGGCAGCCAGGATATGATGCATCCTGACAGAACTCCAGCCTCCTTCCCTCCCCCTCCAAAGTGCCCCAGCTAGATGGCCGAAAATGGACGTTTAGCAAAAATGCAGAGCGGGAGGAGCGGGGAGGCAAAGATCACCTCTGCTGCTCCTCCCGCTCTTCATAGGATGCCCATAATCCTCCAAGTTTGAAGGCTTAAAGGCATCCCACTTTGATTGCGCTCTGAAACCCATGTACATTGCCAAGTTTCAGATCACTCACTTTAGTCATTTTCTTAGTATAAGCCACAGAACCTAGTGCCCCCACCCCACCAAATTTCTGGTTATAATGGTAGAATGTGATTCAGCTGCCCCATCCTTAACATAGAGCCACTGTGTGGCCCTTTAATTTACAAGATAAAAGCATTAGCAAAGGCAAAACCCAAAGAACCAAAACTAGCAGTCAGTAAAGAAAATTAAGCAACAACAGAGTCAAATGTTTGTTTAACCTCCAGTCTGGGGACAAAGCCAGCCCTTCTGGGTTCCATTTCCTGGCTTTTGTGCACTTTCCCCCCATCCTAAAAGGTTGAAATGCCGTTCCTAAGGCTTAGCTACTGGCAGTAAGAGTTTTAAGCTAAAATATGCTGGAACTTTGCCCCCGCCCCTTGAATTAAAAAATTCAAATGCAGGAGAAAGCAAAACTGACATATTTCCTCATCCTGGGATTTAACCCAGCAAAGGTCTGGGAGGAGACAGAGGACTTGTATACATGCTTCCAGCTACCTCCTTTCTTCTTTCAGCACTTGCAGCTGGGTCTGCTTCCTCATTGTCTGAGGGTGCAATCCTATGGCTGCTAGACAGAGTCTAGGTGGTCATAGGATAATTCGGAGTCCCAGCTCCGACCTCGGAAACGTGCTCCAAAGTTGGAGCTGGGACTCCAAATTTGGAGAGCCCTCCCTCCACTCTCACAGCCACTGAACACTGGCTGCTGCTCCGAGGTCACAAGGCCGACCTTGGAGCTGGCACTTTGTGAGCTTTCTCGGGGGCGGGGAGGGATCTGCGCTTCTCCTGCCCTCCACTGGATACCCGTAATCCTCCGACTTCAGAGAGTTATGGGCAGCTACGTTGGGTTGTGCTATGAAGCTGGAAATTTTACCTTTTCTCAAGTAGACTCTTCCTCCTGAGTAGATCCTGGGCCAAAGGGTCTTTTGGTGTCCAAGTGGGCACACTGACGACAACTCTGATTCTCCCATTGAGCCTTCCACCTGGGCCACTGCTTGTGCCCTAGAGAGCCATGGGACAAGGAAAGAGAGTCAGGAACTCTAGCAGGGCCTAGGATGGATTGTTTGGGACCCTGGGCAAGGCATCCCTGCAACAGGACTCCTTAGGCTACCCTGAATCTTCTGTGAGTGTGGTGGTGTTTGCTGTGCAATCCCAACCCTCCTCCTGGCATTCACCCACCCACTGGGACTTTTCAGCAAAACTGAAGAATTTTGAAACTTTGATGCCAGGATTTCTGAATGGACAATCCAGTAACAATGCAGTGGATGGGCCTCACACCTGTCTTTCCTGAAGGTATTTTTTCAGCACTTTTAAGATGTTCATACCTCAAACAGAGTTCTGGGTCTCTCAAGGGGCCCTTAGATGAAATGGAGCTGTTTGTTTTTAATAGCTGCTTCACATGTGAATAATAGGTCGCCCATTTTAATCTGGCCTGCCTGCAATCCCAATCCAATCCTCTGGGATTCCTCAGATGGCCCGCCCCCTTTCCCCTGGCCCTGCCCCCTTTTCCCTAACCATCAATCATTTTGTGGTTTCCTGTCGTTTGTGCAGTTCCCCCCCTCCATTCTAAAAGGTTGAAATGCTGCTTCTAAGGCTGTTACTGGCAGTAAGAGTTTAAAGTGAAAATATGCTGGTATTTTCAGTTTTTTGTCCCTGCCTCTTTTGCCTTCAGCCCTGCGCACCACTGAGATGGAGCCCAAGGGGGTTCTCCAAAATGGAATTCAGCCTTTGGGCTACGCACCTGTTCTAGTGTACTTATGTATGGCCTGAATTGACATCACAAATATGAATCTCCATAACATCCCAAGACTTCCCAATGTCTCTGGCATAGGATGATATAAATTCATGGTTTGCACTCATGAGATTAGTCATATGACCACTCATTTGAGTATGGTGCTGTCCAGGCTGGGAAAATGAGTATCTGATCCCAGGCAGAGTGACTGTGTGTATTTCCCTTTTTTGTTGTTGTTAGCAGCCTTGGTTAGAGAATTGCCGCTGAAGATGATGTGGAGGTTTCTGGTCAGACAAGACATCTGAGGCATTTTGAGGGGAGCTTCAAAAATGTTTCAATTACACTGGCAATATCTTAAGGTTACCACTAAATTCTGCATAAAGCAAATTTCAAAGCAAATCTTGACATATTTGATCATCTTGCATTATAAGATGTATCTCAAGATCAAGAGAAACTAGTATGAATATATACACACACCAGGGATGTTGAAGAGTCCTTGGTTTCGAGTCACGAGTCGAGTCACGAGTCTTTGGACCCGAGTCTCAAGTCCGAGTCCTTGGTCCAAAATGGTGACTCACGAGTCACGAGTCACTCCCAAAGCTGACTCCACGAGTCCCTATTAAAATCAATGGGGTTTTCCCAACAAAATAAGGCTACTTCAGATGTGTGGTTTAAATAAATTCTAGGCACAAGTGTGCCTTTTTATTTCAAAACTCTGCCACTGATTTTGGCAAGAACAGACCAGGCAGACAAACCCAAAATAACCAGGCATGCAGAGGAGGCAGGGAACCCCAAACAGGCAGGCAGAGGCAGCCAAACCCAAAATGTCTGAAAGGTTGCATTTTAGGAAAATGATTTAAAAAAATAAACTTGCTGTACTTCCTAAAACTTATCCATGTTGCATTTGAAGAACACGATTTTTTTCTAAATGTTTGGCCCCCATTCTGGAATGGTGAGGTCTCATCACAATTCCACCCTCACTGAACACCCGCTCCACTGGTGATGAACTTGCTGGAACCAGAAACACACTCAGAGCAGCCGCACAGAGTAATCTCAGGTCCTTCCTCTGCCTCTCCCAAGTACGCAACACATCAATCAAAATAAATCTTGACACACTGTTGGGGCTGCACTTCTGGTAGCCATCCATAGTGGCCGAGCAGCGGCGCACCTCGCTTCCATGTGCTCTTCGCCGGCAGTCGTGCTCCTCTCCACTCCTTCTGGCACAGCCCAGGGATGTTGAAGAGTCCTTGGTCTCGAGTCACGAGTCGAGTCTCGAGTCCCATTAAAAATATTGGGACTCGAGTCTGACTCGAGTCAGAGGGGGGACTCAGTCCGACTCACGAGTCGAGTCCTTGAGTCCGAGTCCCCATCCCTGACACACACATGACACACACTAGTGAATGGTCCTGCTTTGCACAGGATGGAATAGTCCTTATTTGGTACAGCAAAACCTTCAAACACAGTTGAGCAGTTGTCAGAGCTGGATACATTGTGCCTGGACTGCCCGCCCTGTCTGAGTCTGGCTTTTGGCATCCCTAGGCACAGCCTGTGACATGATACATCCATATAGCCCCCTGAGGGAGGGGGCTGTCCACTCCATTACCCTGAGGGGGAGCTGCCCAGCAGCATGGGGGAAGGCACAGGTGTATAACTCTGTCCCTTGGTCTACTCTTTCCTGGCTTCAGACTGTATCCACTGCAATACACTCCATCAGGACTGCAGGCTTCAAACACATGGATATATTTAATTAATGAATTGAAAGTAATTAGTGCATTTTAAAATAACCCTGAGGTACACACCCCTATTGTCCCCTAAGTATGCATATTGTCAAGGCTTGACTTTCTGTCATACACTAGCAAGCTGACACAGAAACACAAATAACAAGGAGGTATTTTACTGCAGTAGATCAGGTTACGCAGACCAGCTTCTCAGACCTCATGTCAAAAGCTTAATTATTACAACCTGCATAAATCAGATAGCAAAGGCACTGGCTATCGGCAAGTTGCTTAGTTCAAGAACAGACTCAAGCCTAAAATCCACACAGTGCCTGAGATTAAGTCCAACATTAGATTCCGAGTCGGGATCTCTACAGTAAAGATTTCAAAGCAGACAAAGTCCAAATGTCCACCAAGATAGTTCAAATCATGGATCTCACAGTGCAAGATGCAAGGCAGACAAAAGTCCAAAGTTCATGATAAGTCCAGGCAATTTAATGCAGACAAGAGTTAACAAATAGTCCAGACAAGAAAACATTTTGGGCAAATGGAGAACAACGTTGCTCCCAACAAAGTCTTCTAGCCTGTGCACCAATTTAAATACAGGGGAGGGGCTGCTAGAGTCCATCATCAAATGTTCTATCCTGCCAGGGGAATCTAGCCAATAGAAGAGTACTATGCTGTCTCTGTTCCACCATCTTGAGTGGACATCTCACCCTGGGTGACACCCACGAACCCGCCTCCCCTGCATAGTCTTCCTCCTGCCAGGTTCCCACATTCTCAAACTGTAAATCAGAGGACTGACTCAAAGTTTTATCTTGTAGCTGTGGCTGAAAGGGAGTCTCATTCTCTTTCAGCCTGCAATCAGATGGGAAGCCTGAGTTTCTCATGATTGGACTGGGTTCCCAACTATCCTGTTCTAAGTCTGAATTAGATTCTGGCTGCAAACCCATAGAGTCCACAGCAGGACTGGGGCTAGGCCTGAAACTTGCCAAGTTTCACAGACAGACACACATCTGACTTTCTATACACATGCACACTATAAAATTAAGACATCTACAAAAACGCAAGTTATCCTAAAACAATACAAGTTTTTGATTGTTGATATTGACAATTTAGGTTTTACACATTAAGTATTGAGCATTATAGTATAGATATTTTTTTAATATTTAAGTGTAAATATATTCAGAAATAGTTTGGTATAATATATTATGGTGTTTAGAAATAGTTGTTATATATTTGTGGTGTAAAGTTCTGTTCTTTTTAGGATGTGTAACTTGTGTCCTTTTAGATGTGTGTGTGTATATATATATGTATGTATGTATGTATGTGTATATATATATATATATATATATATAGTATATACATATTCCCAGACCTTGATAAAGAGACACATTTCAAAACACTTTGAGAACAATATATTGGTGCAGCTGTCTTTTTTGTTTTCTTTTTGGTGTTTACAGCTGTTTTTATTCTTCCTTGTTGTTATTTACATATCAGCAAAAACATCAAAGGATTTTTCAAGGAAAGTTTAAATAGTTCTGGTAAAACTAGCAACATTTCTTTGGATAAGATCATACACTAGGAATCTTTATGAAACTTTTACAATAGGAACAATAGCAATCGGGACTGGGGGAACACGCAGTTTGCAAGTCAGAAAATCATCAAAGAGCAATGCATTTAAGCCATATCCTTGAATTTTGTTGTTTGCTATCTTTTGAATTCAGAAGAATTGTAGGATGACCCATTTAGATTGCTTGAAGGGTGGGCTTAAAATGATTTTGCCTTTATAGCAAGGACAGGATACTTGTTTACACTTAGAATCATAAAACAAATTTCCTTTATTCAGTGTATCAACAAACAGATATAACAGTTTTCAGTAAACATTTGTGAAGGTTTTGATTAGGTTTTTGTTTTAATCTTGGTCTTCTTATTGTTAGCTGCCTTGACTGCCACTTTTGGGAGGAAATGAGGTCTATCAATCAATCAATCAATCAATCAATAAACCTTGCTTTGAAACAGAAATTTTGCCATAAAAAATGTACAGTACCTATAAATGTAGCTTTGGAAGCAACAAGCAAACATTTCAGCCTAATGTAATCTTAAACATTCTAACTTTGATGCTTTTGTTTTGAAGACACAAGTATGAGGAACTCTGGATGCTTGGTTCAGCATTTCCATGTCAGAACCTATCTCATAAATTTAGATCTCTCTTAAGATTACCTCCACTCTTTTGGTAGCAGAAGATACTTGCTGTGTATGCAAGAGTATGTGAAGGTAATAAAACATCATGTCAAAATGACCTAGCAGTGTAGAAGGTATCCTTTCAGTGCTGTACACTGCACACAAACTGTCAACTAGCAGATGGCATGGAAGGTAAGAGATTGCTAATAGGTCTCAAGGTACTGCATAGCAATTAAAATGAGTGACCAAGGTTAAACAGCCATTGTTAAATCCCTTTGACATTGTTGATGCCAGGACATGAAGAAGCACATCCTTCAGTGATAAACCTAAGGGGGAAAACACTGAGAGAAGGTGAAAAAGTTTCCAGACATGGTGCAGTAATGATGAAGTTTTCCCCCTCAAAAAACCCCCCAAACAAAAACAAAACAGGAGTAAAGTATGCTGTATTCTATCCATGCTGATATGAAACATGTCCTTTCAAATGCAACCGGAACCTATTCCTATACCCAAGCTGGTCTCCAGCCTCTCACTTCAGTAGTTTTCTGCGTTACAGTGATTGTAAGGCAGGTCCGCCACAACGTTTGATTCATTAAACAAAGTCCAAATCTTGGTTTTCCACTCACCACTCCTTCAAAGGTACAGGGGGTGGGCAAAGAAGATTATTCTAATATCTCTACCAACCAAACGGCATGGACATTTATTTTCCATTTCATGGTGAAACACTATTTTTCCCAGTCTTTCCAAGCTTCTGGAAAGTTCTGGACAGTTGTTACAGCTGAATCTTATTCACGTTCTCTTGGAGGCCAGTCCCACACCCCATTCAATGGGACTTACTTCCAAGTCTGCATAGAATTGCAGCCTTATCCTTCAAGTTAATTAAATGGTTAGTGGTTCAGCTAGGATTGGACCTTGGGGGAAATTTCCATGGCCCTGAGGCCCCCCAACCAACTATCCAGAGAATGATGAGTGATGAGGGCATCAGGGCAGCAGAAGCAAACTCCATTTAATTCCTGTAGTCATTATGGTGCTATGATTTAAGTGATTTTAAAATGCATAATTGCACATGCTCAGAGTGTTTGTTTGTTTGTTTTTAAATCTGGGTTGGCAGTTTTATTGCTATTGTTTGAACATATCAGGAACATAGAAGCTGTTGGAAAGCATGGAATGGTGGCTGAGGGAGAAGAGAATTGTTAGTTGTGTGCTTCACAAATGAAGAAACACATACAGCCACCTTAAGACATCCTCCCCGCCCCATAAGAGTCAAAAATTACCTAGCCGCACCACTGGAAATGCTTCAGCTTTCTCTGTAAACATGCAAGAACATTAAACAGAAATCTGTCACAAATATAACTTTACAGTGCACATTGGCTACATGACAAAATGTTTTCAGTGATGCTTCTACCATACAGGAATATATTTAGTTGCCTACCAGAAATTATAGCAACCCATCTGCATGCATGCTTCTTCTGTAAACATGTTAGGTAAATATTCAATAATGCTCAGAGGCTTCATAAGGCAATAAAGGACCAGGACTATGTAGGACATCTTTGCTGTTCTCATGTGCTCCATCCTCCCCACCTGGATTCAAGCCTGAAAGACCAAGGAAAAGGGTGGGTGCAGAGGGTTAGCTGAAAGCAAAAACTATTTGTGACATTGCACAACATCATCATCACTGATCCTGGAGCACAAATATTAAGGCATCATCTTTAGCTTCCCATTTCTTGGCTTTTTGGAGTTCGAGCCAACATGGCATAGCCCTAACTCGTCTTTTAAACCAGCAGGTTTTTAGATAATTGGATTTCCATTTTTTAAAAAGGAAATTTCTCCCCGGTACCTAGTGCTTAACCTACCACAAATTAGTGACTGCTATCCCACATCATCTGATATTTTTAGATGTACTGCCTCTGAACATGGAGGTTCCATTTAGCTGTCATGGTTAGGCAATCCAGATCTATGCTGCACATTTCCATTCTACCACTCTTCATGAGAGAGGATTGGGTCACTTTAGTGAAGGGGACCTCCAATGGTGCCCACAAAGCTCTCCACTCCCTGCCTTCTTCAAAAACGTAGGTTTGTCTTCCTGTTCCTGAACCTGCTGCTGATCAGCTGTTCAGTGGGCAGGAAGAGAAGGAAAGAAGGCCCCACAATCTTCTTCTGTCCCCTTAGACCTTTGCCCCCCTCTCCACTCCCAGCCTCTAGCCTTGATATTTCTCTCCACCCAAGCCCTTCCCTTGCTATTTTTCTCCCTTCCCCATCCCTAGCCTTCTTTCTCTCCCTTCCTAGCTGAAGCCTTGCTTTCTCTCCCATTTACCTTTATCTTGCTGTTTCTCTTCACTCCCAGACTCTAGTCTCACTATTTCTCTCCCACGACCTCTTTACCTCACTGTTTCTCCCAGCTGCTAGCCTCACTCTTTCTCTCCCTGTCCCTTCCAGCTTCTAGCCTTGCTATTTCTCCCTCCACCTCTTTTGATTGGCGAGGCCCGCATGGCAGCTATCATGTGACTAGCCACATCCATGGGAGACGTTTTGTGGTGGTGTCTACAGCAGTTTCTCAAATTCCCAAATGTGCCCACAGGTCCAAAAAGACCCCTGCTTAGTGTATGATGATGGGCTGCTCACTTCTTCAGCTCAGCTCTTTGTGTTCCCTTTGTTCCACATACACCTACTTCTGCATTCTCAAACTCTATCCCTATATAAGCATGAAATAGATGGGGACATAAAGTCCCATGGGTGCCCTGTAGAAAAGCAACTTGGGACATTACTCCTGAGAAAATATGCACTTGGGATTTCACTGTTAGTCTGGCTAAAAAAAATATACTCAATAGAAAGATAAATATGTTGTATGCAAAAATTAAATATTCTGCATGGATAGAAACCTTTGCCGAGTCTATGAAGCAAGTAGCATCCCAAACTACTCTTATTTCTCTCTGCCTCTATTGGAGGTAGGAGGCGATAAGGTTTCTAAAGGTGCTTTGTAAAATGCAACACACGCACACACAGCAGGCGGCTTTTCAGTAACAAATGTCTAGGTCATTGCAAGTTCTATTTTTTGTAAAGCTCTCTCTTACAAACACTATCCCTCTGTCCCTTTCTCTCTTTTGCAATCAGAGGTACACTGTCTCTGAACATGGAGGTTCTATCTCTTGGAACTTTTCCAGGGCAAATTGAATGTCACTCCCCTCCCATGAATATATTTCTCTCTCTCTCCTCCTTCCCCTTTAAATTAAATAAAAAATAAAAAAATTGGAGAGGCATTGAGCAGGGGGTTGGACTTGATGGCCTTATAGGGCCCTTCTAACTCTACTTTTCTATGATTCTATGATTCATACCCAATCCACCCACCTTAAAAGCAGATAATGTCTGCTTGTCATGGTCAGATCACTATCTGGTGGGGTTGGATTTCTCGATGCCACAACCCCTCTGCAGGGGTGAGGGACCTATTAGGATGGTCCGCCCCAGGCGTCTTATGGATCCGGATGGATTCCTGAACGCGCTTGGGGAATTGGAGCACACAAACGGTAGCTCGGTAGAGACCCTGGTGGACGACTGGAATGCTGCAATCACCAGGGCATTAGACCGAGTTGCTCCGAAGCGCCCTCTTCGCCTAAACAGAGCGCGAGCGGCGCCATGGTTCACTCCGTCACTGCGTGCTCTGAAACAAGAGGTGAGAAGGCTAGAGCGCCGATGGCGAAATTCCCGCTCCGAAGACAATCGAACACTGGTTAGAGCTGCATCTTCAGCCTACCAGGTGGCGGTGAAGGCAGCAAAAAAGAATTTCTACGCTGCCTCCATTGCGTCTGCGGAGTGCTGCCCCAGGAGGCTGTTCCAAGTGGTCCAGAGTCTGGTCGCTCCAGTCGCTCCAGACCCATTGGAACAGTCTAGAGCCTCCTGTGAGGCTTTAGCGAAGCACTTCGCAGATAAAATCGATCGGATTAGGAGTGGGATATCGTGCGTCGTGGATACAGGGAGTGAGCGGGAGGAGGCCAATGGCAGACCGGTTTTGTGGGATCGGTTTTGGCTTCTTCCTTCTGATGAAGTGGACAAGGTGCTTTCATCTGTGAGGCCGACCACCTGCTTGCTTGATCCTTGCCCGTCCTGGCTCATAATGAGCTGCAGGGAGAGACTGGGTGAGGGGATCAAGGCGGTGGTGAATGCCTCCCTCGAG
Organism: Shinisaurus crocodilurus; assembly: GCA_021292165.1. Taxonomy (NCBI): domain Eukaryota; kingdom Metazoa; phylum Chordata; class Lepidosauria; order Squamata; family Shinisauridae; genus Shinisaurus; species Shinisaurus crocodilurus. The sequence continues at coordinate 109,841 of JAHFWL010000333.1, forward strand.
GAGGCAGTGATGCCATCAGCCCTCAAGGAGGCAGTAATAAGACCGCTTCTAAAGAAGCCCTCCTTGGATCCCCAGGATTTAAACAACTTTCGCCCAGTCTCCAATTTACCATTTCTGGGCAAGGTGATCGAGCGGGTGGTGGGTGCTCAGTTGAAGGCACACTTGGATGAAGCCGATTATTTAGATCCGTGCCAGTCAGGCTTCAGGTCTGGACATGGGACGGAGATGGCCTTGGTCGCCTTGGTGGATGATATGAGGAGGGCTTTGGATAGGGGCGAATGCTCCTTTCTAGTCCTCCTCGATCTCTCGGCGGCTTTTGATACCGTTGACCACGGTATCCTCCTGGACCGCCTGGACCGAGCTACCGTTTGTGTGCTCCAATTCCAATTGGGCTCGGGAGGCACTGTATTGCAGTGGTTCTGGTCCTTCCTCTCTGGAAGGTACCAGAGGGTAGTTCTCGGGGAGGAGGCTTCGGACCCTCGGCTGCTCACTTGTGGGGTGCCGCAGGGTTCCATCCTCTCCCCGATGTTATTCAACATCTACCTCAAGCCGCTGGAAGCTATCATCAGGAGGTTTGGGGTGCGGTGTCATCAGTATGCGGATGACACGCAGCTCTACCTCTTTCAAGTCGTCACCGAGGTTGGCCGTTGAGACCCTGTCCAAGTGCCTGGAGGCAGTGGCTGGCTGGATGGGAAGGAACATGCTGAAGCTGAACCCCGACAAGACCGAGGTACTGCTGGTGGGGGACAAGGGGAGGTTAGGGGATGTTGACCTGGTGCTGAATGGGGTACATCTACCCCTGAAGGACCAGGTCCGCAGCTTGGGGGTCATTCTTGACTCCCAGCTGTCCATGGAGGCTCAGGTGGCAGCTGTGAGCCGGGCAGCGCTGTATCAGCTCCATCTGATACGGCAGCTGCGCCCCTACCTTCCTAATCACCTGCTCCCATCAGTGGTTCATGCCTTGGTCTCCTCTCGCCTAGACTACTGTAATGCGCTCTACGTGGGGTTACCCTTGAAGACGGTTCGGAAGCTGCAGCTGGTACAGAATGCGGCGGCTCGCCTGGTTAAAGGCAGCCGCCGGCGGGATCACATCACGCCAGTGCTGAAGGATTTGCACTGGCTACCAGTTGCTTGCCGAGCCGAATTCAAGGTGTTGGTTTTGACCTTTAAAACCCTATACGGCTCTGGTCCAGTTTATCTCAAGGAGCGTCTCCAGCAACACCAAGTGGGCCGCTCAACAAGATCTGCCACGGATGGCCTTCTCCTTGTCCCTTCAGCCAGAGCAGCTAGACTGGTGGGGACGAGGAAGAGGGCATTTTCTGTGGCGGCCCCTGTACTGTGGAACTCTCTCCCGAGTGACCTCCGCCATGCCCCCTCTCTGATGAGCTTCCATCGCTCATTAAAAACCTGGTTGTTCAGGCGGGAATATGGGGTGGGTTAAGATTTTAAATTTTTTATATTGTTTTAATGTATTTTATTGTATTTATGTATTTTATTGTCTGTACATCGCCCAGGGTGGCCGGTTGCCGGCCAGATGGGCGATAAATAAATATTAATAATAATAATAATAATAATAATTATCCCCAACCTCTGATTAAATAAAGAATTTTGGTATTAACATCCCCAGCCCCCAGTAGATTGGCCTAGCGTGTTTTGCGACAGTGTTTTTCTCTCTTTTCAGAGAAGGAGTGTTGAAATAAAAAGCCATTTCTGACCACCACCCCCATCTATTTGTCAATCCCCATTCCGGCCATTAAACCAACACATTTCTTGGCTGGCGATTAGATAGTGCAATCCTATGTTTGTCTACTCAGAAGTAAATCCCACTGTTTTAAACAGCATATTCCCAGGTAAGTGTGTACATATGGATTGCAATTTTAATCTATGGCTCCCCCCTCCCCCCCACCCCACAACAAAAGGAAAGGAGGAATAGCATGAGATACCTTTTAAATTTATGTTGATGTTTTTAAACAGCACACCTTTGGCTCTTTGTGAGAAGATCTAATTTTCAGAAAGAAAAGCTTGATCTCCCTTTTTTTCTGTACACACACAGACACACACAATCCATTGTTCCCTTCTTCACTCTTGCAATAAGAGGTAGTCTGCCTCTGAACCTGGAGGGGCTTTGGACCTTTTTCACAAGAAAAATGAATGTTGTCCTTCCCTTGCCTTTCCCTTTCTATTTCCTCCTAAACTAACATATTTCTTGGCTGGGGATTAAGGCTGCAATCCTATACCCACTTAACTGGGAGTGAAATAGAAATTCTGAAAAGACATGCATGGAAGTGCACTGTTAATCTATGATTCCGCCATCCCCAAATTACAGCATGAGACTTTTAAACCACTGTGGCTGATATTCAGAAACGCATCTTTGAAAAACTAAAAGAGAATTCATTTAAGGGGGGGGGGAAGGCGAGTGAAACAAAACTCAAACCAGAAGTAAAATCACTTCCTGTACTTAGAACTATACAGGGAGGAAAAACACTCACATAACAGAAGATATATACAAGCATTACTTTAAAATATCCCAGTCTACTTTTCCATCCTTTGCTTGCTCAGTATATATCCACTGAACATCCCAGCAGGCAATTTTCCTAGCAGATATCCCTGACAAATGAGGCAGCCATTATGGTGGTGGCCATTTTGTTTCCCCCAAAACACAAGAAAAATGGCATGATGGGGAAAGCAAAATGGCGACTGCAATGAAAACAAGCCCTACAAAGCCTGCAGATTTCCCCCTTCCCTCTCAACATTCTAAATCAACAGTTTATAGGTACTAGGGAGTCTTATGGTGAGTCCCATTGCCATACTGTCCAACATTTCACAGATGAAATGGACACACATGTGAATTTGTAAGAGGTATGGTTAAACAACATGAAGGTGTGATCAAGAGGGCGTGGCCAGGCAACATCAGGGCATGGCCAAGGGTATGGCCAGGCAACCAAAGGGCATGGTCAAGTACAAAAGTTAGTACAGCTGGAAGTGACGTGATGGGAGCCTGTGTGAGCAGCGTGGCTGCCTGAGCGGCGCGGAGAGAGGCCGGAGAGACCCTCCGCACTGTGGAGATTTGGAGGATTGGGGGGCCCCTGCTTGCTGAAAAGAGGAGAGGCAATATGGGGCCCCCCAAAAGGTACGAAATGCACCACTAGAAAAGGGGAAGTTTCTTGCATTCCCTTCTGATACTGTTAGCGGCACAGTCAGCTCTGTTAGGAAATAAAATCTTTGGCAATATAAAGATAAGAATCATTTTATAAATTCCCTCATGCACCTCTCCCTCTGTGTGCACACACACACATCCTCACCTCTGTTCCTTCCCTGCTTTCTTTCTCTCCGTAGCTTAACAGTTTTCGGGACTGTCCCTGCATTTTTGGGGCACTTGGAGACTATGCATTGCCTCTCATTACTTGTTAAAAAGCTTAGTTTATTATTTTTAAAAAAATAGTATTCCACCAACCCCAATACAAGAAATAGGAAATAATCAATGTTTTAGAAAAAAAAAATATGTCTGTTTGCTTTTTACAAATTCTGGGCAAAAAGGTTGCCAAAGAAATTCTTAAAGTCGCTTTTGACAGACGGAGGGGTTTTTTGTTTGTTTGCTTGCTTTTTCTCTTTAAACTGCTCTTTCTCCCTCAATCACCAAACATCCTGAAATTTTCAGGATCTGTAAAACCAACACTTCTTTCTGGCACCTGTAAATGCCAGAAAGCATGGTGAAACCATTCTGATATTAGGTTGCACTTAAGTCCCATTGAAATCAATGGGACAAGATGGTCCTGACTTAACTTAAATCCCATCAATTTCAGTGTAAACCAAGTGCAAGTAACATGGGCTGGATCCAACCTATTAATTTCAAAATAGGAAACTCATTTTAAATCAGTGATCAAATCAGGCTCCCCACCCCCCCTCTCTGCATGAATTAAATTGCCTCCTTTAAGAATCAGACCTCAGCCAACAATTTGCCATGCCTAATGGTGAGGCCAGCCCTCAGAAATCAACAATGTTTCCTGGGTTAATTTCAGTACTGCCTGAATTAATAAACATAGCTTGAGCTCACCATAAATGACATATATTATTATATTTTTGCTACTGTTTTCTTTATTGTCCCTTCTCCAAATTCTTTACCAACACCAGCAGTATATATTTATAAGGAAGATGTTCTGAGATGTGCAAGAGGATGATGTTTATTACTTTGCTTTCAAATGCCCCCCCCCGCCAGTCTTCTCCATTTGAAAGGAGGGGGGAGAGGAATGTATCAAGAATTGCTCCCAATGCATATTCATTTCCCTGTCATGCCTTTTACTTATTCTAATTTCTGCAGACAACTTAACAGCTATTTCACTTCCAACCATTATAGTGGCAATATCTTTGTTTTCTTTAGCCAAATTACTTTCCCTTTTTTTTTTCCTTTCTGCCTTGTTGCACAGTAAATAAGACAGGGTAATATAAACACTTTCTTCAACATATGACAGCCTTCTTAATGTAAATCACTTTAACAGTCAATGTTAAAAGCAGTTAAAGCACTTTGCACTTGAATGTTCCCTTGCTAAAAAATCATATGAATATCTGGAGCTGCCTCATATGGATGGTGTCACTCAGGCCATTGATTAGGACAGATGTAACTTGGGACTTCAACTCCTATCCACCCCAACCAGCATAGCCAATGGTCAGGAATCCTGGGAGTTGTAGTCCAAAACATCTGGAGGGCACCAGGTTGGGGAAGGCTGTTAGGGTGACAAGGTGTCCTATTTACAGCGGGCAGTCCTCTATTTGAAGGTGTCCAGTGCAAGTCTGGCTTAACAGTAATACACACACACACACACACACACACAGGGAGAGCAACAGTGACCTTGAAGTTGCCCACCAACAGAACCTGGGCAGCAAACTGAGCAGGCACACACAGACACAGGTCACCTAGTCAGTCTTCTCCACTAGGGTAAGATATATTCTATTTCTATTTAAATTATAGCAATTACATATACCTGAATCTGCACTTATATATATATATATATATATATATATATATAAAAGAAGTCCTGACTGACTGATTGACTGACTCATCAACACCCAGCTCAAACTGTTTAATCTAGGAACGTGAAATTTTGAAGGAACATTGCTTTTATGATGTAGACACCCACTAAGGAAGGATTTTTGAAAATTCCGTCCCTAAGGGGGTGAAAAGGGGGGGAATTGCCCCACTCTCATATCCCCTATGGGCAAAACAACAGGGGAGCAGTTATGCAAATCGGTCGGCCTCACCTCATAATTGCTGCAGGAGCCAATAGGAGCAGTTATGCAAATAGCCCATGATACGACACTTAGAATGTTCGTATGAATTCCTGCAGGGACTAATAGGAGTGGGTATGCAAATCTCCCCTAGGCAATTTAGAATGTTCACTAAGGGGGTGAAAAGGGAGGGAAACTTTTTAAATGACTGGCTGAATGAATGACTGCTGTTTGGGGGGCGTCGTCGCATAGGCTCCATCACGTTTTGACAGATCTAGCCCAAACTTAGCACAGTCACTCTTCATCACCTGTAGACTCTCAGGATTAACCTGATTTGCGAGCAAAGCCACAGGCAACAGCTAGTATGCATATAAATTTGCCTTTTGTCCTCTCTTTTTGGGTGATTCATTTCCTCTTTTTTGTGATGCATAAGTGTCTACCCTGCCATTGATCTATCTTCCCCAGTACTGTCTACTCTGACTGGCAGAGGTTCTCTGAGCCTGAGGTCTCAGGATGAGATTTTTTCCAATGTTGCTACCAGCTGAAGCTGCTGAAAACTGATCCTGGGGCCTTGGGTTTGCCTCTCTAGTGCAGAACACTCCAAGGTTTCAGGAAAAAGTCTTTCGCAGCTTTCCAACGCAAGAGCCTTTAAAAATAGGTATGCATCTATGGACTGAACTTGAGACTTTCTGTATACAAAGCATGTGCTCTACTAACTAGAGTTGTCACTAAGGATGGGTAAGAAATTTGCTCCATCAAGGTTTTTTTAAAAAATACATTTACCCAGTTCATAACTCCTGTAGTCAATCGTGGACAAATTCATGGTGGAGAAGGCTAGCAATGGCTACTAGTCCTGATTGGCTATATACTACTTCCAGTATCAGAGGCAGTATGCCTGTGTACACCAGTAACTGACCAGTTCCTGGAGACCATGGGCAGGAGGGTGCTATTGTACTCATGTCCTGCTTGTGGGTTTCCCATGGGCAGCTGGTTGGCCGCTGTGTGAACAGAATGCTGGACTAGATGGACCCTTGGTCTGATCCAGCATGGCTCTTCTTATATTCTTATGTTCTTAACACAATTTACGGGCGGAAATCTATACCTTTCTGAGCTTGCGATATACACTGTGAAACAAAAAAACCCTAATTTGTTAACATGCACACATTTGAAAAACATGCAAAGTAAACTGCATACCTTTCTAAAAAGCACACAGATACACTTTAGTCAATGGGTGCATGTGTACAAAACTGCGTACATTCGGGAGGAAAATGTATGTACTTAGAAAAATGTGCCCCAAAATACATACGCATTTCTGTGTGGGGCAGGGGTGGAAACCTACACACAGAACCGGGACAGAATGAGCTTGGTGGTGGAAGAATGAGAATCTTGATCAGATCAAGTTTGACAATCTGCCCATCCCTAGAACTTGTGGCCCTTCCTCTCTCCTCCATAGGTTCATTGTATCTAGCAATATTGTGCAGATATATCAGCCTAATTCATAATGTTATATATATATATATATATATATATATATATTTAAAATAATGAATACAACAACAAAAAATACAACATAAACATTGTGCACCCCCCCCCACCTCTTGGGACCAAGTTATATTTCTCACCCCAATTTTTGTTTTAATTTTTTTTTGTATGTGTATATATACAAGCTATTATTCTATATTCCAAAAATATAACAAATCTTGACAAGGTTTGTTCCCCCTCCCCTTTACCAACACATAATCCAAAAATTTGCCCCAAATGTTCACAAAGGTGTCTTTCTCCAATTGTCCTTTTTGACACTTAATATTACAAGTTAATTTATCATTTAACGCGATATCCCATACCTCTGTATACCATTCATTAATTGAAAACACATGTTGAACCTTCCAATCATAATGTTATTTTATCTCTCAGAGGTGGTGGCTGCCCAATCATGGTTCTTGATAAACCCGCTGGAGCCCCTTGTGTGTGTCGACAATGGGCATTTGGGGACAATGCAGTATAAGAGAATAAGGGTTTTATATTTTTGCTTGAAGATGGAACTGACAACGAGCACCTGAATAACAGCTAAGTGGGACTGAAATTCTCTTGTGATGGAACAAAGCATGGGAATCTCAGATGATTGGTACAGTGCCAAATTGTAAAGCAGAACATTTGAAAGAAGAGTGCAATCTTCTGTCATAAGCAGCCTTAAGTTACAGTCATCTTTAATGCTGTACCTACCGCAGATCCTGTATGAGCCAGCTGTTCACAGGCAGCTGGTTTTGATTATGAAGTAGATGACCATGCCTCATCAACCCAACCACTCTTCCAGGGAAATGAGCTCCAGCAATATACTGTTCTTTCTTCCATTCTGATTCAATTGTTGCCACATAATTGGTTTGGTTTGGTTTGGTTTGTTTGTTTTACAAGGGATCCAGGACGTTCCCTTACTTTAGTAAGTTTTTTGCTTGATGCATGGGAAAAAATATCAATCTATATTTTCAAATATGTTCGGAACTTAGATTTCTTGTTGTACTAGGTTGAATCTAGAGCCCTATCCAGGCATTCTATCTCTGAGTATAATTAACACATCCCTGTTTTTGTTTCCTTCCACTTGTGCGATAACTAGCAACAGGGAGCCTTTCCTATGTAGGCTCCCATGGATTTAGAACCCTGATTTTCCAAGGTTCTAAATCAGGGTTGCAGAACCTCAGGTCCCAATAACACCTGGCTCGGATCCCAATCTAGCTCTCTGGGGTTTCCCATATGTACAGAAATGTGCACTTTTTCCACTCAAAATGTGCACTTTTCCAGTTTGAATGAGCTGAAAAACAGGTTGAAAATGAAAATGGGAGCAGGCCAAAATGAGCCTCAAAGTGATTCTCAGAGAATTTGGTTGAACTTGGAAACCAATAGTTCTGCTATCCCTACTTGCTATTTAGTAGCTTTTCAGCCCCCCCCCCACTGACATTGTCTTCTATCCAACTCATAGGACTTTCAAAGTGAGTTTATTATTATTATTTTTAAAAAAATGTATTTAAAATCAAAAGCTAATTCATTTGAAATGATAGATCAAAAGATAAAACAGAGTTTTGCTAAAAAGAATTCCTGGCCTTAAGCAGTGGCAGCAATCATGGTCCCATTTGCTGCTGGGTGCCATTTTCTCTCCAATTTTTTAACCCACAAGATGCCAGATTTAGGGCAAGATGACAGAGTGAGGGCAGGAAGCACTCCATTTTGGCTTTAGGTTTCATTACACAGCAAGATCGCATGGGTTGATGATGCTTGTAAGTGACATGCATACTTCACCCCGCTGCTTGCAGGCACCCTTGAAAAATCACGCCACAATGGGCATCTTTCTCTGTAGCCTGCAGTAATGAAGTACACAACAACACAAATAATTTGACAGGTCAAACGTACTTTGTGTGTGTTTGTGTGTTTTACTGGTACCTGGAAAGTTCCCACTCCCACATATTGGGTCTGGTGGGCCTCATTGGGGAGGGAATTTAAAGGTTGTACAAAGAAGGTCTTGCCCTATGAGTCTCAAATCTAACTTTAAAAGAATGGAGCAAAGTCTCCCAAGATGAGCTCAATAAATTAGTGACGGGTGGAGCTCTTATCATACCACAATTTTTGGAATGTTCCGTCAGCATTAAAATCTGGAAAACCACTAGTTATGATAATATCCTATAAGAGCTAAACCCCATGACTTACTAATTGGCCGAGGAACTCTTGAGCATCACAGAAGATTGTGGGGAATGTTCTATGGTGCACATGGTTCATGTGGGCCATTGGCTGTTGGGCATCATCACATTCTATATGAACTCAAACGGCATCCTACAATGCACCGAGTGCTCACTTGCAGCTTTATATTGCAGGAGAATATCAGTAGCAGTGGACAAACGGCCTTTACTGATCTTCTCATTGGGAAACTCCATGGTTCCCTGGAATACATTTGAAACCCATAAATCCATATGATATAAAGGGTATTTTCCATTGATTTCTTCTGGTGATGTAGACCAAAAGCAAAGAGAAAAAATGGTTTCCTCTTCTGATGTAGCTACTAAGTATATACTATTACTAATAGTGATTCCCCCCCTTTTTCCCATGACACTTGTTCCCCATTTACTCCTAGCTCTGCAATATTGTGAAGCATGAATGTGTCAATTCTGGTTCAAAATAGGCCACTTTTTACCATGTCAAGAATAAATGGAGCTGTGTCACATAGTCTCTGCAGAGACCATGTCATGCCTTTATAATGCCAAATTATGATGGCAAGACAAATTTATACAAGCCCTGCGAGGCTATCTTTCCTTTCCCCAACAGGAGGAGGTCACATTACTCATATGAAAATGACTGAAATATACTGCATTGTGTGGAAACATATCATCTCATGTCAAAATGTAAAACTCAAGCCCTGCAATTTCAAGCACAAGGATGATGTTGTGATAGGACAAAGTCACCTGCACTCTTTAAAAACAAATCCCATTATGAAAGCAAAGTCGTTCATCCATTCCACCCAGACTGGTTTTATTTGAGTCGCTTACCAATTATAGATAGCCACCAGTGTGGCATTGGCAGTCATTATACCAATTTCTGACCTCATTTCAGACATATTCATTTGCCTAGCAAGCAAAACACCTTGTGGATGTGGTAAAGAAAAGGGCCTGAAAGGAAAAGATCAAGAATGAATGTGAATATGGGTAAAATAGAGAGGAGGAGGAAGATTATGTATGCTACCTTGGTTTTCTTGAAAGAAAAATGGTGTGATGTAAATTTAATTAAATAAATAAATAAACATAGAAGGGCAAGAAACAACTAGAACATTGGTTTGATTCATATTCCCATCCAGGTTCAGCAATAGCTGGCATCCTTGGGGGCTGCCTGCCCTAGGCTCCTCGTTATTTATATTCCTGCTGCAGTGCCTCAAATGGCGGCACCTGGCTGCCATTTTAATTTGTCACAGTGCCCCAGGGAGATGGGAGCATTGTGGGAAATTGTGGGAAATTAAAATGGAAGCCCCCACCCCAGCCATCAACTCTGAAGGAGTTACATTGCTGAAGGAAAGATTAAATCTGAATTTACCTTAAGTAGCTGAAACCTGAAATCCTTTCTTATTCTGATCCTAACAGCCCGAGGAAAACATTCAGTCAGACAAAAAAGCCTTTCATATGCACAGTTTGCCTTGCCCGAGGACTATTCTTGGGGTGACTTTGGCACCCCAGATTCAAAGTATGTGAAGTTGCATGTTTCCACAAGAAGGTTAAAAAACCCTTAAGGGGTGAAAAGGGGGGGGGTCTGAAGTACTCAGAGTAAAGGGTAGAAAGTAATCAGTTTTAAAATCTGTTCAAAGAACAGGTCCTTCTGCTGGTGTGTGTGTGTGTGTGTGTGTGTATAGAAAAGCAGTGGTGATGTAACCCAGATCAAGCAGATGTTGTCTGCTACTGGTCTGCTATATTTTAGACTTCGTTTTACTGTGGTTTGATCAAGAGTAGTCTATACATTGTAATAACAACAACAGTAATATTGTTGAACTCTTTTTAATAGGATACAAGCCTGTACTCCATTATATACTCTTAACACCATTGATTTTTATAGGATTACATTTTTGCAGACTGAACCGGAAGAAGAGATGAAACACAAGAGCTGGATTGAATGAAGAGCCGCATTTATTAAATCTTATCCAAAAGTTCGGCAGTGGGGATGAATGTGCAACTGCAAAATTAAGCAAACCCAGGCCCCTAGAGGTGCTTAGCCAAATGTTTATTTGAGTAAGGCCTACCCTGCCCCGATTGCTGGATGGGCAGAAAATTCCACCCTAACTCAAAGGCCCCACTGCTGCCAGCGTAGAGGGTGGGCCTTTCTGAGTAATTCCTTCACGGTGCCTCACAACTCTGAATGAGACAGATTAGCCCCCGAAGGCCATCCATAGGGCGGCAGGTCTCAGGAATGGCAACTCACCTTAAAGATGCCTCAGGCTGCTCACCTAATCATATCCACATCCCTGCCACAGAAGGGGGACAATGATACTTAGTCCCTCAACTGGCTTGGAAGCAGAGCTGCCTTAATAAAACATGGCCCAACCCCTCCATGATGTCAACGTAATGTGGGTCCACACACTGCACATGATGCAGCCCCACCTCCCTCTCTGGCTGGCCAGCCATCAAAGACATCCCTGCCAAGAGCTTGGCACACCAGGCAAGGAAGACATGTAAGTGAACACAAAGCAACCCCACAGGTAAACCATTTAAAGTCAACAAGGTATTGCACTTTCAACTAATGAAGGCTTTCCAAACTTTGGGTGTCCAGATGTTGTTGGACGACAACTCCCATCATCCCTGACCATTGGCCATGCTGACTGGGGAAGATGGGAGTTGTAATTCAACAATATATGGGGACTGAAGGTTGGGAAAAGCTTACAATTTAATATTTCCTGGGTCATTCAGTATCATGTCGTTAACATAAGCACCTTGTGGCTCTTCCAAGCTGTATTGGTTTTTCTTTGATAAGGTGGTCAGATAATGTCCACAAAATCATCTGTGCTTAGAGCTGTGCCCCACTGCTTTAGGAGTAGAGATACAGGGGAAGGAGGATTGGGAAGTTCACGAAAGCCTGGAGGGATTGTCAATAAGCTCCTGAGATCAATTTTACACATGCCCCCCATCAGCTCTTTTAAGAACAGAAGTCGGGGGATTATCTCTGGCATCAAAGGCACTTCAGTAAGCCCTGCTGTATTGCCTTAACATTCAATATATGGAGGCTGACAGATTGCCTTGCCTTTGCTTTCAAGAACAGATGGTTAAGAAGGATGTATTGAAGGACTCATGGTCATTAATAATTAGTCCATTTATTTTGTGCCATGGTCTTTCCCAAGTGGAGCTAGCAGTTAAGGGTTTATTTGCTGCTAAAATATTGACTACATCTAGAATCAAGGATATAGTGGCTCTATTCAGTTGGATCCCATTTATGTTCATTTTCAAAAAGACAAAAGCAAACCAAAGAACCATCTTAGGGGTTGGTTCGCATGCATGTATGTGCATACAGCCAAAAGTATACACTGACTCCTACTTGGGTTATATCCAGTGTTAGCCATTCTTAGAGTAGTGAAATAAATGGGACTGAAGTTAGACTAACATTGGATACAATGCATTGTATTTGGTGATATGGAGATTCTGGAGTGTTTGGTCTCTGAAGTCTCACTCAGTAAAGGAACATTACAGACCAGATGGGCTAAAGCATGTCTAACTGTATGCTGAATTGCAGGCAAGCAATTATGTTGGAGACCATGCCCAAAGTTAATAAAAAAAATAATACCATATCTCCTTATATTTTGTCATATTCCCTGTTTTACAGATGATGATTCCATTGACTGGTGGTTTGCCAACCTGAGTTACCCGGGCACAAACTTGTGGAGAACGAGGACTTTTCCTTGGTTTCAGTGTCACTCTCTTTGCCAGCAAATTGGCATAAACAACACAAACCCTTTGTCCATCCATAAAAATGAAAATGACCATAAGTTGGAATTTCAAGGGCAGTTTTCATCTTGGCAAATTGCTTTATGAAATGACCATATTCATATGCTCAGACTAATGTGCAGATTGAAACAATGCTGTGTCCACCAGATTTCTCACTTCTTTGAATGTTGTCAGTTGCGCGACACAGTTTTCAGCAGTTTAAACGCATCAAAATGCACATTGAAATAGGGATTTTGAGAGGAAAAACACATTTAAATATGCATCTAAATACTTGACATTTTTAAAAATGCAGATTAATGCAGAAATGGAATGGAATGAAATAGAATGATGCGTAAAAACATGTGAAAGTGATGTGTACCAGAAATAAAAAAAAGATTCACCCATCCCTAGTTTCAGTGAGAAGAGGAAAATGTCTCATGAAATGGTGGTTGAACATAATAACATTAAGTATTTATACCATACTTTTGTAAAATAAAAATCTAAACTGGTGAGAGCATTAACAATCAAATCACCCATATGCAAAATACCTTCTAACTTGCTATGCTCACCTGCAGTGAAATGAAATATTAGAAGGATTTCCAAAAGAAAGCTATAATTCATCTCAAAAATAAAAACAGCAATTACTTTATTTTTTATTTTATTGATTACATATATATGCCAGTGGTGGTCACGAACCTTAAGGGAGGGCCGCCTCACCGTCGCCTTGCCTCTCCGTGGCGGTGGCCCCCCGCCTTGATCTTCTGAGCAGCGCAGAGCTGTTCTCCACTTAAACAGCCCTGTTGCCCTGGTTTCTCCTCAAAAAACATAGCGTGGGGGTCCAGTGCGCCGGCGCAGGGTCCCGTCGCGTCAATTCCAGCGTGCCGGAAGTGAAGCGCCAGGACCAGTGCGGCCGGTGTGGGCGGCTCGCCACGGAGAGGCAAGCCACCCTGGGGACACGGTAAGTTCCCGCGAGCCTCGCGCGGGCGTGAGCAGGGCTGATTTTGGCCCACTAAGCACGCGCGAGGCAAGACGGTACACCCCTATTAATATCCCACCTTTTTCCTCTTATAAGGAACCCAAGGTGGCTTACATAGTCCTTCTCCTCTCCATTTTATCCTCACAACAACCCTGTGAGGTAAGTTAGGCTGAGAGTCAGTTACTGGCCCAAAATCACCCAGTGAGTTTCATGGCTGAGTGGGGGCCAGAACCCAGATCTTCCGGGTCCTAGTTCAACACTCTAACCACTACACCTCAATGGCTCTCTGCCACAGATGGCTTCTGAATTAGTACAAAAGAGCAGGCTTGGAAGTAGCCACTAGCCTAGTAGTCTCTGGTGAGTAAGACACCCATCTCCAGGTGACTAAGTACAGAAGCTTTTGCAGAGTGAAAGAGAAAATTCTTTTTCAGATTGTTAATGTACCACATAGAGTAGTATCAGTGGAGATGTGGGATAGTAAAAATTCCTATGGGTTACTAATTGTTGAGCATTTCTTTGCAAGGTTAATCAAGGATGCAGCAATTTGCTTGTCTGGCTAGAATTTGATTGAACAGGAAGATCAACTTTGCCTCTTTATCATATGGATTATTTGCCACATTATCCTGGAAACACAGCAATCACCTTCTCCATGTAGCATTAAAGAAATGAAATGATTAAAACTGAACATCTTTAGTGTCATCAATAATTTCTCAGGTACATTGGTTACCAGTAACAAGGCCACTGCATCCACTATTCACTTGTTTTCCGCCTTCCATATATTTTATTCTCTGCTAGCAGCAAGATGTAGGTAATATGCAAGTTTCTATCCATTCTATCAGATTGAGAAAAGTGGATGTGTGTGCGTGTGTGTGTGCGCGCGCATAGAACAGCTCCTCCATTGATTACAGTTCAAGGACAGCTTCACTCAGTTAGAATATTGCATTATTATAATTGGTAACCATTTCATTATGTTCCTCCATATACTTCTTCCAAAGGAAATGCATACAACACAAGGATCAAGGGCACGATTTTCTTTTGAACAATATGAACTCATATCCAAGGCTGAGCACTCAGAAAATGCAGAACTCATATATTTGCTCCTTTGCAAAGTTTCGTTCTTCATAAATCACCTTTTATGAAACACAGTTCCTGTAAGGAACAATTACCGATAACTCAGAAAATAAATGATACACAAACAGATAGTACATTTTGTAATAAACATAATGGTTTAAATTGCGTAAAAGCAATATAACATACTGCTTGATTCCCTTTCCCGGCCTTTACTCTGGAGAGCCATCCTGGCTTCCTCTTTTCCGGGGGGGGGGGTAGTAGGCAGAAAAACAACATATGCTTGAAATCTCTAGATTTTTATTTTTGGAAAAAAGTGAAATCTCTCAATTGTCTGGAAGTGCTAAGTCATTTACAAGTGTGATGGAGGGTGATAATTTACTACTTGAACTCTGGAAATAATCCATCTGCTCTCGCCCACTATTTTATAATACAGTACATATGCTTAGTCATCGTCCCCATCTCAAACAGTGCAAGTTCCTGTGCTTGAAATCAGAATGCACCATACTCATTAGAGGTGCCACTTAAGTCCATCGGAGGGGCTGGGTGAACACCAGATGGGTCCCCCTGGAGATTGTGCTATATGGCACTGACAATTATTAAGGAGCAGAGGCAGAGTTTGGGTATCCCCCGGTCAGGGTTGCCAATTAACCAGAATTTCACTGGCCTGGCTAGAAATTCATTATTCTGGCCAGTTACAAGGACAGAAGGAAATAAAGCCAGGGCAAAAAAAAAAGTGTAGTCAGTATTTTCCTCATATGTACACTTTCTATGGGCTAAATCCAACATTTCACAGTTGGAGTTCTGCTTGTACAACAGGAGTTTCCCTTCCCCTCCTCTTCCCTGCATCCCCCCCCCCCGCCAATCTGCTCCAGACAGTCCCTCTAAAACTCTGGAGCAGATTTGGGTGGGTTCAGGGGGCTGCAGGGGAGAAGGGATTCAACCCACCAGCAGTGTCCATTATTGGAAGGATACTATTGGATATAACTTTTGGCTGGAAATAGTGAAGCCGAGTATGAGTTTCTTGCCCAGAATGGCAAACCCCAGGATGAATTCCCCATATTCTTCTCTCTGTAATGCATAGTTATATGATGCATGAGTTATTAGTACCACATCATATGTTTCCTTGCTCCTAAAGCACATTGGTTGTCATTGGGACAAAAAAGATGATACACTTCAGAGAGGGTTTTCTTCACATGCTCAAAAATCATCTGCCATTACATTGATTTTTATTTCAAAATAAACTAACAAAATAAAGGCAACAAAAAGAAGAACATAGAGAATACTAAATCAAGATCACCAAAGAAGCAAAGGAACTTACTAATTATAATTCTTAGTCTATAACAGGGCTCTCCAACCTTGGGTTCCCGATGTTGCTGGACTACAGCTCCCAGAATCCCTTGCCATTCACCATGCTGGCTGGGTATGCTGGGAGCTATAGGCTAGCAACATCTGGGGACCCAAAGTTGGAGAGCCCTGGTCTATAACCAACGTGCTTATGAAACATCAACAGTCCATCCATCAGGCGATCACTCGTGACCGAGTAAGATTGTCTTCCGGGATAAAAGGAGGAAATTCTAAAGAAGATTGTGTAGACTCTAGCGATGGGTCCGTAAGTGACTGTGGAGGCCAATTCTAGATCCACACAGCTTCCCACAGTGAGGACACAGGTTACCAGATAGAAGATGGTCCTGTAAAGGATTCATTTGACGTGCTTTTCGCTTAGCACGTTTCTCCCTTTCACCTTGCACTCGGGCTTCTTCAAAGTCCATGGAACCTTTGTGAAAGGCCAACCTCCATTTAGATTGTTCATGGGCCAGAGCTTCCCAGTTTTCGATGTTTATATTGCATTTTTTTAGATTAGCCTTATGAACATCTTTAAACCTCTTATATTGACCACCGATATTCCGCTTTCCATCCTTGAGTTGGGAGTAAAGTAACTGCTTTGGGAGATGGCAGTCAGGCATTCGAACAACATGACCGGTCCACTGAAGTTGGCGTTGAACGATCATTTTTTCAATGCTAGTAGTCTTTGCTTCTTCCAGTACACTGACATTTGTTCGCCTATCTTCCCAAGTAATTTGCAGGATTTTCCGGAGGCAACGTTGATGAAACCTTTCAAGGAGGTGGAAGTGACGTTTATAGATAGTCCATGTTTCGCAGGCATACAATAAAGTTGGTAATACAATGGCTTCATAAACCAGTGTTTTGGTCTTCTTACAAATATCCCGATCCTCGAACACTCTATGTTTCATTCGAGAAAATGCGGCACTTGCGGAGCTCAGACGATGCTGGATTTCACTGTCAATGTTAGCTGTAACAGAAAGATAGCTGCCAAGATAGAGAAAATGATCGACATTTTCCAGTATTGTCCTGCCAAGCTGGATAGATGGCATCACCAAAGGATTGGCTTGCACTTGCTGATGAAGCACTTTGGTTTTTTTGATGTTAAGTGAGAGACCAAGTTTTTCGTATGCTTCTGCAAAAGCATTTAGGATAGTTTGGAGATCATCCTCTGAATGTGCAGAGACCACATTATCATCAGCATACTGAAGCTGATGATCACATTATCATCAGCATACCACTCACCACTACATCAACAGTAAAACGGCCTAGGTAGGATATAAATGCTTAATGAACTTTTGGTATAAATTTTGGTATAAATCTCAAAAAGAAGGGGGGCTTGGCCTTCCTAATATCAAGTGGTATTATATAGCTAATCAGTTAAGGTTTATTATGGATATTTTAGTTAGGAAGAATATTTTGTGGTTAGAAATAGAAACGCAGGAAATAGAAATTGGGATGGAAAAATTTCTATTTTCAAAAAAAAGTATTACTAGTGTAAAAAGAATAGAAAATCTCTTTTTGAAAAATATGGTAGGGATTTGGAATAGTAACAGACAGATCTTTATACCAGGGATATCACCGTTAACTCCAGTTGTAGCAATGGAGGACTTTCCAGAAAATGCACAGCATTGGGAGGCAATATTTAGGGAAAATAAGGTTATCAAATTAATGGATTGGATGGGAAAAATTGAGACTAGACAACAAATATTGGAAATGATTGGGCCAGATAGAATTTCGTGGTTAAATTTAATGCAATTAGATCAGTGGACTAAGAAATGGAAGAAGAGAAACGAGTATGAGAGGGAGTTTACTGGATTTGAAAAGAAAGTGTTGTCTAGAGAACTTATAGAAGGGAATGTTTCTTCTAGAGGGTTAACTAAGGAGATATATAAAATGATGCAGAGGATTGAAGCAAAAAAAGATAACCTTAAGATGATGTGGGAAACGGAATTTGAGGAGGAGATATCGAATGCGGGGTGGAGAAATATTTGGGGCAGACGTATATTAAGAAATATGTCAGTAAGGATAAAATAGAATTTTTAAAAAACTGTTTGGAGATGGTATCTGACTCCAGTAAGATTAAACAAAATAGATAGTAATTGTGCTCCATTGTGTTGGAGAGGATGTCAGGAACTTGGTACTTATGGTCATATGTGGTGGAGTTGTAAAAGCGTATTGGATTTTTGGAATAAAATTTTTGTAGAAATTTCAGAAATTATTGGTATTAATGTGGAGGTCTGTCCAAAATTAGCATTGTTATCAATAACGGAGAAACTTTTGTGCTCACAAGAGAAAAAGGAACTAATTGTAAGTTTATTAGCGGCAGGGAGATTATTGATAGCAAGGAATTGGAAAGTTCAATACCAGTACTTAATAGTAGATTGGTATAAAAAGGTCTGGGATATTGCTTTAAATGACAAACTAACATGTAGTATTAAATGTAAAAGGGGACAAATAAAGAAAAATAATTTTAAAGAAATATGGGGGTCATTTTTAGATTTTGTTTTAGTAAAGGGGAAAGGGAGTAAGCCATGTCATGATATGATGTATTTTTGGAATATAGATTAATAATGGATTATATGGATAGAATTGGTTTTGGCCCCGGGGTGACGGGTGCACTTGGAGTTTATGATTTGTAGATTTATGGGGGGGGGGTTGTATGTGTGTTCTTTTATTAAAATTAATAAAAATTAATTTAAAAAAATGCTTAATGAAAGAGTAAAAATACAATGTATACAGCATATAAAAGGAGTCTATCATATTGTGTCTGTATGTGTGTATTAGTCAGAAAAAAATATAGGCAACTGTACTTGATTGGACTTTGATCAAAAGTTTGAAGAGCTTCAACATAGGAAATAAATGGAAACCATGGTGCCATAATATATTTCTTAAAGTTAGGATCCCTTGCTTGCTGTACTTGCTGAGTAAGTTTATACATAGTCAGAGTCTCCCAAATTTTATCAACCCACTGCTCTTTAGTTGATTGCTTTAGAGACTGGAAACAAGGCCCTATGAGGAGAGACTGAAAGAACTGGGCATGTTTAGCCTTCAGAAGAGGAGACTGAGGGGAGATATGATCGCACTCTTCCAGTATTTGAAGGGATGTCACACAGAGGAGGGCAAAGATCTCTTCTCGATCATCCCAGTTTGCAGGACACGGAATAATGGGCTCAAGTTACAGGAACCTAGATTCCACCTAAACATCAGGAAAAATTTCCTGTCTGTCAGAGCAATAAGACAATGGAATCAACTACCTAGGGAGGTTGTGGGCTCTCCCACTCTGGAGGCATTCAAGGTGCGGCTGGACAGCCATCTGTCAGGGATGCTTTGACCTGGATTCCTGCATTGAGCAGGGGGTTGGACTCGATGGCCTTGTAGGCCCCTTCCAACTCTACTTTTCTATGATTCTATGACTTCCAATTACACACTATACATGACTTTGCAGCTGTATACAATTTCTTAAGCAGATCTTTATGCAGGAATCCAGCATCATTAGGTTCAAAAAGATGAAGAAGAAGCATAGATTTAGGATTTACCAGTGGTCTAACATGAAGAAATTCCTGACAGTGATCAGCAACCATGTTCCAAAACTCTTGCACTGAAGAACATTCTCACCAAAGATGAAAGTATGAGCCAACCTGACCACACCCCTTCCAACAATATTGACTATAATTTGGATATATTAGGTGAAGGCTTGCAGGAGTAATGTACCAACTACTGAGAACTTTGTATTGTGCTTTTTTTTTTTTTGTTAGAGCTTTTCTACACAAGGATGTTAATCACCATATTTACTTTTGGTTTTGCCAAAGAAATGAGGTCCGAGCTCTACACAAAGAGCTTTTCCTTTCTTGCTTTTCCACTACATAACCTTTAGGTAGAGCTCTGCTATAGCGAAATAGCTCAAATACAGAGGGAGAAACACCACCATTTCTCCCATCCTAAAATAATACCCCATTTTCCCCATTCTAAAAAAAAACCTGGGCCAGAAAAGTGCTCTGAAAAAACAGAAGCGAAACTGGAAGATCACAGCATAATCTTAAGAGCCCGTAAACAACTGTAAGGAATCACGAGCACACAATAAATGCATAATGTAGAAAAGCTCTTAGTGTTGACTGATAAAGATGCAAAAGAAGTCCAAATGCACTGCCAATCATTGATTCCTTTAAAAAAAAAAAAGCATTCTACACATTCTAAACACTTTTCATTAGCACATTTTTAAAAACACACACGCGCACAACTATATTATACTCAGGGAAAAGGCACTCTGCATGTGCAGAGCCCATGAAACCAGATTTAAAAAAAAAAAAAAAAAAAAAGTAAAAAAGAAAAATTAAAGTTAACAAACTAAGTTAACAAACACCAAGTTAACAAACTAGAAAACTTGAGCGTGTGTCAGCTTTACTATCTGTGTGTGTGTGTGTGTGTGTGTGTGTGTGTGTGCGTGCGCATGTGCGCATATGTGTAACCTTGTAAAATAGTCTCTTGGTGGATCCATAGTAATGAATCATATATTTTTTTATAAAAGGAGCAGTAGGATTTTGAGAAAAAAGAAAGAGAACAAAGACTGGCCAGCACCTGTGTGAGTGGAAACCAAGGGAAGGATGGGGGTAGGGGTAGACCTGGACTGAGAAAAATAAAATAAAAGGAAAAACAGCCCATCTCTGGCTGGCTCTGAAGGGAAATGACACTGAAGAAGATATTGATGGCCAGTTTGCTACATCCATCCAGCCTACATTCCATCTGCATCCAGGCCACTTAGGGAGGCTGACACTAGCCTGAAGAGAAAGACTGATAAAATGACCCTTACACAAGAATGCCCTAATTACAGCCTGAAGGATGGCTACTCCAAAGGATTTAGAACTTTCCTGTTTCACCTTTCAGTTATGTACTTACTCCACTGTCCTAAGTAGTGAAAATACAGGGATCACCACATTAAGGGTTTGCCTCTGCTACCTTGTAACAAGACTGGGGATGGATGGATCAGTCTATTTCTGGTTGATGTCATTTGTCAATGTGTGCCATCCCATTTCCTCATCAACCGGCACATTTTAACATAAAAAATCTGCATAAATACCTTTAAATCTATATTTTTCAAAGTATTTTCTCACAAAATACACATTAGCCCCCTCCCCCGCCATCAGCAATGAAGACAGGAGATACGGTATAATGGGCACAACTTTATTTTATAACAGAATCTGCAATGAAGGAAACCAGCTAGCTTCACAGTAACAACCATGAAGTGTGGGCCCCTGTTCATCAAGTGAAGAGCGGGAAGGCTGCTACTCCCGCTGTCGAGTGGCAATGGGCAACTGCAGCGCACCGAGTCAGGCTGCTGCCTGGACAGGACTTGTTCCTGCCAGGCCAGCACCCCCACCCCCGGTGTACTGAGGAGGCCAAGGCAGTTGCATGGCACCATGACAGCAAAAGCCCCTGGAAGGGATGCAGCTGCCTGAGCCGAAGAGCATCTGTCATTCAGAATCCGCTCAGGCCGGGTGGTAGGGAGTGGTCAGCTGGATGGGCTGCCCTTCCTCATCAGGATGCCTCAGGGTGCTCACCAAGGTAGCCTCCTCTTAAGCCCCTTCAGCCCACACTGTATCCGCCCGTTGTGCCAGAGACTAACACCGATTAGCCCAATGCTAGCCAGCCCCCACTGGAGGATTTTCCCAACTTGGGAAATGGCCCCTCCTAGTCTTCCTTCCCCTTCAAGGGGAGGGGGGGCAAACAAGCTCCTCCCCAGCTAGCTGTCAGGATAGAGCACCATTTACTGAAGCATTTTCTCTCAAAGTACACATTTCTCTCACTATATTTTATCCATTTGCTTCCCCAAATCTTCCCCGTGTCGATGGAGACTTTTTTTCCACCCACACAGAGGGGGTGATTTAAGGAAGTAAACCGTGTGTGTGTGTGTGTGTGAGAGAGAGGGAGGGAGGGAGGGAGGGAGAGGTTCAGCCTTCCCCTTCTGGTGTACGGTGGTCCCAATCTGAATCAGGGCCATGCACACTTAGTCTAGAGTAAAACCATACGTCTCTCAGCTACATGCTATGCAATTAACATAACAAGCAGTTTGACCCTCAGGCAGCTGCTCCTGTCTTCTCCCCCTCCGTGTTCCCTCAGCACATATTCCTCCCTCTTCTCTCTCCTGCATGCTCTCTGTGCCTCTTCCATTACATATTCGCTCCCCTGCATGCCAGTCCAGATGCCTCGCCATTTAACCTCAGCGGCCCCTGCTGCAGCGCACATGGTGGCAGACAGCAGGGATTGCCCGGTCCGTCGGCATCTTGGGAGAGAGATGCCGAGAGCCGCAAAACGCATGGACACCTTTGCGGGCTCAAGGGCCACAACTGAAGTGCCAGTGCCTGAGCCACAATTAGCCACCCCTGAAATAGCACTTACAGAGGAGGGATATTCCTCAGGATTGTAGTACGGCTGGGAGGAAAGGTGTGAATTCCCCATTCATGCCTACTGTGATCCTGATTATTATCACACACACACCCCAACTGATATTATTCGCATTGTTAAAAAAAAACAACCCTGCACATTAAATGTGAACATGCATCCAATGTGACTGTTTGGTTTACCGCCTCCCTCTCCCTCTTCATTCCTTTCTCCAGGCAAAAATTAACTGGAGATTCCAGGGCCTCAAGGCTGTCTGTGGAAACCATAGGAGCTTTTCCTCCAGTGAGTGGCTGGTTATTGCAGTAAGATAAGACTTGCACATAAGGAGCACATATGGGAGGGCGAGAAGCTTGTGTTTCCTGCCCTTTCCAGCAGTCCAGGCACCAGGACCAATATAATAAGCACCCGTGGTGCACTGAATGCATGGATGATTTCACCCACCCCTGTATGTGCTGAGGAATTTCTTGGGCCAATTTGGCTTAAATAAATTTGCTGTCTAAATGCCACACAGGTGCATACAGACAGAGTGAAAGATGCAGACCAAGAAAAACATTCAGACAGCATTCCGCTATGTGCCGATCATAATAGGTCAGCTTATTTCTGAGAATCTACTTAATTCTTCATCACTACCACATCCAGGGTGCTAATAAAAACCCTCTGTGCAAATGTATTGGCTCCCCCAGCCCTTGCCTTATTATCTGTTTTCGTAGGTGACGATGCACAATAGAGAGACAGTGCATCTCTGGATTCATTCTGTGCAGCTCATTCTCATACCATAAAATCACTATGGAGAAATAAGAAAATGCATTATTTTCTTTCCAAATAAGTTCATTATAACTCAGGTTACGCCTTTGTTGTGGTTCTAACTAATTTCATGGGCATGTGAAATCTCATCACTGCTTAAAGTCCCATGGCGTTCAACTTCTTTTCCCCATCAATCTGCATGAAATATGCACTTTTCATCGCAATTTCCCATCAAATTGCAGAGATTAGTTACTATATCTCCATGGGGTTCCCCACCACAATTAGTTTGGATTTTTCTTCCTTCTCTTTCTCTCTTCTTGGCTAGAACATGTGTTTTCATATTGTAATGTGCCAGAGTTAGTAGATGTCATTTATTATTTCTTCAAAATAAAAGAAAGCTACTGTTGAGACAGTAGGAAGAGGCTGGATCCCAATTCACACATTCAGACAGCAGTTGTGATCCCCCCCCCCCTTTTCTGATTACAAGAGCTGTAGAAGTTGAATATCAACACTTCTAGATCTGTCTACACCCGGTTTCTATATGAATTCGCCCTTTCACTGGCTGGATAATGGGTATACAATAGAACACCAGTACAGGCATCCCAGTCAAGATCAGTATGAATGGTATGGTTACCCATGGCCAGCCTTAGCACCAGCAGGGTACAGACCCATGCAATTGACTCCACCCGTGTGGTTGTAATAGTCGCATACATACTGCAGTCAAATAGGGTTGCATCAGGAGTGTCAGAGGGATGGAGGGAAGGAGAAGTAAGTTTAAAACTAGGCCAAGTCAGGTTCATATTGGTCTTCCTAGTCACAATAATATCTGTGAAGTAGCCTTATGCCAGATTCTCCTATCCATCCTATATCTACCATCCCTGACAGACTAGGGGCAGTATCCCATTCAGCATTAGCACTAACATAAATTATGTTGTGCTAGCATAAGCTACCCCTAGCACAACAGCAATAGCACTTGCTGGTGTGATGGGATTCCCTGTAAAACCTTTCATGCTGGTAAACACTATTGATGTTGCTCTAGAGGTAGCTTATGCTAGCACAATGTAATTTATGTTAGTGCTAGTGCTGAATGGGATAATGCCCCTAACCTGTCAGGGATGGTAGATACAATGCCAAATAGGATGCTACCCAATAACATTAAGAGATTTTTCCAGTCCCCAATGACTAGAGAGCATAATGCATAAAGCAGTCCGCTGCAGTGATCTGACATGAAATTGGACTGCTGGGAACAGTCCAACAGTCAGTTGGACCAGGCAACAGCGCTACTGCACAGGATGCGAGATGGTGCTTTTGTATCTCGAGCAGGGCTTCCACAATTCTGCAATCAACACATGGTCATCAAAGACAAGGGACCAGACCTCAAGAGTATAGGGCAGCTCTTTATTTCCATACTCTCTCCCAGTAGCCTCCAGCTGGGTGGAATAGTCAGCTCCTGAAGTCCTACTGAGAAAAAAGGGATGGCGGAGAAATTCATTTGGTTCACATTTTAATTTTATGCTTAAAATGTGAGCCAAATGAATTTCTCCCCCATCCCTATGACACAAACCAAAACTCATTTATCCTTTTCAGTTCACGCTTCTCCAAATTTTGCAGTGGGGTTCCATAATAATAAAATGCATAAAAATGTGTATATTAGGGGAAATTGCATGCAAACATGCATATATTTGTGCATATAAAATAACATGCAAAACTCATTATACTAGGAAAATTGCTCACAAAAATCATATGTATTAGTCAAAAGTGCACACAAAAATGCATGTATTAGGAGAAATATGCACAAAAGTGAGCACAAATTTTCACATGAAGTTTTTTTAAAAAAAAATCTCAATGATTAGGATAAACCACATTTAAGATTGAAAAATGTGAAACCCAAAAGTGCAGCCATGTTACAAAAGTAACACAAGAAAATATCCAAATTGATGAAAGTCAGGCTAAAACCCACGATCAGCTTAATTGAACTTGATATTAAGTGGCATGCATTGCACTTTTGGGTGTACTGGGATTATGAGCCTTCGGCAACATCCATAATCCATCCTTTCTTAGGTCACAAAACACACCTATCATTTACTACCAAAAGGGTATTTGTTTATTTCCTGCCATGGCAAATTAACTGCCTGTGCTTTCACTAGAGTTTCTTTCTTTTTTAGATACTATCAAATAAAAAACAAAACAATGAACAGATGGTGCTTTTAAAACCCGGCACTTTACTAAACTAAACTCTGCAATTTACTGCTGAAAAGACAATCTACAGATCCATTTTTCCAACCTTGTTGCTTGCAATTTTCTCCTATCATATGCAAACAGCCTTATACTTCTGAACTGAAGCCCCATCTGATGAAAATGCATAATCTCCTGGCCCATTTTCTTCAACTTTAAAAACCTGAGGAAATATTCTCTAGACAGCATCAGGAATGGAAAAGAAGCAGGCAAGAAGTATTTGGGTTGCCAACTGACCAGAGAAACAGCAACCACCACCTGGTTATTTTGTTTGTTTGGGTGTGTCTTTTGCTTTCAAACCAGTTGCCAGAAAAGGCAGGGACACCATCATATTTTGCTTCCCGATTCACTTTTTTTAAAAAAAAGAAAGAAAGAAAAGAGAGAGACAGAGCTGTACAGCAGGTGAAGATACAGCTTTTGTAGTGGGCTCCACCCATGGATCCATCCATCCCAAAAGCTGGACTCTGGCTGGGATCTGCCCAAACCTCTTGAGCTCTGCCTACAGACCCTCCCCAAAACAGTAGGATGCAAAGCATGATATGAAGGGCTTCAGCAGCAGGCAGCCCCTTGCACCCCTTGGGGTGCCAGTGCCACTCTTATTTATTTATGTATTTATTTATGTACTTATTCATCATTTAAAACAGTTCTATACTACCTTTCTGGAAAAAACCAATCAAGGCAGCTTACAAAAAATTGTAACACAATTCACAAGCAAATAAAAATACAGCAAAACACTAAAAACAACCTTAAAAACGATAATAATTTAGAAAGCTAAATGTCCCTCTGGCATTTAGGGGGCTTTTCAGGAGGCTTGTGGCGCTGCCACTGGAAGAGGGAGCTGACACACACACACACACACACACGACTGTGTGTAACACTTCAAATCCAGGCCAAATCATTAAAAAAAATGATGGGATTTTTAAAATAGGTATACCCACCCTTTGGTGATATATTCTCAGGGTGGCTAACAATTTTAAACCCCCCCAACATGCTCACACATAACAACAGCAACAAAAACGAGCACAACAACACAACAACAACAACAGCATAGATTAAAACAACAGGAATAATAGAGAACAATAAGCAGCGTTAGGGCAGAATCAACACAAATTCAAAATTCTGGTGGCATTTTGAAAGGTCTGGGGTGAACAAAGATCTTGGCCTGGTAGTGAAATGGGAGTGGGCTGGGCATGCATCAGGCAAGCCCCCCTTGGGAGAGCATTCCCCAGATGGTACACTACTGCAACGAAGGCCTTCTCACTGATTGCCACTCACCTAGCATCAGAATGGCGAGCGCCCTGGGAAAGGGCCTGCTGGAGATGGGCCTGTACATGTGCCTGTTCTGGTACCCAGGACCAAACCATGTAGGATTTTAATGGTAAGCACCACCAGCACCTTGAATTATGCATTGAAACAGAGCGGCAGACAGCTTAGTTTCAGAGAAGCTTTTTCTAGACTGCTGAGTGGAGATTAACTTTAAATAGGCAGAAGTGAGGCCCGCAAGAAAATGTTGCCGTGAATCATCCCGCCTAAAAGGAGTCTTCCTCTTCAGCATTCCAACCAGCCATTCCCTCCATTCAGAGCATCCCACTCACCTGCCCGCTGCCATGCTCCATTTTTATTTTTCAATGGTCACGCTACATTCTGTGGCTTCTGAGCATGCTCAGTCCTCATTGGGCTGTTTTCTGGGGTGCGGGTCCCCCCCTTTTAAAGTGTTCTTCTTTTTTGTACTTCTACAAACACCTGCATTCTCCCAAGCATGCTGATACCTCCCTTTTATTTCACGGTGGCCCTATTTTGTCTACTCTCCTCTTGGTACTCGCCAAATGAGTTTGATATTAGAAGGACTGATTGCTTCTTATTCTTAAACAGCTGCTGTTCTTAAATGTAATTTTGTTTTTAACAGGCATGTTGCTTTAATTCTCTGTTGCATGTTGCTTGTATATTCTATAATATAAGCATTACTAATAAGCATTACAAATTGGAATGGGTGAATGAGCAAAGTTTGAGCTCTCCCAAGTTTCTCTGAACATCAGTTTGCTGCTCATCTCGCCTTGATTTGCACTCATGTTTGGAATTGCTTTTCATTTTGAGCAAATGGTAAAATTGCACAAAATGTGCAGCTATCAAATGTGAATGCTGCAGAAAAAAAATCCCCACATTTTTGCAATTTCTCCCCATAGACTAAAGCACGGGTGATTTAAAAGTTGTGCATTTCGAGGAACTTGTGCATTTTTAAAAAAATGCGCATTTCGAGGAACTTGTGCATTTTTCAAGTACATATTTTGCAAACGTGAACACAAGTTCAAGAACATTTTCTGAGAAAATGTGTTCCTGTTTGCGATTGTGAATGGGGCATTTTCGAGTGATTTGCAAACTGAAACAAAATTCTCATACATCCCTGTCCTGGTCGTTCCAAATTATGTTCAAACAAGATTAAGATTATCTCCTCTTGTTACAGAGCAGAACATGGAGAGCTCACTCTGCAGCTGCTCCAACAAGCAATAATTAAGAAGTGATCTAGGAACTATTGTATACATTATGCAGAGTGTCGAATTCTGGACTGCAAGTGTGGGCATCATATTACTGTAGAAACAAAAACAAAACCCCACATTCACCTCTGTGTAGCAAAACAGCATATCAGGAGAAGATTTATTGATTCTAAACTTTTCTCCCCAATGCTTTAAATGGGGAGCTTTTTTATGTGATTAAAAAAAAAACAACTCTTACCCACTGCAGTGTGGAGTAGTAAAGTCCAGGATCTGCAACTTCTTTCTACATAATACTTCTTACTTATTACATACAAAAATCCACCATTATTTCCGTCCAGCCTTTCTTCATCTCACTAATTTAGCTTGGGGATGGATTTTGTTGTTGCTCTGCCTGTTATTAAACAATTGGGAGCCAGAAACCCTTGCTTATCTACTGTAAATCTCTCAGAGATCTACCAGTAGATCTGGATGGACTTTCTGACCATTTCTGGTCTATAGGACCCATGACTGCTCAGTTTTCCCATAATCCAATTGTCAATTGGCTCCTACAATCAAGGCGAATTCTGCTAATGATAGCCAAAGATGTTAACAATAGCTCTGAAAATTATCGAGTAACAAATTGGCAAAGCAATTTCTGTGAAACAAATCCTAATAGAATATGCATAATATCCTAACAAAAGATCTTGAATACAACTGTGTGGACTTATTGACCAAGAGCTTTGAGGAACAACACTGGTTGAAGAAGCACATGTACTTGATTTCAAGCATGTAGTTAGCTCATTTCAAGGGAGTAATTTCCTGCTTTGAGGTGTTTTTTCCCTTCTTAGAAGCATCCCAAAGGATTATGCATCATTATGTTGTCTCACCAAGTCTATTTGTCAACAATGAACAAAGTGCATTCCCATGGTGGCTAGACAGCGCCTAAATGGCCATAGGATTTTTCGGAGTCCCAGCTCCAAGCTCAGAAACTCATTCTGAGGTCGGAGCTGGAACTCCGAGCATGGAGTGAGGCCCCCTGCCCTGTAGCCGGTGTGGAAAGGACCATGTCGGCTGCTTCTCCAAGGTCGCAAACGCAACTTGGCTGAAATCAGCTGCCTAAGTCCTTTGCAGGGTGGGAGGAGCACAGAAGTGACGTTTGCCTCCGTGCTCCTCCTGCCCTGCATAGGATGCCCGTAATACTCCAACTTCAGAAGGCCATGGGCATCCTGACTGGATTACGCCGTAATAGATGTTAATAGATATTTCTGCAGCTTCAGTCTTTGCATTTTTCCTTGCTGCTTCATACGGTGAATTAGCTGATTAAGTGATGAGTAAGAATGATGGCAATTCACAGATCTTTGAAATTTAAAGGCAGACAGCTTTTTTCATGTCGAGTACAAACACTAAGCGTAACTGCGTAAGTTTAGGAAACCAAAGCCAGACAATGACATGAGAATTTTGAAATGGTTACCACTTCACCATGGTGTTCAGAACCTTCAGGGCTAGATAAATTAAGAGAAGGGCTGTAGATCAGTGTAAGAACACATGTTTTATTTGCAAGAGGTCCCAGGTTCAGTCCCCAGCATCTCCAGACAGGGAAAGACACCTGCCTGAAACCACAGAGCAGGGGTGTTGAGTCTCTTTCAGCTCAAGGGCCAAATTCAATTTCAGAGCATCTCTCAGGGGCCACATTCCAGTAGTGGGTGTGGCTGAAGGCAAAACAGGCCAGGGCTAAAGGCAAAGGGGGAGGGGCCAAACTACAAAAAATACCAGCATATTTTAGCTTAACGCTCTTACTGTGAGTAACTCTTAGGAGAGGCATTTCAATCTTTTAGAATGGGGGGAAACCCCATACAAAAGCCGGGAAACCACCAAATGATCAGCAGTGAAGGGAAAGTTGGTGGAGTCAGGGGAAGGGTGTGTGGCCATATGGGGAACCCTGGAGGGTCAGATTGGGACCCCAAGAGAGCCAAATTTGGCCCGCAAGTCTGAGGTCCCGCTCCCTTGTCACAGAGAGCCACTGCCAATCAGAGTAGAATATATTGAGTTAGATGGAGCAATGGTTTGACTTGGCATCAAGCAGCTTCCTATATTCCTATTAATTCAGCTAATTATGAATAGGAGACCAGCCATCTTACTAGGGATGCTGGAAAGTGTTAATACCTGAGAGCTTCACTCTGTGGATAATGGGATTTTGGATCCACCATTTTGAATGGGAGACACCTGACTTTAAGTCTGGCTTACACTCACATTTAAAAATTGGAATACTTTCATTTTAATTGAATTTCCCTGTGCAATATTACAAGTATTTAAAATTAGCTTCCCCAAAACTGAGCTTGCCTTATCAAAGCAAAATGTTAAACAAACTCAGGTTGTTATTGTTTTTTAAAATATCAATAAAATTGAAGATGAAATTGCTGGATCAAACAGAAGATTCTTTTGGGACTTCAAGGTTTGTTGGTTTGTTCTGGCAAGATTAAGTATGATGAACTTTGCTAAACCTGAACTGCTAGATAGCTCACTATATAATATCCAATAAAAAAACCTATAATACATATGCGTGAAATGACATCAATAAAAACATTATAAAATGATTAGAATCAATCAATAGCTGTTTATTTAATGTACAAATCATCTAGATTCATCTGCCCCCAATGCTGTAGGGTCTGGCTGAGGCAAGTTTCTCGGAAAGGAAGTTCCACAACAGCATGCCTACCAAGGTCATGCTTCTAAAATGAACTATAATGCCAAATTACAGATTGAAAGATCATAACTTGTGTAATGTTTGTTTGTTTGTTTACATTCTTCATTTGCTTCTCTATCAGTTTCTACAGACTTGCAATCCAAGATATGGTTGGTTAGTCCAAATTAGTATATAAGATTCAGCACCTCACCCAATGCCTCCTTGGCCTTATTAAACCCAGTTCCTCCCTTGGCTTCAGGTGGTTCCATTGTTGGCCCACTTCTTTCCTGACAACAGTACATAGCCCCTCCAGTCCTAGGACCCAATGTGTTCCCTCCCCCGATACCAATGAAGGCCCACATTTCCTGAGCTGCATGCCTCTGACATCCATTGTCATCTCAGGCTTTCCTCCAGATCCATAGTTCTCAGACTGCTGCCTACTCCTTTCCCCTCCTTCCATCCACCTTACCTGGCCTTGCTCATAGCTTCCTAGTCCTCAGAATCCTTGCCAGTCTGGAAACTCTCCCTGCAGCTTCCTGCTAACTGCACATGGTAATTCTAGTCCAAAGTTCCACCGTAAGGTCAAACTACATGTTTGACACAACCTTCACACAGAATCTGTGACCTTCCAACACTTAATTATTTTTACTTAGAAGCAATGGCAGAAGGCTCCAAATTGGATCAGAGTAGCAGTGTTGGGGAAATATACAGTCTGCCGTTTTCCCCAATATCATTTCCTGCAATCTAAATCATCCCCAATCCAAAGCTGATGTTTGCTCCACAGTGGAGAAAAACGTTTCTACAAAACAGCAGCTTCTGGATGTATGTATGCAGTTTAGATCAGGGTGGGATATTGTGTGTGTGTGTGTGTGTGTGTGTGTGTGTGAGATGGTAGGGATGTGCGCAGAACTCAATCGGGGGGGTGGAAGCGGGGAAAACCCGCACCACTCGACCCCCCTCCAAGCTCCGCGCAACTCACCTTTCCCCGGCTCGGCACAACTCCCCGCGAGAGGAGCCGGGGAAAGCAACTTCCAGGTCCCCGGTGCTTCTCTTCTGGGTCCCCGGCACTGCGGTTTTTACATAAAAACCAAGGTAACCCACCTTAAAACGACCGTGATTTCCTATTTGTGGCAGTTTTAAGGTAGTTTACCTTGGTTTTTACATAAAAAACGCAGCGCCGGGGACCCAGAAGTGACATGCCGGGGACCCGGAAGTGACGCGCCGGGGACCCGGAAGTGACGCACTGGGGACCCGGAAGTGATGCACCGGGGACCCGGAAGTCAGCCAAGTGCCTAGCCGAGCGCCGTGGGACGGATCGCACAGTGGGGGTGCTCAGTGAACACCCAGTGAGTCGGGTGGTGGGCAGTTTGCCCAGCCCTAGTATGGATAGTTAAATTCCACAAATCTCTCCTACTACCAGTTTAGAATGGCCCCTGCCATGCTTAAAAATATAAAATTAAAAGGTTGGAGACCCAATCATATATCTCCCATGCTATCACGTGTAATATGGCTTATGTTTTATCAGCCAAAACTGCCCTTTCACTCTCACAAAACTTGCACTCATCAACGTTGTTTCTGATGACATGTTTACCCTGAACACGTAGAACATACATAAATACTGTATGACATCAGAGCACATTAATCAGTGGCAGATGGATGGCACTCCTGGTTACCAGATCACTTATGATACATGCAGTCTCTTGTTAGAGTGATTTATTCCTCCCTCCAAATCTACAGTAAGTAGAATATTTAATGGGGAAAATGCATGAACATAGAAGGCTGTTGCTTATGTCAATTTATTGATCTGTCAGGAAAACCTTGAGGTAAATTAAAATACATTAACCAAAAATATAGTGCTATTATAGGTCATCAACAACGGTGATTAATAAAGTGTTTAATACATGTGGTGATTAATAATGTGTTTCAAAGGAAGGGAAAGAATGAAATGTAATATTATTGAACGCTTATTGCAATTATGGTACTAGCTTCAACTTTTCCTGGAAGCAAATTTTAGGGATGGGTGATCATTTTGTTTCAGTTTCTTTTTTTATAAGAATTTCCAATATTTGCAAATTTCTTCATATTTGAGATGGAAAGAACTTAATTTTTTTAAAAAAACAATTCAGTCGAAATTGACAGATTCATCCATTCAGGCCCAGGGCTTTAAGTGCTTACACTCTGAAAGGTCTGGCTTTGAATCTCTGTGTGATGAGAAGATGTACATTCTGCAGGGAGGGTTTTCTAAGTCAACTGCCCATTAAAGGGTCAAGGCAGACTCATATCATCTAGTAGTTGAAAGGCAGGGGGACTGAACCACTTGATTGAATCGGAGAGGGAATACTGGACGTTGCTTTGCAACAGGTTTGAATTCCATTCTAACACTACTCTGACAGTTAGACCGGTCTAGTGTTAACTGACTTAACTGACGCTTGCTAGGGCTTAGCAAGGAGGATTGACCTGTGTGTTTTCCTTACCTCAAAGAATAGGTTGAATAACATTTAAGAAACTGCACTACTGTAACCATCAAGCTTTAGTACCTTTAGTACCTCTAACTTTTGTTACAATTATTTATCTTTTAAAAACCATCAACTTACAAACAAGTCCTGTGTGTGCATGGGTTTGTCTGAGAGATCTCCGCAACTGCTTTTCTACATCATCTGTATCCATTTATACTGGAAGCAAAGCTAAATCTTGAAATCAAGCTGTAATATTTGATCGCAAAAAGACTTGTGCAAATGAGGGTGTAGTCTTTTTTTTAAAAAAATGGAGACTTGTATGTTGATCCTGCCTTTTAAAAGGCCAGATTAGATATTACATTAAAGTTTAAACATGTGAAAACCAATATTAATTTGGTCCTTAGGGTCCTTAGGGACTTATAACTCATGTGTTATATTCCCGATACAGGCCTGTGGCCTACGCTGGCTCAGCTTGTCTGAGCGTGGAAAGCTAAGCAGGGTCAAGCCTGGATATTACTTGGATGGGAGACCCCCTCTTCTAGTTTCCTGCATTGAGCAGGGGGGTGGACTCGATAGCCTTGTAGGCTCCTTCCAACTCTATAGATCTATGAAATCACTCACCCAACATGCAGAAATTTCTCCTCTGTAGCTGGCTGAATCATTAAGCCAACAATGGTTTCTGTAGGTCTATTGAACACATTCCAGACATCCAAAAGCACTCTGCCATCAGCTTGAGGCGCTGAATTAGGGTTGCCAACTCTCTCTCTTTCTCTTTTTATAGGCTGCTCAACTTCAATTGCTACCTGGCAGGCAGGTGAATGATATAGCCCTCTCCATGTTGGAAATAGCTGTACCAATTGAATTTGGCCAGTGAGATAGGTGAGGATTTCATTTTAGCTCATTTTTTAAAATAACAATTAACCCAAAATTGCAAAGTTCCTCATATTTGGAATGGAAAGAACTTGAGCTTTTAAAAAATTGAATGCAATAGAAAAAGAAACGGATAGATTAATCCATCCTTAGCTGTGCTTCCTGCCCATTTGTTATTACTGTTCCTTCCTTCCTGTTCCCATGAACCCTGGCCTCTTTCCATCATGGTTAAAGGGATTTCTACACCTGTTCTGATCTCAGCTGGCCAGCATACTTGCTTGTCTCTCCCTTCTTTCAAGACACCCAAGAGTAGAACTTCTTCAAAATTCAGGGGAGAGAAAAGGAGGCAGGTGAACACAGCACAGCACCAGGTACCAGTACCCACACTGCCTCTTGTGCTGCTCTGGAGGTGCCCCAGCCTTCCAGAGTTAATTTTCAACTGGGAAGGGGGAATCAGCAAAAATCGCCTCCCCCTTCTTCCTCTAGAGCTAGTGGATCTCCTTCAATCATCACTTTGGATCCAGCCCATTGTCTTTTTTTATTATTGCATTTTTATTTTCCTTGTAAGCTGCTGCTGCTTTGGAAGGATTTGTGTCCTTAAACCACAGTATAAATATAATAAATGAGTATGATCGATCAATCAATCAATCAATCAATCGTACGTATAAAGTTTTAAAAACTGCTTTGATGGTTTGCTGTTTTTTTAGATAAACAAAACAAAATGGGCTCACTCTGTTCTGCTTTGAAGGTGACAGTTTGCTTTAAAAAAAAAAGAGGGGACTTTGTATGATTGATTTTCATGCATAAGTGAAATTGATTCATTTGAGGTATTTATTCACGGCTGGAATGAAACTCTTCAAAATGGCACGCAGTGACTGCAAGCGCTTATCGAGCCTTGATCTTGAAAATGGCTCAGCACAGGCTTTGGGTTTATTTACGTGAAAGGGCGCACAAATATTGGCCCTAGCAAGGCATTTTGCAGGGCTGTGATTGGAATCCATTACACAAGGAGTGGGAGAGCAGGAAAAGTAGATATATTTTAGATAGGGATAGAAAGATCGGGGGGAGGGAGATATGACAGTGATAAATGGAAGACATGAAACAGCAGAAAGAGAAAGCAAGATAAAAAGAACAGGAAAAATAGGGAAGTAGATAGATAGATTGCAGAGGCAGCATGAGATGGGAAAGCAAAGAGATACATAGATGGTTAGATATATTGGAGATAGGAATAGAAATAAATGGGGAGGGGAGAGGAGGGGTGACAGTTAAATGGAGAAAGAGAAACAGAGAAGAGACAAAGAGTAAGATAAACACACACAGCGAGTGGATAGATATACTGTACAGTTAGAAAGATAATCACAAGTGTGAGAGAGAAAGGAGTTGTTAGATAGATGCCCTGGTCCATCAGGGGTTGTAAGTGTGGAGAGTCAGGCTTTTGTACATCACTCCCTTTGATGGATGAGGTCTCACATTGAGAAGGATGCTGCATGGGTTCTGGTGTGTGCTTGGGATGAACCTTTCTGGATTAGATCCCCTAACCTAGGGGTGGCTAACTAGCAAACTGTGGACTAGATTCGGCCACCAGGGCAATTTTACCTGGGGCCTGCAACCCAAATTTGTATAAAATGTATGGTAAAAGATTTTGCTCTCAGTTTCACTGGGAGGGGGTAGGGCAGCATTTTAAATTTGTAAGAAATATCCTACATTTTAATTCTACACCTCTCTTTCGAATTATTTGCTTAATGTTACAGCTATGCCCGAGTATGTGTACTCAGTAAGTATGAACTCCTAAATGGTGACGTCCTTATTATGGAGCTAGAGCATTTGCGAGGGAAGGGTTGTTTGACAAACTGCACCTCTGACATTGCACTACTGTTCTGAGAATAGAGTGATCCCCAAGAAAAGAAGATCATCTTTGATAACCTCAATCAACTTTTTTGGCAGCAGCAGGACTAAATCCAGGATTCCTCTTCGGCCTCCAATTGGTGACCAGTATAGCTTAAGGTAATTGTACCAAATTTAGGGATGGACAAATCTATTTCTGGACAAATTGTACCAACAATTAGGCATGGACAAATCTATCATTGTCACTTTCACATGTCTTTACCCATGTTCTGTTTCTAAATTAATCTGCACTTTTTAAAAAAAAAAAGAAGAAGAAGAATTCCTCTAAACACACATATTTAAATGTGTACTGTCATACATTTAAACTGCTGAGAACTGTGTTACAGCATTCAGAGAAGCGTGACATGATCCATTAGATAGTTTTATTTATTTATTTATTTATTTATTTGATTTCTACCCTGACCTGACTTCCCACCAAACAAATGTTGCTCAAGGCAGCTAACTATAATAAATTCAAGATTAAAAGAGTTAAAATCAAATCTGCACAAATTGCACAATAGTGTGGAAGGTATGGATCAGGTAATTTTGTACTGGAATTCTCAAAGATCAAATTCCACAATCATCCCTAGCATGAATGACTATCTGATCAGAATGTTAGACAGTTAAAGAGAGAAGGCCACGCTTCTAGTACATATACCAGGTCTGGCCTATAAATTGCATGGACAAATGTAGCACATTGATACTCCCTTCTTAGGCCATAAATATAGGTTTGAGTATGGAAAGGGGGCGTGGCTCAGTGGCAGAGCACATGTTTTGCATGTTGGAAGGACCCCAGTTCAATCCCCAGCACCTCAGGTAGGGCTGGAAAAATTCATGCCGGAAACCCTGGAGAGCCGCTGCCAGTCAGTGTCGACAATACTGGACTAGATGGGCCAATGGTCTGACTCAGTATAAGGCAGCTTCATATGTAGATTGGAGTATAGTATCCCATCTTGAGTTCCATGGAAGAAAAGTAGAATATAAATGCATCTCACCATTCCCTCCAATGGCAGTCAAGTGCCTATCAGTTTGGAAGCAAAGTGAGGCCACCCAAAAATAAAGGAATGCTTTCTATACTTGCCCTTGGTATGCAGAAGGGTATCAATTCGTGGCCGAAAACTGGCTTTCACGATGGTGTAATCCACTATGAACAGAACATGCTAAAGGAAGAAACTCATGGATCTGCTCACAGCTTTTTTATTAAATAAAGGCCAATGCATACAAACCCGTTAAACAGGAAAAAAACTACAATAAATACCCCCCTTAATACAATCTGCATCTTGATATTTATAATTTACATTTTAATTTTCCAACTCTGGAGGTATATTTACTATTAAATCAAATGGTTTGTAAGGGGTGATGCATATAACCCTATGTGCCCATTAATACATTAAAATGCTGAGTGAGTGATAATGCATGTAACCCCATTGTTCAAAAATTACACTCCAAGCTCACAACATTAGGGAGTTGTCTGCTGATATCTTATCCTGCTAAGTAAAAACTATAAACGACTCCACTCACTTAACTGACTGATAACAAAGGAGAATCACGGAAATATGAGTATATCAAAGAAAGTGTGAAAACTGCTGGAATGATTTACAGCTGTCCATAGAGTATATACATGCATGCAACAGTATGGCCACTAGAGGATGTAAATGGAATAGCAACCCACAAAAAAGAGAATGTAAGTGAAAATGCTGGGATTTATGGTGGTTGACTGTTTTGGAAATATGTTTGGCAACACAACAAATGTTTTTGTATTATAGAGGGTAATGAAACTGATATAAGCCCGTGACTATCCTTGGAACCCTTGAGAAAGGCAAATACAGTAATACCTTGGATTGCAAGTAACTTGATTTGAGAGTGTTTTGCAAGACAAGCAAATTATTAAATATTAATTTTTAAAAAATTGACTTGATATACAAGCAACGTCTTGCAATACAAGTACTGTAGTATGGCTTAAATTAAAAATCTCTGTACAAATTTTTTTGGGGGGATTTCGTTTTGATATAAGAGTGTTTTGGACTACAAGCACGTTTCCGGAATGAATTATGCTCTCAATCCAAGGCATGACTGTATTGCACAAAACAAGAATTCCAAACCGGTTTCTTGTTGGGGGGGAAAAACAAGTGGGGATACGGAGAATATCAGGCTTCTGGAAACCATTCCAAGGAGAAATAATGCTTTAAGCCACTCAGAAAGAAAAAACGGAGAGGAAAGCTCACTTGAAGGCCATCTCAAAAAATAAGAGTAAAGGCTGCAGCAACTCCATGAAGACAATCCCCTTCCCCCACCAACGCGTAGCTGTTGGTGGGAGGACTATTTGCACGCGTAGAGGAATGAGAGGTGAGGCTGTTTAATTTAGAAACCACCTATGGGCTCAAGGCGGGGGGGAGGAGCGGTGGAGGCCTTTATTAGGCAGCGTTGCTCCACCCTGTGCCTCTTTTCTCAAAGCAGCTGCTGGAGATAAGTTCTGTGCCAGTTGGTGCCTTTACTGTGGTTTGTGTGGGACCAGTAGGGGTGGAGTCCTGGGACTCCCTGCTCTCTCTGATCCCATCTCTTCTTGTTTTCTCTCTCTTACTTTAATTTTATTTGATTCTGTTTCCCTCCCCCCCTTTGTGGGCTTTTTCGGGGGTGAGTGGGGGGGATTGCTGGCCTAGTCCAGGGCCCTCCCTATGCCTTGCCTGTTACTGGAAGTAGGTGCTGGATCACTAGCACGTTAGGCACAGCTTGGAGGGTGGGATCTGGTGGGGCCTCCCTCCTGGCTGCAGGCCGATTTGGGGCTCCAGTGGGGGCCTCCTTTGCAGGCCTCTGTTGGCAGGCCGATTTAGGGCTTCAGTGAGGGCCTCCTTCGCAGGCCTCTGTTTGCAGGCCATTTTGGGGCTCCAGTGAGGGTCTCCTTAGCAGGCCTCTGCCTGCAGGCCGATTTAGGACTCCAGTGAGGGCCTCCTTAGCAGGCCTCTGTTTGCAGGCCATTTTGGGGCTCCAGTGGGGGCCTCCTTAGCAGGCCTCTGCCTGCAGGCCGATTTAGGACTCCAGTGAGGGCCTCCTTAGCAGGCCTCTGTTTGCAGGCCATTTTGGGGCTCCAGTGGGGGCCTCCTTAGCAGGCCTCTGCCTGCAGGCCGATTTAGGACTCCAGTGAGGGCCTCCTTAGCAGGCCTCTGTTTGCAGGCCATTTTGGGGCTCCAGTGGGGGCCTCCTTCGCAGGCCTCTATAGGGCTTTGCCCTCTTAGGCTTTGAGGCGTCTCCTCGGTTCCCTTGATAAGCATATTGTGTGTTAGGAGAGAAATGGCTACTTGTGCTCTTTTGCCTGATGTGCTACCTCATGGGGTTGTTGTTCACAGTTGCCAACCAAATACCTCGATATTGTTGTGATTGTGGGCACCAATTTCCATCACTGTCCTACCTTCCAGGGTGGTCGTTGTATATGTGTGTGTATGTATATATATACATACACATGAATAATTGCTATACATAGCTAAATAATACTAATTCCAATGACAATAATAATAATGAGAATAAAGGAGCACAAATTCTAGGCCCTTGGTTTGTGGGGGGGGGGCTTGCTTGCTCACGTGGCCGCCCTGCCCCCCCATGCTACTACCCTGATTCTTGCCTGCCTATGTGAGGGGTCCCGTCTGGCTCGTGTGGCAACGATTGGGCATTGGATTCCTACCCTACTGATTTTTGCCTTGTTCCTACCTTGCAGAGTTGTTGTGATATATATATATATATATATATATATATATAATTTTGTGATTAGTTACTAATGGTATTAGCTGAGCAATGACAGCTCGCTTGTTCATACTTTCTATATCCTTAATTGTCTATGGTCTGGCGGTAAAATTTGCTTTTCTTGCACAGGTTCTGGCCCTGCCTTACACATACGGGTTGGTTTACCTTCCCCCCTCTTGTTTTATGCCTTATCGGCCTGCCATGCCTTACAGGGTTATTGTGAGGATAACATGTAAAGTAAATTGTGTGCGCCGCCTTGGCTTCCTTGCAGGAAAGCAGGCGGGATACCAGTACAATACTACACAATACCTTCCTTAAAATAGGGGGTTCATATCCCGGTCTACCTCACAAGATCACTGTGCGAGAAAGTATGTGAAACACTGATTGCTCTAGTACTGAAACAAGTGAATTAAAACAATCTGTTGCAAGTTAATTGCCATTGCTCTGTCAGTGGGGCACCCGTTTTGCAAGCGTATGCCCACTTGTTCAGTCATCAGCATCTCTAGGAGGGTTGGGAAACAATCCTGCCTAAAATCATGGAGAGACACTGCTAGTCGGTGGTACTGAGCCGAGTGGTCTGTTGTTCTGGTGGTCCTCATTTCATTAACTTTTCTCAATTTAGGAATGGGTCATGGCTCAGTGGTAGAGCACTTGCTTTACATGCGGAGGGTCCCGGGTTCAGTTTCTCGCCTCTCTAGGTGGAGCTGGGAGGGATCCCTGCCTGGTGCCCTGGAGGGCCCCTGCCAGTCAGAGCAGACTGTATTTTGCTAGTTTGACCAATAATCTGACTCAGTATAAAGCGGATTTCTATGTGCTGTATAGTCATCCAGCAGGAAGAAATCTGCCACTGGTGATCCCCTTATATTATTTGGCATTGAGTTGCCTCATGATGGGGGGCTTGATGGCAGGGAAAAAGAAAGGGGTGTTTCCATGAGCACTTGGCTGTGGCTCTATGGTTTAACTCTGGCTTGTGTACCGGGGATCCCGGGAACAGGTTCCTGGCATCTCATTGGGGCCTCCTGCCTGGAACCCAGATGGCCATTGCTCCTCAATGTCGGGGGTAAAGGACTGGATGGCCCAATGGTCTGATTCAGTTTATCCAGTCAGTGGTCTTGGCGTGTTAATGATAGGGACTTCATGTTCACCCTATTAATTTTCGTATGATCTTAATTATTTTAATGCGGGACATACGCCCACACAAATCTTGCTTCACTTAAGGTTTTTATAGCGAATGTGGCATTGCTCACTTTTCTTAATCCGTGTTGTCCTGGCATTGCCAACCAAGTCATGTTCTGGGCTTGCAAGAGCAATTTTATCATGCCAAGTCGTGCTGTTAGTTCGTGTGGCGTTTTTATTTGCAGTTCAGCGGGCATTGATACATACGCCCTGCTAGTACCTGACACCCACGTGCAGCCCCGTTCTGTTTCCCGTTGCCTCAACCGCTTGGGTATTATGACGTCTTTGTTCATTTCATGGTTTTGTCCCCTGCCATGCCATCCCTTGATATTAATACTGTATGTTTTCTTTTGCTGTTTTCCCCGGTGCTCTTAAGCCGTGTGTTCTCCATGAGGCAATTCCTGGATCTGCAGTAGCGTACCTGTTAGTCCTTTGAGGAGATGTTTTCATCATTTATTTCTTCACCCAGCGCATAATCGTGAGTCCCAATGCTCTTAAGCCATGTGCTTTCTCTGGTGGCTTGAACTTCTTTCATCACTTCATGACAATTTCAAGCAGGTAACTCTGAAAGGGTTACTTCCATTCCCAGAGTTATGGGATTCGTTTGGCCCATCTAGTTCCTGGACCTGATAATGACTTGCCTTCATCCTCAATGTTATTTATTTTGGTTCCCCTGTTTTGCTTGAGTTATGGGTAGTAGGCAGTGTGATTGGCTGTCATTGGGCAGTACTCAGGTGGACTTTGCTTCAGGCATCCTCTCTTGGCTACATGCCTCCTACAGGTGGGGATGGGTTCCCAATTTTGGGTTACTTCATGCTTTCAATAGAGTGATCCATGTCCTAGTATAATTGGTTTTGCCCTCTGATCTTCTGGCATGGACTGCCATGGGGTGCCAGCTATAGCTGGGCGGGCTCATATTCTCATTAATGTGGGAAGGGCCCAATTTCATTTTTGCCTTCCCGGGAGACTGCTTGGGGTATCGGCAAGTGGGTATCCCTAAGATATGGGCAGCAATCCTTTGCCTCTACGGCATCAATTGGGGGCTCAGTTGCCATAAGTGCATTTCCTCTTCGAGGCCTCCTTTTAGGTGGCTCTAGGCAGTTCCATACCCCTTTTATTTCCTCTAAGGAAGTAGGGGTTTTTCTGTCAGAGGCTGCAACCGTTTTGGCAGTGCAAGGATGGTATGCAACAAAATAAGGCTCGTCCAACCTATGTGCTTCCATGCACTATGTTTGGCCCAGATTGCTGATTGCGTCTGTGACAGTTTTTCATGAAGTGTATAGTTATAGTCGGGCGTGCTTTATGCACCCTCGGTTGTCAAGGTGCGGCACATGCTAATTCCTGTCTGCCGGCCCTGAAATACAAGCCACCTGTTTGGTTCCCTTTATAGCCCCTGCCTAGCCTACGGGGCTTCTCTTACTACTGGAGCAGTAGGCAGCTGCCATGAGTGTCCATAGATACGACGATGGCCGACTCCAATCCTGGCCCAGGCAGGGAGTGCAATGTATTGCCTCCCCTGTAGTTGCAATCGCACATGAAAGCAACATCCTGTTCTTCGAACGCACTGGAATGGCTGTATTGCAGAAGCATAATATTACCCAAGTGCTGCCTGCATTTGCAATTATTCGGATCAACAATATTGAGTATGTGGCCTTTGCAGACTTGATAGTCAAGGCCGAGCTTTTGCTTCTCCGCACTTTTGAGAGGTGTGGTGTTGGTTTAAGACACTCCTGTCAGTCACTGGTACAGTACATGCCAGGTGCTTAGAGCATTCTACAGTCATCAGTTGTTGTTTTGTTTGTTTGTTTGTTTTGGACGGTCGCTGCTCTGAATTTTCCACCAGCTGAAATACAGGCTGTGGGCCGGTGGCGCTCAGCTGACTATCATTCTTATATTTGAAAAGTTACCGTGAGTGGTGCTGCTGCTGTGCCTTTCTTCTTGTTGCAGGTCACTGGAGTGGATCGAGGCCGATTCGTGTGCTCGTGTTCGGACACAGCATGGTGTACTGGGCTGCCCAGAGAGCTGCACGGTCGCGTGTTGGACCCCAGCTTGGGATCAGCCGGATCGCTGACGGGCAATGGCTGGGTCGGCGTGGAATGCAGTGGAGCGGCCTCCTTCCGACTTTGCTCCGGTCAGGCCATGTGGCCATCCTCCCAGACGTGCTGGTGGTGCACCTCAGTGGGAATGATCTTGGATTGCTCGAGGGCATGTCCTTGATTGAGCACAGCCTGAAATACAGGCTGTGGGCCGGTGGTGCTCAGCTGACTATCATTCTTATATTCGAAAAGTTACCGTGAGTGGTGCTGCTGCTGTGCCTTTCTTCTTGT
This sequence comes from Shinisaurus crocodilurus, assembly GCA_021292165.1. NCBI lineage: Eukaryota > Metazoa > Chordata > Lepidosauria > Squamata > Shinisauridae > Shinisaurus > Shinisaurus crocodilurus. Next base: position 152,868 of record JAHFWL010000333.1, read on the forward strand.
TGCAGGTCACTGGAGTGGATCGAGGCCAATTCGTGTGCTCGTGTTCGGACACAGCATGGTGTACTGGGCTGCCCAGAGAGCTGCACGGTCGCGTGTTGGACCCCAGCTTGGGATCAGCCGGATCGCTGACGGGCAATGGCTGGGTCGGCGTGGAATGCAGTGGAGCGGCCTCCTTCCTACTTTGCTCCGGTCAGGCCATGTGGCCATCTTCCCAGACGTGCTGGTGGTGCACCTCAGTGGGAATGATCTTGGATTGCTCGAGGGCAAGTCCTTGATTGAGCAAGCATTTATGGACCTTGCTGTTGTGTGGCAGTGCTGGCCTGGGGTCCAGATTCTCTGGTCCCACATGTCTCGTTTCTGTGGCGTGGTGGTGCAGCCCCAACGCCTTAAACAGAGCAGGAAGAAGGCTGAATCGTCAGCTTTGTAGGGGCCTCGGAGGGGTAGGTTTTGCGATTCCTCACCCTGTGATCTCCTTGGCCCGGGGGGAGCTGTATCGGGCAGATGGCGTTCATCTCTCCGACAGGGGTAACAATATTTTCTTGGAGGATCTGCGAAGGGCCCTGCTCGAATTTATTCAGCGCAGGTGGGGGAGAGGGGACTTGGCTTAGCCAGTCCCTCTCTGTGGCGGTAAGTGCGGGTTTTAGGCAGTGGGGTGAGGTTCGGTGATCATCCCACGGCACCTTTCAGGTGACTGGCGATACCTTAGCCTCACCTGAGCCCAGTTTCACGGCACGGCCAGGGAGATAGGGTCCGCCTTTGAGGCCAATTCCTCTCACCCGCATGGCGTTTCATGGCCCCGTGCGGTGACATGGAGGAGGCCTTCCGACACCACATGGTGTAAAATTGGGGAGTGGCGAGTTACAGCGCCACACCTCCGATTGGGATGCTTCGCCCATTGAAGGGTATACTGGCCGAGAGCCGGTTTAGCTAGCACCCGCACTCGTCCCTTCCCAGATCCTCGAATCAATAAATGTGGCCCATAATTTCACCATCATTCTGTGTCTCGACTCTTATTTCCTCTTTTGCGCGCGCAAAGAAAAAACAAAGGAAGGTCTTCATTAACTCTATAAAAATACAGCAAGTTTGGTGGATGCTAAACCCCTGAAAGATAAGGGGGTGATTACCATTGAATATAATTATACATGTTGTATACTCTGCGTTACACCATGATGATTAGTGAACAGTTTGTAAAGTTTGATTATTGAAAAGTTTTTAAAGTTTATATAAATACTAAATCAATATGTGTTGTAAAAAAATGTTTAAAATTCCAAAAATAGATAAAAGAAAGTTTAAATATAATGACTGAACATGTATTGTTAAAAAGTTGTTAGAACTTTCTTTTATCTATTTTTTTAAAAAAAATTATCACGGCAGTATCCAATGGTGTCATTCTACAAACTCAAATAGCTCTAGCAGAGTTCCTACAAAACTTTCCGTTGCACAAGCAGTTGTGTGAGCACAATGTGCAACTCGTTGCATGACCAGTTGTGCAAGTGTAATGCACAAGCTTGTAAAAATATAAGTTGAGTTGAATTCTCCTTTTGCGCATTGTTCGGAACCTAGCGCAACATCATTTGCACTAGTGAAATGACATAGTTGGATACTGCCCTCGGATGAGAACCTTTGGCTTGAATTTGGGTGTGGGAAGTGAAATGGAGGCTGAACCCCACACCAGTTTTCAGGACCACTGGATCAAATTTTGCAGGGGAGGAGGTCAAACTCACTAGTGCTACCAGAAGCTCCTCTCGGCCGCTGGGGTGATACTGCACCACGACTTAGTATTGTTCCAAGGGGTATTGTTTGTATTGTATGTATATGGGAGCGGGGGGAACATAGGACACTGGCTTATACTGAGTCAGACCCTTGGTCTATCTAGCCCAGTATTGTCAACACTGAGGGCCGGTTGACATGACACGGGAACCGCAAGTCCCCCACGGTTCCCGTGTCGTGTGCACGCCGACCAGGGGCGCCCCCACGGGACAGCCCCGGGCGGGACACACGCAAAGTGACCATGGTCCGTAGAGGGGTAAGCCCTTACCGCGTGTGGTCACCATGCCATCCAAACAGTGGGCGGGCGTCCTGCAGGGTCCCCACAGAGGCGGCAGCCCAGAGCTGCGGAGCGGCCGCCGCTCCAGCCTGTAGGGGCAAATGGCCCCTCTGGGCATCCTGGGGCCCCGCCCCCTAGCGCAGGGAGGCCCGCACTGTGGGGTCTGCCCACGCGTGCGGGGCGCCGGTCGTGTGGGGCACCCCGCGGATGGCCCCGTGGTTCCTCCCCCGCCGGCTGCTTGGGTCGTGTGACTGAAAGCAGCGCTCCAGGGTTTCAGTCAGAAGTTTTTTTCAACTCTTCCTGAAGATGCTGGGGATTGAACTTGGGACCTTCTACATAGATTTCATAGATCATAGAGTTGGAAGAAGCCCACAAGGCTATCGAGTCCAACCCCCTGCTCAATGCAGGAAACTAGAGGAGGGGTCTCCCATCCAAGTAATAACCAGGCTTGACCCTGCTTAGCTTTCCACACTCGAACAAGCTGAGCCAGCGTAAGGCACAGGATGTACATGCAAAACATGTGCTCTACCACTGAGCTACGCCTCTCCCAGTAAGAAATAGTGGCTACTGGAAGGTAACTGTCAAGAGGAGGTCCAGTGCCACTACCACTTTGTAGTAGCAGCAGCAGCAGCAAAAACAAATTTAAAGAAACCCCCTCACTGCCGCAACAAAAATAATTTCTCTCTGAAATATTTGTTTCTGCATCCCCTTATTCTGGGCTCCCTTCGCCCACCCCAATGCTCACATTTCAACCTGAAATTTTGTCTCAGCCTTAGGGGTGAATACTGACTGCACTTGGGGGCAATGATGTGAAATGTCCTCTTCTTACAGCTCCAACTACAACTGAGCCGAAATTTCTCGGAAGACATTTTTTCTGAGAAAATTTAGAGCTTTTTCTTTTTTCACCTGACCCCAAGGAAAAGAAGGACACTTTGCAGAATTATTTCTGGATATTGCCCACCATTTGAGGGGGGGTGTTAGCCATTATACACAGAGAGAGAGAGACCCAGTTTGCACATAACAGCAATTCCCACGTTGTTTAACCCAGCAATTGCCATGGACGAGTGGGAGCAAGCAAGCGTATTGCCTCTTACATGCTCATCACTTCCACTAATTAACAACCCAGCATACTACCCATTGCTTCTAGACAGATACACATTTAAAGTAATGTCTGCTGTGGCACTTGGGTGTATGAATGAGCCTTCACAGACATAACCACAGATACAACTTATATATCATAGCCCAATATCACATCAAACAAACTAGTTCTCATTGGAGAGAGTTCACACAGTTAGCAGCTGCCGGTTAACAGAGACTGAGTAATCAAATGATTACTGTACGTGTCTACAAGCTGAGAGAGAGTAAGCAAAGATACTTTGACCATGGCTCATTGGCCAGTTCAAGATTGGAAATGCAGCCTTATCTAGACAAAAATAAAAATGCTTAGCACAGTTCATGGAACTTTTTGTAATGCTAGTTTGACTCTGTGCAGAGCTACTTAATCCTCTAATTTCTATGCACAGTAATTAAGGTTTTGATTATGGTACACATCTTAGAATAAATTGTTACTACTTCCTATGGAAACTAAAATCAGTGCCATCTTTCCGCTAACTGCATTACATTGCAAATGTGTACCATAAAATAAAAGGCAGCAGAAATTGTATTACAGTTCTTTCTACCTCCATATCTTTCTAAAAGTTGATATATGGTGCAATAATTAAGGAAGGGGAAACTCACCTATATTAATTGTAGAAGCATTAAGGGGAGGGGAGGACCCAGCAGTCTGCTTTTAATTTTAAATGCACCAGCAGATGCTCAGGGTATTACAGGTCTATAATTTCCCTAGAATTACATTTGCCTTTTAAACTGTCAAATGTTTCTCCTTAGTAAAAAGGAAAATAAAATAAAGAAACCCAGGATCTCAAAACACACAGCATCATTGTAACAAAATAGAAGGTGATTCCTCTGCTAAGGGTAGATTGTGGTTTCCCGTTGCAGGAGCACCATATGGGGATCCTCCATATCTAGGTCTCTTAGGTTTTGGCTCTGCTCCATCTTGTGGTTCTGCCGCAGATTTCTTGTCTAAAACCAAAGACAAGCAGGGAATGGAGATATCCTTGTTAGTTATGTACAAGCCTCTCTCTCTCTCTCTCTCTCTCTCTCTCTCTCTCTCACACACACACACACACACACACACACACACACACACACACACACATACAATGCCCTTATCAAAGCTCTTGCCTGGTAGCAGCCAGGTTACCTTAGGTTTTTTCAAAGGATGTCTACCAGGAGCCATCTCTCCTGCAAAGAACAACCATATCAGTAGATTCCTAGTTTTTTTTCTTATACTGCATCCCATCCCAACACTGCTTTACCTATTTTATTATCAGGGGCTGGTGAGTCTATGCGTTTGATTTTTTTGTTGCAGCTTACATGGGTAGATTAATTACAACAACATCCTGAACACATCCCACTTTCAGCTTTACAGGGACCCTTACAAACTATTTGACAATTATTATTAAAAAAAAGTACCACTTTACCTGTACTACTGGATGCTGCCGGATGCTGTGGATGCTGCCCTGCGACCTTTTTAAAAAGGATGGCCAGGTGTAATGAAGTCTTCTATAAACAACAATACCCACATTAGTCACTACTTTCAGAAATGGCATCATGTTGTTTTTACATTAAAAATACCCCCCCCAACGTCTTACCCATGTTTGTATCATCTGAGTATCCTGGGGGTGCCCTCGGGATGCAGTTTTCCTTGTTTTGCTCTGCTCGACTTAATTTTGCAGCATTTTGTATGGATGTGTGATTGGATGAGACTGTATGTGAGGAGAAGCATTAGTTTGTGCATTGTAAGGTATGTAGAGGCCTGCCCCAACCACGCCCCTCACCCACCTACTGTCACCACCACAGACATTATATATGGTGTGTTTGCCTTGACCATTTTTACCAGCAGCTTGAAAAAAACATGGAAGGGGAAATGGCTATGCTAGTTGGGGTGGGTGGGTGATCAACCGCAACCCGACCCGCCTCCAGCTCGGCAGATGCTGCTGCTGTGCCCACTGAGCCGGGCCGACAGCAGATGCGGGCCACATTGCTCAGCGGACTTCCAGGTTCCCGCAGGCCGCTGTTTACGTAGAAAATGCCTTAAGATACGCCAAAAGCGGCCGCAATTGCGGCCGCTTCTGCTGTATCTTACAGCATTTTCTACGTAAACAGCAGCCCACTGGGAACCCAGAAGTTGCTTCCCCAGCTTGACTTGGGAGACACAAGTCCAGCTGGGGAAGAAGGTAAGTGGGACAGAGTTCAGGGGGGGTCAAGCCCGGTCAGTTCGCCAAATTTCCACCCCCCGAACAAAATCCCTGCACATCCCTTAGTTCATGCTCATGCTTATTAGAGCATGGCTTTTGGACAAACACCTGAGGAAACATCAAAATGCAAAACAATTTAAATTTTACAAAAAGTAGCCTCTACAATTCAAGTTGATATTGAAGAAATCTAACTCTATAGTTATTGTTGTTTTAGCTTTGATATTTTATATAATTTTAATACTATTGCTGATTTAATTATATTTTAAACTTTTGTATTTCTCTATATGTTTTAACTGTACAAATTTTTAATGTGAAGCTGCCTTGAGTCCCAGCATTGGGGAAAAGGTGGGTTATTATTATTATTATTATTATTATTAATAATAATAATAATAATAATAATAATAATAATACTATTAATAACCACCACCACCACCCTAATCAAGGACCTTCAAATCCATTCTTTGGCTAATGCATTCCAGACTTTTACTTTGGGGGTGGATTTTAACCATTTTTCTGCTTGGAGGCCTGATTGCAAAGAAGCTTCAGGCAGGCACATAGAGTTCCTCTAACAAGAAAGAATATGGACCAACTTGCTAATTTTATCACCAGCTATATCATGAGCATCAAAGCAAAGTGGATAATCGAGAATGGTGGATGGGTAAGTTTCAGAAACCCCCACTTCCCTAAGATCCCACATACCATTTTCTACGTAAACAGCAGCCCACTGGGAACCCAGAAGTTGCTTCCCCAGCTTGACTTGGGAGACACAAGTCCAGCTGGGGAAGAAGGTAAGTGGGACAGAGTTCGGGGGGGTCAAGCCTGGTCAGTTCGCCAAATTTCCACCCCCCGAACAAAATCCCTGCACATCCCTTAGTTAGTTCATGCTCATGCTTATTAGAGCATGGCTTTTGGACAAACACCTGAGGAAACATCAAAATGCAAAACAATTTAAATTTTACAAAAAGTAGCCTCTACAATTCAAGTTGTATGCTATGCTATGCAGATATGCTATGCTATGCTATGCTATGGCAGTGATGGCGAACCTTTTTGAGCCCGTGCCCAAACTGCAACACAAAACCAACTTATTTATTTCAAAGTGCCAACATTGCAATTAAACCTGAATACCGAGGTTTTAGTGCAAAAGACTGCTCCGTCTGCGGCGACACGCCCTGGCCTCCGCCACACCACTCAGACTGGCCACAGCCATACTGGTGCCCAGTACCTCAAGGGAGGCCCGGGCTCCAGAAACCAAGCCAAGCCAAGCCGACCCCGAGGCTCCGCAGCCCGCCCGGCCCCATCGCCGCCTCCCGCCCGGTGCGTTGTGTGGGAGCGCATGCCCCAGGTGCGGCCTGCCTTTCCTCGCCACTGCCCTCCTCCAGGGACCCGGTTATCCTCCTGGCCTGCCGCGACGCCACCTGCGGAGCCTCCTGAGGAGGGACATGGCCCTCCGGCCGCTCTGGCCTCTTTGCTGCTGGTGTGCCCGGGCCGCCATCTGCAGCGCCGGGCCGAAGAAGAGCCCTGTGGCACCCGCAAGCTCACTTCCAGAGGGGCCACACCTCGGGCTGCTGACGGACCACAGAGGCGGCACTGGCTGCGGGGAGGCAGCCCGCGCGCCCTGCAAAGAGCGGGCAGGTCCAGAGCGGGCACTCCCACCAGCCCCACCCGCCGCGTCATGGCCTGAGCCCGTGTGCGGGGCGTGACGCCGCCTTGCACCACCGGTGGGGAGCGTTGGCACCGCCCAGAGGCGACCTGACGTCGTTACCGCTGCCGGCCACAGCAAAAGGCACTCCCAGCCGGCCGCTGGCCTCTCCGGCTGGGCGGTCGCTGGGGCGACAGCAGCTCTCCAGGCCTGCCCGCCCTGCCCTGGGAGGACCTTCTTGGCCCTTCCCCGGCAGAGGCAGCAGCCTGTGGGATGCCGGGCAACGTGTGGTGGGCAGGAGCGGCCACTCCGCCCGCCTCCGTCCTTCGGTGGCTTCGCCCCCCTGCTCTCAGGTCTGTGCCCCCAAAGCCACTCGAGGGCTGGCTGGCGACCCATGACTCGCGTGCCCACAGAGAGGTCCCTGCGTGCCAGCTGTGGCATGCATGCCATAGGTTCGCCATCACTGTGCTATGGCGATCTTGTACTTAAATACAAACAACCCCATGATGTTCTTCTGCCTTCAGTTAAAACAATACAGTCTAATAGTGCTACTATTTTATTTTTATTGCAGGAGAAAGGATTTGTAACTACATTTGAAAATAGAAAACCCTGGATGCCCTTCTACAATGTGAGGATGAAAATTAAAGCTGTTTGCATGCATTATTTTCCCCTAAAATGGCTGTTGCTCCCTGCATAAAGATTGCACCGGCACCTCTGAATGAAAATGAATATTTTGAAATATCCCCACTGCTTTTGTCTTTAGTATATTTAATTTGGGATATTGCTAAAAACAAAAACAAAATAGGGGCATTTGTGGGGGGGACACACCTTCAAAACAGGGCGAAGTAAATTTTATCTAGGCTTCATGTAAATGTGCCTGGACAATCTTCTCATGAATGTTTGAGTTTGTAGAGGGGTCACATGACCCCTGTCAGCTGACCTCCTTCCAGGGCAGGACTTCCGGAGGTGGGACTTCTGGTCTCCAAAGGGGGCAGGGCACCGGGGCAGGACTCCTGGGGGTGGGGCCTCCAGCTAAGGCAGGCCTTCCAGTCTCCAAAGGGGCACCTACCAAGGATCATGGTTTGGATATTGATGAGAGGTACCCACCTTCACTACTACACTGCAGGCTAGCTTAGCAGGTGTAGGGCAGGCCATGTGGCCTACAGCTCTCTCCTCCAACACTTTGCTGCCCTTTCCCAGCACCTGCTGCCTTAGGTGACTGCCTCACTCCGCCTAATGATAGGGCCAGCCCTGGGCACAGAGGTTACAGAGGGAAGACCCCCACCACCCTAATACTGACCTCCTATCTCCTTAGAAGATCTCAGCCATAGACCAACTCACACTAGAATCTGTGGCACAGTGAAATGATACTTACCTTAAACCAAGGGCACTGAGCCAGTTTAAGCCACAAGGAAGCCAAAGGGTTCTCCAGCAAGACGACAATTGTATTTACCTTAGTGTGATGTAGCATTTCTTGATTAGGGGAAGTATCCAATCCTTCCCATGTGCTAGTTGTACCCACTGCTAGCACGATGAGAATCAAGCAGTTCTAGGAGCAGCCAGAAATGCTTGTTTACAAAATGGGGCAGGTCAGTGGAGCTTGCAGAAGGACACTCTGCTTGATCGCAGAGCGCAAAAGCAGTAGCAGACTTCTCTCAAACACATGCACACACAGGACTTGTTTTCTAAAGGAGATGCTTTTAAAAGATAAAGAACGGTAACATATGGTTACTCACGTGCTAAAGCTTGATGCTTACAGTAGTGCAGTTTCATAAACATTACTCTATCAATTCTTTGAGGTAAGGAAAACACACAGGTCAGGTTCCTTCTTTGCTAAATCCTAGCAAGCATCAATTAAGTCAGTTAACTAGGGATGGGCGACCCGCCCGGCACTTGACCCATGGCGGGCGCTAGCTGAGGTGCTCACCAGACTTCCGGGGCCCTGGCGCTACATTGTTTACATAGAAAATGGCCTAATTTGCACAAATTATGGCCTAATTTGTGCAAATTAGGCTGTAATTTGCACAAATTAGGTCGTTTTCTACGTAAACAATGTAGCGCCGAGGACCCGGAAGTCGCTTTCTCCGGTTCGGCTTGCGAGAACGCAAGTTGAGCCGGGTAAAAGGTAGGGCAAGCGGTGCTTGGGGGGTCGAGCCCAGAAAGTTTGCCAGACTTCCACCCTCCAATTGAGCTCCACACACATCCCTAGTTAACAGTCTAACTGTCAGAGGAGAGTTTCAATGGAATTAAAACCTGTTGCTAAGCAATGCTGAGCATTACCTCCCCTGATTCAATCAAGTGGTTCAGTCCACTGAACCCTGCCCTTCAACCAGACTACACAAGTCTGCCTTAACCCTTTAATGGGCAGTTGACTTAAAAACCTCCCTTCAGAGTTGACATCTTCTTGTCACATGTTTCAACACCGCTGACCTGTCCTTATCCAGAAACAAACATTTCTGTTTCTTTCTTTCCAGGATTGCTTTTTGAACTGCAACTTTCTGTTGCACAACAGATCAAGCAGGTCCCGCTTGCACAACAGATTGAGTGGGAGTGCAGCAGCAGTATTGGATACTGCCCCATATTTATAGCAAAGACTAAATGCATTGTGTTGGGAATGAGCAGTCAAAACCTCAAGCCATGTATAAGTACATGACGTAATTGGGGCCACAGAGTCTCTGCATCCTAGAGCAGACACTCTGTGGAATGCTACCCAGGACTCACCTGGTGCAGGATGTGGGCGTTGCCAGTCGCCTTCTCTTCCTGCCCCGGAAAACAGTCTGAGCCATGAATTTGTGTGTGCAACATGTCTGAACATGTAGCCGAGTTGCAGTTCTGAACTTTTCCCAAGTTCAGAACAGGTCGACTACCATATGATTCCTGCACAAATGTAAATACATTCTTAAGCCTGCCTGTATCCAATCTGCAAGATCTGAGTGAGTAAACTATGTTTTTAACCTCCAAAAGACTGTTTGTCTTATTGGTAGTGTAAGGGAGAAACCAGGTGAAGATCCAGCCTGTCCAAAAGGGACAGTCTGTATCAACTAAATGCACAGCCCTGCTTTAAACAGCAGCTCCGCATGCACACGTTTTTCGCCTGTAGTTGGGTATACTCTGCTGTGTTTGCAAAAGCAAGAGGGGAGAGATAATATATCACAATATCCTCTTCCAGGTCTTTTAGCAATCCCCAACACATTGGAGTGCAGTTAACAGTCTGATTCAGTGTGTGTGTGTGTGTGTATTTTCAGTCATACTTTTGAGCTGTGTATTTTGTACCATGGAAATGATGGACCAGAGGAAGGGGCTCGGAGGTACCCCTCCCCCATGCAGTGGTCAGCTGAAACTCTACAACTTGCAGATTCCATCATAGATTCAGATATGGAGTATTGGAGTAACCATTCCAAAGCTGTTCACACAATAATTGCCTGGTTTCCCATATGACAGTGTCCTATCTATTTTCTTAAAAAGAGATGATTTTTTGTTAAAATTGGCTTTGACAGCTTGGTTTTTTTTATGACTCTTTTGGAATTTATTTTACTTATGTGCTGTTTCACAATGTGCATTAGATGACATAAATAAACAACAGAAAATGCTTGCGTTGGTCCATAAGCTCCATTATCTTGATTGAATGTATTTGTCTATGTCTGTTCTAATATTCAAACCTTACATTACAGGTTAATGAGCTTTAAAAATGATATTTTGGGTGTTCAATAAAAGAAAAGCCATTGCATCAGCATTCATTTCTAACCCAATGCAGGAGATATAATTTAAAGAACACACATACACACACACACACTTTGTAGATTTGGAAATGAACCAGAACGGTCTGCACCCAAGATTCTGTGCAGTATACAATGGGGCTGCTCAACCTCCACTGGTTCAGTTGCACTTGCAGGGAGCAACCAAGTACACAAAGGGACTTTTGCACTTCTAAAAATAACCCCAGAAATGAGCAAAAATACTTGTTTCTGGGTCAAGCCAGGTCTGATGAGTTACCTTCTGTATGCTCTGATGACCTAACCTGTTTCAGAAATAATTGTTTCTGCTCATTTTGAGTTATTTTATAAGTGCGAAAATCCCATTGTGCAAGTGATTGCTGCCATGAGTGCATGGGTACAATAGGATACCACCCTAAGGCTGATACAGTAGTACCTTGGATTACGAGCATAATTCGTTCCAGAACCATGCTTGTAATCCAAAACACTCGCATATCAAAGCAAGTTTTCCCATTAGAAATAATGGGAACTCCGCTGATTCGTTCCACAACCATTTACTCACTGCTTTGCTGGTTCCCTGGCAGGGAGCCCCATGGAGGGAGCCTGCAAAGCAGTGATTAAATGGTGCGTGGAGGGCAGGCGCGGCGCAGCCACTCGCTCTGCAGGTGCCTCGCACGCTGCCATGCCGGCTCCCGGGCAGGGAAGCGGCACGGCAGCGCGCAAGGTGCCCGCAGCGCGAGTGGCCGCGCCTCCCTGCCAGGGAGCCGGCAAAACACTTTGCCGGCTCCCTGCCAGGGGGCTGCATGTAGGCATTACCGCTGCTCCCTACCTATTCCAGGGGCAGTTCGCCTCTCCTTGGCGAGCCGCCCGCACTGCCATCGCCGGTCCTGTCGCGTCCCTTGCTGCCCCGGAAGGGACGCGACGGGACCCTCGCGCTGCCGCTTTACTTGCCAGGGAGCTGTGTGGAACTTTGCCAGGGAGCTGCGTGGAGGCGTTCCTGCTGCTCCCTGCCTCTTCAAGCGGGGGCTTGCCTCTCCGCGAGCCGCCCGCGCTGCTATCGCCGGTCCCATCGCGTCCCTTGCTGCCCAGGAAGTGACTTAAAGCTGGGCTTTATAGAAGAGTGGCAAGAAGAAAGAAGGCATTTGGGAGATACAGCAAACATGTGGAAAAATGTTCTCTGGTCTTATGAGACCAAAATGGAACTTTTTGACCTTACTGCAAAACGCTGTGTGTGGCACAAAGCCAACAGTGTTCATTGCCCTGATAACACCATCCCCACGGTGAAGCATGGTGGTGGCAGCATCATGTTGTGGGGATGCTTTTCCTCGGCAGGGACTGGGAAACTGGTCAGGATTGAGGGCAAGATGGATGGAGCCAAATATAGGGCAACTCTAGAGGAAAACCTGTTTCAGTCTGCAAGGGACCTGGGACTGAGGCAGAGGTTCATCTTCCAGCAGGACAATGACCCTAAACACACAGCCAAAGTAACACTGGAGTGGTTTAAAAACAAGACCTGAAAGTCTTAGAATGGCCCAGTCAAGCCGAGACCTCAGTCTGATTGAGAATCTGTGGCAAGACTTGAAAGTTGATGTTCACCAATGGTCCCCATCTAACCTGAGCTGGAGCAATTTTGCCAGGAAGAATGGGCAAACATTGTAGGATCCAGATGTGCAAAGCTGATAGAGACTTACCCAAGAAGACTAACAGCTGTAATTGCTGCCAAAGGTGCTTCTACCAAGTATTGACTTGGGGTGTGTGTGAATACTTATGCAACCAAAAAGTACCAGTTTGTTTTTGTTTACTTAACTTTTGTGCCACAATAAAAAATATTTTGCACCTTCACAGACAGTGTTGAGTATCTTGTGTAAATCAAGTGGTAACAATGCTAATTAAATCCATCTCAATTCCAGGTTGTTGTAACTTGTAACACAACAAAATGAGTAAAAGTCAAAAGGGCAGGTTAATATTTCAGTAAGGCACTGTATGTGACAAAGCACATACATGTGCTAACTGAGTAGATTCATATCCACAACCTCCACTTCCAAATTCGGTGGCCAGACACATTTACAACATTTCTGCAATTAAGCAACTTTTAGTTCAGTCTCTTTTTTCACCCCACTTCTAGCCCCCTCCCCCCCCACTTTAATTGTTCAGGAACAATTAAAGCAGCTTACAAGATAAACAAATCAAATACAAAGTCACAGAATTGAAAACAGTACACTAATAAGATGACTATAAAATAGGAGGACAATTTATTTTGAATTAAACATTTCATAGCATCAAACCAGACAAAATTCATAAAAGCAACAGATCAAACATCAAAAGCTAGCTGAAATAAAAATGTATGGAAAACAAACCTCACCCAGCTATGCAGATCAAGCATTCACACAGTACCTGTTTCTCACCACTAGATGGCTACAATTTTGAGGCTTACCATTTCCTAAAAGTTGGCACCTGCTCTGTTTATTACGGCCAAGGCCTGATTGCCAAAGTGAGTGACAATACAATATATGTTGAGTTATTTCTGTATGGGTGGTATACTGCTCTCTCTCTCTCCGTTTTGTACATTTTCTATTTTCAATCTGGTCATGACCTGTAATAAAAAGAACTGAATTTGGATATATTTTGAGCTGAACCTGCTCTTGATCTTGAGCAAAATAATCCGGGTGGCAGCGGGAGATTAATTTATGGCAATTTTAAAAGGATTTTGTTTTGGCATGCATTTCTAATATTGACTACTTTCAAATCCATCCTAAATCGCACCCTAAACTACTATAATTAGGAGATGGAGAGAGAAATCCTATGGTCCCTGGGCAAGCATCCCGGCGTCCAAAGGATTATTTAGATTCTCCCTTCCAAGGTCGGAAACAGCTCTCTGACCTTGGAAGGGGGAGTTGGAGATCCGTCCCCACTACCCTACCCTCTCGCAGCTGTTGTGGAAAAAACCACACCAGCTGTAATTCCACACCAGAAAAGTGACCTCGAGGAATAGGCCCAGCCTCTGGTGGCTGGGGCCAGGGGAAGGGAGGAAACCAGAGAGGCCAGGATACAAGTCATCCCAAGCCTCTTCCAGCTTCCTTCCCTCCCCTTCCAAAGTGCCCTCGTGGGACAGACTAAAAAACCCTTCTAGCAAAATCTTCAGGGGCGGGAAGGCGGGAGTTACTTGAGCAAATTGCAGCCGTTTTTTTAATGTGTCTTATGCTATTTTCTACGTAAAAAGCATAGTGCCAGGAACCCAGGAGTCCAGCAAACGCCTCGGCTGGCGCTCGCTTTTGGCCCAGCTCGGCAGGCGCGGCGCCAGTGCTTGCCCAGTGCCCAGCGAGTCGGGTGGTGTGCAGATCGCCCACCCCTAGCTGTGTCCCAGATTTTCTGATCTGCCCCAATACCATAATCTGCCTTAACACAAGCCTGCTTCTTCTTCCCTCTGAGCTCAGTAGCCTTGCAGTTCCTAGGAGACATTTAGACTCGCTCCCTTAGCAGACCAATAGGGAGAGCAGTGATGCACCAGCCTTTTAAACTAGAGGGGAGGCTGCCACCTTTCCTTCTACAGTCTATTCACTGTTTTTCCTCTTTCTCTCCCTTCTTGCAAGGCCACTGCTGGAAGCTTGCTTACAATGAAATTTTGAAGAGGAAGGGAAAGGCAGGAAGAACTCCCTGTGAAATACTGGTATTTCACACAGCATCTGATTTTACTGCCCCAAACTGGAACCTTTGGCTTCTGCAGAAGTTCAGTAGCTTCAGCACAGCAAAGGATTCAATCAGCCTCCACAAACTTCTTTCTCCCCCAGCCCTCCAATTTAATTTATTGTAAATATGCTGCAGACCTATTTATGGCCATTTAAAAAGGATTTTGTTTTGGCATCAATTTCTAATATTGGCTACTTTTAAATCCATCACTTTACAAAAAAGTCGATCTGTATAGCACTATAGCTTACCATCTGTTCCTACTTACATCCTCCTCTCAGTTTTGAAAATAATTGACATTCTTTTCTTTCTTGCTTTTTTAAAAAGAATCTTGGTAAGATTTAAAGTAAACAATGTTGGAAATCCATGTTAAGGATGTGCATCAAAGGATTTAGCAAAGTTCAGGCATGCTCAGGGTGAAACTAGACAAGCGGTTGTATCCTATGTTAGTTTAACTTAAATCCCATTCATTTCAATGAGTCTACTCCACAGAGGAATAATTTTAGATACAAGCCAAGATGTGGGAGATTCTTTACATTTTAGTAAATAGCTGCTGCCAGGAGGGGTGCAGGGTTCTATCATTTCTTCTAGTTGGGTGCTCAAATTAAGGTTCTTGTAGTGAGGCAAATAACCAGGGCCCTGATCCAGCCTAAGTTAATCATGGCCAACTTGCTTCACTAGTTTCAGTGCAGTGGATTTTAGTTATGATTGACTGTACTGGGGTCCTGCAGAATTGCAAGCTGAAGGGCGCAATCCTATGCATGTTTAGACAGACATGGCTTGCTGGAGGGATGCTGGGAGATGTGGGACTTTTTTCTGTCTAAACATGCTTCTGATTGCACCCTAAACTGCATTAATTAGGAGATTGATTAACTCAAGCTTTTGTTGGTTTTTTGGCAGAACCCATTTTCATCAGCGAGGACAAATTTTAGTCAGCAAGTTTCAGAGTTAAAGGAACACTTTGTTTTTCAGTATTGTTTTGGTTTTAGCGCATTATTGAAGAAGGAATTAAGAAAGAAAATATTAAGTTCTCTGTTATGTTTAATATGTAGTAGCTTTTGTTTATGAAATCATTAGTTCTCCCATACATCTTTTAATATCTCACATGCTTATAGTTAGATTTTGCTCATATGCAACGATATTTAAATTTGAGCAATGAATCAGTCAAAAGGTAGACGATTAATAACAAAGTGTGCACATTCTTCTAAATTATTAGACATCTTGTGGCAATATAACCAAAATTGCATGGCTCCAAATGTGTTGACTCGGGAATGGCGGACTCCTGTGGAAGGAGAAGAATAGTCCCATCTACAAGCCAACTTTGGACAGAATGCTTGCATTAGGAAAGTAGTGAATGGGGAATGGAGGTGTGATGGCAACATATGGGCTGTAGTTAGAAGAACTTTAGTTAACCATCTGGACTTAGGAAGTCATAGTAGGAAGCATTAACTTGTAAAATTTAATGAGAAGAACCTTTCATGAGAACAAACAAGTCAGCCTCCATCAAAATGTACTCCTATGTGGCTGAGTGTGTCTCACCCATCAGGAGCCTTTAAGCCAGGGGTGGGCAACTTGTGGCCCTCCAGATGTTTTGGCCTACAACTCCCCATCATCCCTCACAATTGGCTATGCTGGCTAGGGATGATGGGAATTGTAGGCCAAAATATCTGGAGGGCCACAAGTTACCTACCCCTGCTCTAAGACAAAAGAGATACTCTTGTCATTTCCACAGGTCCCCTCACAGTTCCCCCGTACTTAGGTTGTGTGGGGAAAGCATACATATATATCCATGGCAGAGCTGAGTGTGGCATTCAAAACTGGTTCAGAGGATGCATCCTTAACACAAATTAATAAGCCTCTGTGCTTAGCTCTGCAACTGTTCCATGCTTGGTGCCTCAAAGTCTCCACTATTGTTATCACTCCCAGGGCTGGCAACATTCCCAGGGTTGCCAAACCCCAGCACCCTGGAAGGAAGCACCACCACGCTCAGGTGCCCCCTGCAATGAGGAGCAGCAGCCTGTGCCAGTTGCTGGCCTTCCTTCTCTCTCCAACAATAAGCAATGTCAGCGGCAGCAGCTGCTGCCACTCCTTCTGAATGTGCTGCTCTCTTGCCTGCATGCTGGTTTTCATGGTGAGTGGAGTGGGTGTAGGGTTGAACAAATCTGTTTATTTCTGGTCTGTATGACTTTCACATATTGTTATTCATAATTACATTATGTTCCATTTCCAAATTACAGTAGTCTGCAATTTTTATTTTATTTTTTAAAAGAAACCCGCTCAAAATATGTATCCAAATATGTATTTTCTCCTAAAATAGTATTTAAATTTATATTCTGGGAAGCTTAACCTGCCGAAAACTGCGTTAAAATTTTAGAGACATGCGAAATCTATTGGATAATTAAGTCCCAGTCCTTACAGAAGTCTCAGTGGTACAGATCAGGACATTTTGCATAGGAATCTGCAAATATCATATTTCCCAAAACATACAAAAGTGTGCAGAGGTGACAGCCTACTGCCATAATAGCGCTGGACACCAAAACCTGGTGTCATCACTAGCGATTCCTCACATGCAGTGTGATCCTATACATAATTACACAAAAGTAAATCCCACTATGTTTAATGGCTCTTATTCCTATGTAAGCATGCACAGAAGGTCTAGCTAATGTCTCAAGCTGAATATGGATATCTTGGTATGCCTTCATAGACCCAGGCTCTAAGCGCCTATTCACACATGAATTACCTGCTTGTGTAGGACCTGGGGTATGATACTATAAGACTATAATTTGTGCACCAGTAAGTAGAGATGTATGAGAATTTCATTTCAATCTGTTTTCCACCAGAATTTGCCCCTTTCACACCCCCAAACTCAAATGCGAATGAGAGCACATTTTTCAGGAAAAGCTTGCATATTCCCAAGTATGTGTTTGAGTTCATAAAATACATACTTTAGATAAATGTGTTCTTTAAAAGCACATCAAAAAAAAACCAAAAACCCAAATGCATTTTAATTAGTGTTGTGTCGAAAATTCCCCCCACTTTTTTTTTTAACCATTCTCATTCAATTTGATAGTAAAGAAATGGCTTTTGAAAAGAAATTCAAAGGAGAAGAAATTTCAGAGAATTTCTCATGGGTTGGGTTTGAGTTTCTTCTTGTGCTTACCTTATTTGGGAGGTGAGGCGGCCAAGGAGTGTGCACAAGTGTCCTGTTTATTTAAATTGTACAATCATCTCTCCGGCAGCCTGTAGCCTCCTCAGCTTCCTACACTTCAGTTAAAGCCCAGGGGACGATCATGAGGTAATTCCTCTCATGGGGCCTTTTCAGGTCAGGTTTCCCCAAAACGCCACAAAAATAAATTATAAAACATCCTGAGGATGAGGCAGAACAATGGAAGCCTCTTCCACGAGGAAAGAAAACGTTTAGAAAGTTGGAGGACAGGTTTTGGTTCAGCGGTAGCTCCACCTAGGGATGTGCAAGGATTTTGTTTGGGAGGTAGAAATCCGGAGGACTAGCCAGACTCGACCCCCCCGAACTCCATCCCACTTACGTCTTCCCTGGCTCGACTCGTGTTCTCCTGAGTTGAGCTGGGGAAGCAACTTCCGGGTTCCAGGCGGGGTGCTGTTTACCTAGAAAATGCCTTAAGCTATGACTAAAGCGGCCACAATTTGCATAACTTGAGCAAATTGCAGCCGCTTTTGATGTATCTTAAGAGATTTTCTACGTAAACAGTGGCCTGTCAGGAACCCCAAATTCCGGCAAGCGGCACAGCAAACGCCAGCTTTCGTCCCGGCTCGGTGGAGCTGGACACAACACTGCCCCCCTTCACACCTGCATTGTGGTGGATGAAAAATAGGGGCCAGCCTACCAACACAGTTGATGCTGTTGCAGCATAACCCCCCCCCAAAAAAAACCTTATGAAAAGAAGAAAAAAAGAAGCTGTGCTACAGTCCCTGCCAATGATGAGCCCTACCTGTTAGAAACTGTTGAGAATTTCTCCTCCCCCTGGAGAAATTCGGTGAAATTGTCTCCACAATTTCTCTGCCCACAGATAGGATGGAGCATTTTAAGAGACCATTTGCACACAGTTCTAATTTTAATCCTTTAGTCAATGGGGGGGGGGAGTACACATTTGGGTGTATACTTTTTTTTTAATGCACACCCAAATGTGCACTTTCACATTCAAACAAAGAACGAAATAGGCTTGCAATTTCAAACCGATCTTCAAGGTGGAACTCAGAGAACCGCAATGAGCTTGCGCCTTTCTGATTCTCCTATTCTTACCAGTAAGTCACCAGTCCAAAAATCACCAGCCACAAGATCACTTGTAGGGATGTGCGCAGAGCTTGATTGGGGGTAACTCACCAGGCTCAACCCGCTGAGCTCTGCTCGCCTTACCTTTTCCCTGGCTCGACTCGCGTTCTCATGAGCTGAGCCAGGGAAAGCGACTTCCAGGTTCTGGCACTACATTGTTTATGTAGAAAACAGCCAAATTTTCTCAAATTATGGCCAAATTTTCTCAAATTACGGCCAAATTTGCTCAAATTTGGCCATAATTTGCGCAAATTTGGCTGTTTTCTACGTAAACAATGTAGAGCTGAGGACCCAGAAGTCCGGCAAGTGCCTCAGCTGCTGCTGGTGCTTGACTTGTGTGGCGGGGGCGCTTGGCTCACACGCCGCATGTTGAGGAGGGATATGCGCGGAGCTCAATTGGGGGGTGGGAGTCTGGAGAACTGGCTGGGCTCAACTCCCTGAGCTCCATTCACCCTACCATTTCCCTGGCTCAACTCACATTCTCATGAGCCAAGCTGGGGAAGCGACTTTCGGGTTCCCGGTGCTACGTTGTTTACATACAAAATGGGCTAATTTGCAGAAATTATGGCCTAATTTGCGCAAATTAGGCTGTAATTTGCACAAATTAGGCCGTTTTCTACGTAAACAACGTAATGCCAGGGACCCAGAAGTCCGGCGAGCACCTCAGCTCGCACGGTGGGAGCACTCGGCTTGCGCCCCATGAGTCGAGTGCCAGGCGGGTCACCCATCCCTAGTTGGCATTAAGGAAGCCATGAGTTTGTTAGTTAGTTTGTTTACATGATTTATATCTTATCCCATCAGCATAAATTTATGTTCCCAGGGTGAATGTTTTACAACTGAGGTGATGTATGTGAAGTACTCTAAACATCTGAGATGTGCTATCTAAATGCTAAATATTATTAGCAGCAGTTGATTACCCAATGCTTGATATGCTCTGCCAAATGTGTGAACTGTCTCCATTCAAAGCACTGCAGTGAAGTAGGATTCCAGTAATATGAAATGTTGGTGTGGAACGCATGCAAGGCCTTGCTTCGATGTGACAATCAACAAGGGTTAAGCAGTGTGTATTGTGTGTTGGCTGCAAGTTACATTTTAAAAGTGGTGCTAACCGACAAAGCACACACCTCTCTATGCAAAAAGGAATATGAAGACAGAGGCACATAAGACAAAGGAACTTTAAAATAGGCAACACTGAAGTCTCCAGTTTTAATTTAAGTACATCCCAACGTTAAACATCATGATACTAAAACATCATGATCTGTGCTTTAAGATAACGTAAACCACGTTGAATAAACGTGAAATTGCCTGTAAAGAAAGAGAGGCAATTTTGTCTTCAGTATAACTAAAATTAGAGACACTTACAAAATCTCCCCATCTCCCCATCTGAATGTCTCACTGGATTTTGGGGTTCTGAATCACCCAATTTTGTTTGCACAGTGGCATTGATACATTAGCAGTCTACCATTCTTCCACTTTGTATTTCTGGACTTTGTTCAGAGTGTTGCAAATCTGCAGTGTGCTGCAGTTTCTAGTGTGTGCCTTTTTGTCCCGTTCAGGTTACTAATGCACATAACAACATATGTGCAATGTTAAAATGAAGGAAAAACAGAATTTGGATGGAATCTTGCAATTGTATCATCATTCTCTTTTGTGTGTGGTTTGAATCCATGCATGTATGCTCTCATGTGCATTAGTAACCTGTACAAAAGAAAAAGAAGCAAACTGAAAACTGCAGCAAACTATACAGATGTCAACTCTGGGATTGATTTTAGAAATTCTCCAAGTTATGCTGGATGGCAGATGGAATGGCACATGGGGCAGACCAACCCATGGAAAAATAATAATGAAATGGAACAAAGGACATTTGCACATCAATTACAATCTGTTTTCCTGCTGTACCAGCACAAACTTGCAATTAAAGTTTCAGAAAGACTGACGTGTGTTTTTTTCATGCATGTATGTCTATATTTAAGACATTAGCATTTTAAAATGATTATAGTGTTTCATTCTGCTTTTACAGACAGGTGAGAGACCAGGGATGCCAGAGAAATTCACAAAATACTCAAATGTGTTTGAATAACAGGCCTGTGGCTCATGCTGGCTCACCTTTAGTGGTGGTCACAAACCTGTTGGGGGGGCACCTCACCGCCGCCTTTTTTCTCTGCAGCGGCAGCCCCCCCGCCTCAATCTTCTGAGCAGCGCGGAGCTGTTCTCCACGCCACTCGAGCCACCGGTGCCAGCCACGCTGGTCCCGGCGCATCACTTCCCGGCGCATCACTTCTGTTTAAGCCCTGTTGCCCTGGTTTCTCCGCCAAAAACGTAGCGCGGGGGTCCAGCGCGCCACCGCAGGGTCCCGTCTTGTCAATTCCGGCGTGCCAGAAGTGACGCGCCAGGACCAGCGTGGCCAGCACTGGCGGCGAGCCACAGAGAGGCGAGCCACTGCCGGAGAAAGGTAGGTGCGCGCGAGCCTCATGCAGGCGTGAGCGGGGCCGATTTCGGCCCGCGTGAGGCGAGTTGGTACACCCCTACTCAGCTTGTCTGAGAGTGGAAAGCTAAGCAAGGTCAGGCCTGGTTGTTGCTTGGATGGTAGACCCCTCCTCTAGTTTCCTGCATTGAGCAGCGGGTTGGACTCGATGGCCTTGTAGGCCCCTTCCAACTCTATGATCTATGAATCTATGAATCTAAGAGATTTCGAAGACTGGCATTTCCTGAGTCGTGTGCATTCTATGGACTTGTGGTCCTTTTTAAAAAAAACTTTCCATAATTTTATGCAAATTTAGTGGTATAAAAATACAGAAAATTAAAAAAAAACAAAAAAAACAAAAACCACTGACCAAAAATGTGCATTTCCCCCATAGGCTAAAGCATGAAAATACACATTTTTCAGGGATTTGCATATTTTGGGAGGATTAGCACATTTTCGGGAGTGTGAATTTGCACAACTGTGAATTTGTGCAAATGTGTACAAACACATTTGCACAGAATCCAATTCCATCAATGAGCAGATGATAGAATGAAAGTTGCCTGACCATCCTCAAAACTTAGACAGAACAGATTTTACAACATCCATACATCCCTTGGCGAGACCATTTCTATCTACAGATGTAAAGGATTGAGGCCTACTCAGGCTTGAGTTTGTTGAAGCCTGAAGGCCCAAACACTTCCCTCGATTAGTTGAAGCCTGAAGGCCCAAACACTTGGATGGGAGGGGGAGTTTGAGAGTTTTAGTTTACCCAATAGAAGTTAAGAATTAGATCTCTGGTTCAAAGTCACATGATTATAACCTTCCATTCCTGGGAAGGCTATATATGTGTGGGGTATGGTCAGCTAGCAGCAGTGGGAGCCTGACTGCAGAAGCAGAGAGAGCTAGCAGCAGTGGGAGCCTAACTGCAGAAGCAGAGAGAGCTAGCAGCAGAGAGAGCTAGAAGAGAAGCAGAGAGAGAGAGAGAGAGAGCCAGACTGCAGAGACAGACTGACTGCATAGGAGATAGGTAGTCTGAAGTTAAACTAGAGAACATTGGATTGTTTGTTTGTTTTATTTTTTCATACTTGCTTTTGAATTATAAGCACTCTATTAAGTAATTTCCCTAATATTATAAGTAAAGTGTTGTTGTGTACCCTGAGAGTTTGGAGTGACTTATTCACCACGCCTAAAGCCTTTCCCAAGCTACTGGAACCAGGCAAAGGATTTGATCTCCTAGAACAGGAGAAACTTTGAGAAGAGGCAGAGATCTTCCAAAGGGCAGATCAAGGGGTCCCTGTAGTAGCGGAACCTTGACAACAGCAGATTAGCCTGCACCCCTTTGGTCCCTGGGACAGTGTCCGTGGGCCATAGCAAGTGCTTTTTTTCTGGAGAAAAGGGTACCGGAACTCTTGGATTACATTTCCTCGGGAGTAGATGGCGATTAAATTGTAATACAATTAATAGAAGAAAAGGTGCTGGAACTCAGTTCCGGTGAGTTCCATCAGAAAAAAAGCCCTGGCCCATAGCATTAGTTGGATCTCCTCATCTGATGGCAGAGAAAGAAGTCCACCATCAGAGGGGAAAACCTCAGCTTCCCCCCACCCCCATTGGTTTCTTTTCAATGTTGTAAAGTGGGAAACGAAGGTGTGCTGGGGGCATGCCTGGAGAGGCTGTGGATCCACAGCTCTCCTGGTCCACAGACATGGCCAAAAACTAGCTGCCAATCTATGCCAGCCCTGGAACTGGCATAGATCAGTTCCCTCCCATTAATCTCAGTGGGAGGGAATTCAGCCAGTAGGAGAAAGAAGAATGGCCCCGGAGAGGTAGAGAAGAGCAGAAATGCCACTCCAGTTCCTCCCTACAGGACTCATGCCGGAAGGGTTTTGAATACATAGGAAGCTCTGACATTCTGGAACAGCAGGTAGGATTACCCCCTGTTAAATTCCCATAGGTTGATGCAGTTGTAAAACTGGGTCCCTGTTAACCATGGTTTCCAAGTTGGGAAGTAGCCTCAGAAACATACACTTTCTCCCAGTGTAGTGCAAATTTCACCTTCCCTTCCTTTGGTGACCTTAACCATGTTTTAGCATGACATCTGCACTGATGCTAACCATGCTTAATACTAATCAGTTTTCCCTTTAACTATGGTTTACAAACCTCCTTCAAACCCTGGTTTTAAACTTTGGTTAAGGGAACAATTTTGACTAGTGTTGGTGCAGAGGTAACACTAAACCAACAAGTGAAAAGAGGAGGCGGGCGAGATCACACATCCCCATGTTTAGGCTGATTCCATGTTTACAGACAGAACCCAAGCATCATTTCTCTTGGCCCGGTACACATTTCTACATGCCCTTACATTCGCAAAAGTCGTTGTGTATTTGAATGGGTGGGATGGTGGATTGATTGGTGTCCTTGATTTGTATTCATAGCCAGACAAGGCACTACGGTGTGTGTGTGTGTAGATAGATGTAGATATAATATATAGAAGAGATATAATATAGGTAACAGTATCTAAATCAGTGGTTCTCAACCTTTTTTTGCCCCATGCACCCTTTTCACCATATATCAGAATGTCATTCCACCCCCCCTTTCCAAGATTGACTTAATCTGTGCCATACAATAAGGTGTGATGTCCAGTAGACATCTCTCTCCCTTAAAATACAAGTCCTAGAGTTCTTTGTACAAGCTATCTTTCTCTCTTGCTGTCCTAAGGAAGCATCTAGGCCAGTGGCTCATTGTTCAGAATGGTGCTTGTTCTGTTCAAACACTGCTTCTGATTAACTCCAGCATATCTCACAAGGACATCCCATGTAGGGAGAGGGAAATAAATATTCTCAAGGTTGATCTACAATTTAGCCTCCACCCTGCTCCAGGCCTGGGTAAAGTGTCCCCTTTTTCCTCGCCATGTTTGGGCTTTGTTTGCAAAGCATAGTTTGCAGAGAATGAATGTTAGATCAGCACCAGACTTATGTCAGAAGCCAATATTAAAAGTCCCTTGAATGTTCAAATGTTAATGGCAGTTTCTATCATTTTATAGATAGGCAGGTCTGGTGTCAAGGGTAGGCATGGCGACCACACCCAGCAGGATCCCACTGACAAGAAAACCCTGGACTTGCTCCTCCTCTTTATCATTGCAACCTGCATTGACCTTCACTCTGAACCAAACAATGGTGGTGCTGAGGAGCAGCAGCTGTCTGTCTACATGCCAAGCAAGGAAGAGGTAGCAATGATGAGAAAGCTGACAAGAAGCAATAGCAGCTGGTAACAATGGCAGTGAGAAGGTAGACTCACTAAGTAAGGGGGCCCATTGAGAGTGCCTTGCCCAAGGAGCCTCAAAAACCTGGAGCCAGCACTTCAAGCAGGCCTTTGACATATAACCTGTTCTATTGCTGAAGATTTTGGTTTTAACCTGGATTTTTTTTTCTTAGCCACCTTGAGCACCATTTTGGTGGATATAAATTAATTGAATAATATAATATAATATAATATAAGTGTCAAATGTTCTACTTTGATAATGAATTACTTTTATAGTGCATTTTCCCTACTTGTGCATTGATCTTATATGGATTGGTCTGATGTTATAAAAACCCACCAGTATCCCATAGCTAACTCTGACTGCTGAATCTGTGAAGTGACTGCAATGAAAAATATTGTACTTGAGGCAATATGAGGTGAGCTGAAGGTTCTTTATGTAATGCTAGCTCAGGCCTAGTCTTCCTATGCAACAGAGTAAGATCATAGAATCTTGAGGCTTGTATCAGTTCATGTTGCAGATGGGGAATGCCATTTTTCAGTATCCCCCCCCCATGTATAAAATTATCTGGCATACAGGGTTTTATAAAACTTCACTCACATTGAAATTTTGATCAGAATAAGCAGGCATCCAGATATTGCTCTAAGTATTTCTTTTTAAATAGGTGAATCTAATTAATAATGAGATATCCCATGACAATATAAAAGCCAAAATGCTGAATTTGGCTATAAAATATTTTCCTAGGAGAAGTGTTGAGATCTCTCCCAAAGTACCTTCATTATAATTGCATTTTCTTTCAAATCCAACTTTTTGAAGATTTGAACAAAAGGAAATCGAGAAACTTCTAAGCTCTGTTAGATTTCCCCCCTCTCCCTACAGTCATTGCATTACTTAACAATCATCCACAACCTTTGACTTTGTTCAAAAGCAAAAATCTAACTTTTTCTTTCTTTATTTTTCTTTCAACAGAGAAAGTCTGTTGAATTTAAATCTTCTGTCTTAAGGGCAGAGAGAAATCCTGAAAGGATAATAGCAATACAAAATATACCCATTTGTTCTAAAAGTAAATAATAATTTTGCATTTGTGTTTAAATACAAATGCAATTCAGTTGGTAGTGTTTAAAAATGCTGTAAAAAGATGTGACCTCTTCTAAAGTGATTGATGAATAAATGTATAAAAGATGAAAAAGATGATTTTCTTTTGCGTTCTTGAAGTCACAGAACTTTCATCTGAAAAAGACAAATGCTTTCAAATTACAATTGCTGGGGCAGGGGAGATATCTATTCCAGTATAAACTCTTTAGGAGTTTTCTTATTGTTTTCTACTAGCTTTGAGAGTATGCCTCCCCACAGTGGGCATCATAGTGATGTTTGTATATGTGCTTTGAAAATTGGCTTATTTGTGTTAGAAAAGCAAATTAATTAATTAAAAGAGACTTTCATCTCAATGGAAGTTTCCCCTCCTCTCTCCTTGCCCGCCACACATCCATAATGACTACCAAACAGTACTATGACATACATATTTTAAATCACAGAATGACATGCTTCACTTTGCCACATGCCTGTATTGTATATCCAGATTGGCAACTGTTATTTAACAAGGGCCATCTTTTGTCTGAAGGAGCACAGGAAGTAGACTTAAACCAAGCCAAACTATTGGTCCATCTAGTTCAGTACTGTCTACACTGACTGGTACGAGATTTCCAGGGTTTCACATAGGAGAGAGTGAGCTACACAACCTGCTATGCTGCAAACCCCATCTACTTTTGACTCAGGTTCGACTCACCATCTGCTCTGGCTTTGCGCACCACCAGCTGCAGACCTTGATTGACTTTTCCGTGCCTGGAGATGCTAGAATTTGAAGCTGGGACCTTTTCCACGCAGAACATGTGAGTTTAACTACTGAGTTAAAACCCTCAAGTAAGCAAGTGCTGAAGAGGCAGCAATGTTTTCTCCTCCCACTGACTCACTCCCAGGAACACCACGAAACAGGCAAAGGGGGTGCGCATTCCCCTCTGTTAACCACACTGGTTTGGGCAGGGTTCTCCCCTAATGCACTTGAGTTGCTCATTCCCATTTTGCCTAAGTATAGCTCCCACATTGCTGAAGTGCATGATGGGTGACCTCTATCACTGTTCACACTTAATGGGGAGGGAGTTAAAGAGCCCTTTGCATGTATCTCAGGAGAAAGTTACAGGGGAAGCTTGTAACTCCTATGTCAGTGGGGCTCCTTATCCATTGCAGCTTTTATTCTGAGCTTTATAGGAGCTATCCGTGATGATGAACCTATTTGGGAGATGGAGTACAGCACCATGGATAGCTCCTATAAAGCTCAGAATTAAAACTGCAATGGATAAGGAGGCTTACTGACACAAGAGTAACCAGCCTCCTCTGAGAAAGTGGCTGAGGTGCATAAACAAGGAGGGGATCCCTTGGATTGGGGGAAATTCTGGCTGCCAGATGGGAAACCCCGGGGTCTGGATTAAGCCCTAGGCCTCCGGATGCCTATCTCTGTTGTACTATCATGCAAGTGTCTTGCTCTCTTCCTAGCACAGAATCACAACAATAATGAGTCTTTATGATTTCCCCAACAAATTAAGTTGTATGGTGACATTCTTTGCTCTTATTGCTAATCTAATTACATTGATATCTGTCCTCACTTTTAAGTTCTTTTTTTGGTCCATCTTTCACACAACATAGAAAAGCACAGTCTTCTTTGCACTTCTGAGAGTTGTGTTTTCCCAGCATCAAGGAACAGCAGCTTGAAGAGAGCACAGAATACCATATATCTGGCCAGCTCTCTAGTTCAACACACTGACTACTGTTATAAACAGTCAAATGGACCCATGCAAAATCTACTAAAAAAAAAAGTTAAGTGGAACTCTTTAATTCATTTTGATATTATACACACACACACACACACACACACACACAATCTCATACAGGGTCGAGCTTCAGCTCTAGTCACTTTCAAGGGAAGTCCAATTCACCTTGGGAAGCTCCAGAAATAGTCCAAAGGGGCCCGGTTTGGCTTGGGCTTCTGCCAAATCTGATGCATATCCTTAATATTCAAGATTGGATATCAGAAACTTGCTGCACACTTTTCCCTCCACCTTCCCCTCAAAATTTGAAATCGTAGCCCTGGTTTAATCTTTGGTGCAGTCCTAGGTGTGTCTCCTCAAAGGCGACAACCACTGAGTTCAAAGTATTTGTTTTAAGCATTTTCATATATTTTTAGTGCTTAACAGAGCAATCCTATCTACGGCCACTAGACAGCATCTAGCTGGCCGTAGGATTTTTTGGAGTCTCAGCTCTGACCTCAAAAAATTGCTCGGGGGTCAGAGTTGGGATTCCGAGCCTGGAGCGCCTCCCCACACCTCCACCCCCCTGCAGCCAGCATGGAAAGAACCATGCCAAGGTTACAAAGGCAACCTTGGAGAAGGTTTTTTGTGGTCATTCTGAGGGGTGGGGCAGGGAGGAGACAACAACACCATGATATAAGGTATCCTGGGAGCACCTCAGCCTCTCCCCCCCCCCCGAAGCACTGTGCCTGTACTTAGATGGCTGAAATCAGCCATCTAAGTGCTTTGCAGGGCACGAGGAGTGCTGAAGTGACCTTCACCTCTGCGCTCCTCCGGCTCTGAATAGGATGCCCGTAATCCTCTGAGTTCACAGGGCTATTGGCACTCCCATTGGATTGCACCCTAAATTCTATTATTTTAGTCCCCATGATGTGGTTTTAACTTTTATACCTATGCTGTGTTCTTTCTGGCACCAGGTGAAGACCTTCTTATTTCCCCAGGAATTTTAGTCTTTTAATCTCTGTTGTTTTAAATCCTTAACTGAATTTTAAATCTCTACTGCTGGTACGTTTTATTTCAGCTTTTACTTCTATTTTATACTGTAGTTTTAACTTTTTATACTGTATTTGATGTTGCATTTTTTAGTTTTAATTGTTGTTAACTGCCCAGAAAGCTTTGGCTATTGGGCGGTATAGAAATGTAATAAATAAATAAATAAATAAATAAAAATACCTGGTGGTCATTTTAGTTTTTGTATTCATATGATTTTTTATACTATCAAGGTACCTTAGGCTGCAATCCTATGCATACTTACCTGGCAGTAAACCCCATTACACATGGTTAGATTTACTTCTGAGTAAACATGCATAGGATTAGGATTACATTCTCAATAGTGCTGGAAGCAGTGGTTGTGCATTCAGCCTCTTCTAAGAAATTGGACAAGTTTTAAAACAGAGATTTATGTTGCTCTGGTTAATCTCAAGGAGCCTGCCCTGACAGACATCTGATGGCATACACTTACTGAGACTTTTGTTGTTCATTAGGAAGGTTTCTACTGAGAGATATTTACCCAGGAGCTTTGGAGAGTTGACTAGATGGATGAGGTAAAAGATGCACAGCTGGTGGCAGCTAACAGGAGCAATGTTTTATACAAAATGAAACCATTCCATATATTTTCAAAGCCTGGCTTGATACAGTTTTAATCACCTTGATAGCAGCGGTACTGAAGCTGCTGCAACAGTCTAAGCCATCAGCACTCAGATCTTAAAACATGACAAAAACCCGAAGAACCAGGGTGGTGATGGTGGTGGAAGATCTGGGAGCAACTCACAGTTGGGGACAGCAAAGCATTCTGAGATTACCAGATTTTGGCTGATCACCATAGCATGTTTATTTTTATTTTTGCTATCTATAATTCATTGCAACTATATTTAGATTTCTTTACCATCCTCTCCCAAAGTCTATTCCTAAAAGTTGTGGTTAGTGTGGGATGCAATACCACCACCACCCTCCCTAGCAAGAAACAAACAAAAAAGACAGTTCCCTGCCTTAAGTAGCTGACAATATAAAGTTTGGCAGGGGAGAGACAGCAGAGGGAGGAGAAGGGTAAGAGAAGCAAAGGGAACATCCCTCTAATTAATTTATAGAGGACAATCATATTCACTCTAGGACCTAACTGGACATGATATCGGTTTGGTCACACTCACTAGCTCTAGCATGTAGGATTTTAAAAACATAAATTGCAGGCACGGGGGGTAGAAATCCAAATCAGGACCACGGGGACGGAGAACATGTTAAAGTCCCTCTTATTCCCAATATTGGATCCAATCTGGATCCCCCCCCCCTTCCACACACCTGCAATTTATATTTGGAAATTCCTGCATGCTAGGGCCAGCCACATAACGGATGTCATGTCCTGTTAGCCTCTGAGAGTGCTGGGAAAGAGCAGAGATGTTAATTTTAGCTAAACATTAGTGGGGGGATACTCTTAATAGTAAGAGCTGTTAGACAGAGGAACAGGCTGCCTTGGGAGGTGGTGAACTCTCCTTCGCTGGTGGTATTTAAGCTGAGGCTGGACAGTTATCTATTGGGGGTGCTGAAGCTGCATCCTGCACTGCGGATCATGCCCTGAGCAGGGGGTTGGATTAGATGACCTCCCAAGATCCCTTCCAACTCCAAAATTCAGTGAATCTATTATTCTTATTTATTTTTCTACTAGGCCTTCTAAAATTGGCTCTCATTCTAAAGCAGTGCTTCTCAATTATTTTCTGTCATGCCCCCCCTAGGAAGAAGAAAACATTTCGCGCCCCCCGCGCGACTGTAAATAGTATTTGTCTATAAAATTGTTATAAGTACACCTCTGCATAACACTGTATCCTTATTAACGTATAAGAGAATAAAAAAAGAAAGAAATGTGGATCAATTTACAACAAAGAATAGCTTTATTAACTGTAGCAGAAAAGATTTAAAGGAGCACAGGATTTAAAGGAACACAATATTAAAAAAAACTTTTAACTGAGGTCAAACGAGCCCCCCTTTACAGAGCCTCGCGCCCCCCCTGGGGGGCCCGCCCCACTATTTGAGAAGCACTGTTCTAAAGAAATAGATGTTTGTCAGCCACATATTTAATCAGTTCTTTGAAAGGTTTAGGTGAGGCAAGCCATCCAGTTTAGGCATGAGTTCAACAGGGGCAGGGGGGAACTTTCATTAACATTTTATGTTGTTCTTATTAAGAGTCACCTTGAATACACTTTGATGTAGGAAGATGGGATCAAGATCATTTAAATAAAAATAACATTTTAGGCATTATAACCAGTGTTTGGCTATTTTTCAGCAATCGCTTCAAAAGTGGGTGGAAGTTTTCAGCTATCCAGTGCCTCAAGGACAGCCTTTTCCCATATGAACTTGCCTGGAACCTGAGGCCTTCCTCTCCATGCCCCTAGATGTTTGGAGGGTGACGATAAGAGAATGGGTCTTTTCTGTGATAGCCCCTTGGTTATGGAATGGTCTCCTCAGGGAAGCACCAACTTCGTCATCTTTTAGGCACCAGGCAAATATGTTTCTCTTTTCCCAGGCATTCAGATAGTTTAATGGCCCAACTTTGGTGGCTATTTTTGTTGTCCCCTTCTGTACTGGATTGGGGATGGTTTTCATCCTTTAGGTGATCTTTTAGATGAATACTTTTGTAAATGTGTATAATTTTAATGAATATGTTACTGTATATTGTATTTGATGCTTCATTTGGTGTTTTTTTAAATCACTTCTTTTAAAGTCATTTTGGGGCTGAGGGTTCCCACTCAAGAAACACTACTTAAAACATGAACATTAAAAAGGGAGAACATTTGGCACCCCCAGATCCAATCAAACAAACAAAAATCATAATTCCCTACAAAGATAAACTAATTTCTGCGATCTGTATAATCACAGTTGTGTATTCTTTCTAGGAAGAGCTCTGAAGCTGCACTTCCTTCTCCCAGGATTGCCAACAAACACCCAAGCATCTCTTCAAAGGTGGATTGGCCAGGCGATCCAATTTCCTTTCTTTAAAAAGAAGATGCAACAACAACAAAAACCTGTGCTTATGGAACTGATGGGTTCTGCTCCTGTGCAGTGATATCATGGAATCACACAACATTGTGAGGCAGTCATATGGGTAGTGGGTGACCCATATGACATGACCTAGTCAGCTGACCTGACGAAGCATCATGTGGGTAGGTTTTGGCTGTGGTCAGAAAGCAGGAGCTGGGAAAGGGATACAAAAGGTGGCAGGGCTCTTTGTGTGTCTTGGTCTATGGAGGAGATCTAACTCTGGCTGCTGGGAACAGGCTTTCTGTTTCATTGGACAAGAAGAGAGATACTGGTACTGTGATTGGACTCCCATTCTGAGGCCCTTTGCTACACAGCCACCTGAGGCTTCCAAGCAAGGAGTTACACATACACACGTAGGCCTACTTACATAAAACACTTGTTCAGCCATTGCACTTATATTGTCTGACTTGCACACTTTGCAAGTTTCTAATTCCTAATAGTTAAAAAAAATCATCCAGCTGTCCACATCCAGCTAGCCACCTTCCTTCCAGTCCTCTTCCCCCTGTCTTATTTTCTGCTCGCTGGCTAGCAATCAGTTAAACTACTTTCTTTCCTGACCTTTCACAGTTATTAGTTCAGAATGACTTTGAGTCACTTATTTCCAGAAGAGTCAAAACAGATCTTATGGTGAAAAGGTCAGGGTGTTACTATTATAGTGCACAAATCTGTTATGATGAGGAAGGTTCCCAACAGAAAGACATAATCTATGCATGTTTATTCTGAAGCAAGCCCCAGTATACTTAATGGGACTTACTTCCAAATAACTGCAAGTAGCTGCAATCCCAAGCATACTCACTAGGATTTGAATTTTTAATGCAGGGAAGACATAAAGGACCCATTTATGAGGACATGGTCTTCCCCACCTCCCCATGTTTTACAGGAAGGACATGTCTTCTCCATCTTTTCAGTAGCTCACTTGGCTCATGGTATCAGTTTCATGTCTAACCATTGTCATTCTCATTGCATTGCTGTTCTCTGGGAGAAAGGATTTCTTTCATTTACTGTTAGCTGATTCATCCTTAAGGAGAGAATGTATCGACCTGTTGTCTGATCTCCTATTGATTGGAGCTACTATTGCACTGATATACTCCTCTTTATTTCCACCTCTGATGGAATGATAGACATGCTTAATTGACAGTTTACATAGCAGACAGGTCTAAAAATAACCTATACTAGAAGCCGATTGACATCTGTGACAATGCTATCACACTTTCATTACTGAAAGTGTGAAGTGCATTACTAAAATAATTTCTATCATGTAGACTTCACCCCAAGCCAAGTTACTACCTCAAACAAAACAAAAAAAGGTGTATACAATGCAGACATCTACTGGTCCTCCATTGCTCTAGGTGAAAAGTTAAACATCCAGGGTGGAGAGGACCTATCAAGATAAGCAACAAACCAGGCTACAGTGCCCCCTGCACAATAATGTTTTGCCATTTGTGTCCCATGATTTTTGCTAAACATTTCAATTTTCTGTTATTAAATCAGATAGTAGTAGTAGTTGTAGGATACTTCATAGTTAGAAGAAGATACAGAACAAGTGGTCAAGGGAAACAAAGACCGATTTTGATAAAAACAACTCTGGTACAAACAGAAGTATTGAGTCAGACATACTAAAATCTTCATGATTGCCTGGTCAATTCCAGCCTGTGGTGAGACAAAACAATAAATAAAACACAGGTTGTAAGGAAGTGTTCCAGGATTCTGGTAACACTAAAACTAGTATAAAGCGTAGAGCTGGGGGAAAAAATGGAATAGCTCCTAAACATTATCATTCTGTCATAGGAGGATCAATAACAAAAACTAACTGTGGGAAGAGAATATTTCAGTCCAGTTGATGCTTCAATTACAGGAGTGTAGTATACTGTTTTGTTGATCCTTTTTTATACCGGTGTGTAACGGACAGCTGCCGCTCCGTTGCGTGAGTTCGGGAGTTAATAGGTTAACCGGAGCTGCGAGAACCCTTCCCAAGCAGTTCTCATATACTTAAAATACAACCGCTAAGATTCTTACCTGAATGGAAGTGAAATTGACTAGACGGGACTTATGAGTAGTAAGTTTAATTAGGTGTATCAAAACAAATAGATAAGACCTCAACCATCAACACAGCAGAGTCCATAAAGTTCAATGAGGCATGCAAACCTCAATACACATCTGAGCTAGGTTAGCAAAGAAAGAGTGCAACAAACAGTGACCAGAAATTACCTCGTTTCCTGGAAAGCGAGTGCCTAGAAGCCTTGCCACTTCCTAGCTGTTACCGGGCATGTTATCGGGGTTGATTCCCGACCAAAATGGGAAAGGTCCGTGCAGTCCTGCACCCAGTGTTCAACAACCTTTTGAGGCATGGTGTCCCTCCTTTACCTCCTCCCTTGCTCCCCCTCCCCTTTCGCTCCCCTTCCCTTCCTGCTACAGGGAGAACCAGTTCTTCTTGCTGGTTCCTTGGTGCCCCTTGGGTGCTTTAGCAGTACTTGGCAGCTCTTTGAGACTGCCAGGCATCTTGGCGCCCCTCTTGGTGCTTGAGGGTGCTTTACAGCTCATGTGGCTGCCAGGAGGAAGTTATTGGGGAGTATGGAGATGAATCCTATTGAGGTGAATGTAAAAGAAGGCTGATGCAAATGACTGCTCGGACTGAGCTGCTTCTGCCCTAGGCAGAAGCTTTGATGGCAGTGTCTGTATGGGGGTGTGTGCCTGGCCTGGCCTTCTCTCCACACAGTGCTATGGTTGTAAGTACGTATGTATGCATGCATTTAATGCATCCTTTAGCTGCCCTTCGAGACCGCAGTTTTCCAAGATGGCTGCAGTCATCCCACAATGTTAACCACAACCCATGGGTACTTTTTTTGTGCCCAGTTTGGATGTGGCGGATTAGAAGATATCTAAACACCTGAAGGAGTGTGTCTGTTCTCAGCTTTCCTCTTCATTTCCCCCCCTTTCCAGGAAGCACAGGCAATGCAATCCAATCTACCACCCACTATGAGAAAACCCATAGTAATGCCTGCCCAGGAAGACTCTTCATCTCCATCCCCAGCTGTGCCTTGCCTAGGAAGAACAGCAGAAAGGATCGTTAGACAGCAAGGTTATGCGGGGCACTGGCAGCAGCTGTAAAGCCTTCTATGGTCAATCTGTATTTATTTGCTAATTGCAAACAGCCATCATTTGATGCTGCCATCTCTTTGTCCCCACCTCACCCCACCTTCCCAATTCTCCATAGGAAACATTAAGTCATCTACTAGAATGCCCTACGTAACAGCTGGCCAGAATTCAAAGGCTTGCTTTGGCTAGAAATGTATGAATCAGCAAAGCTCAAGCTCACGGAAGTTCTCCAAATTCCATCTCAAAGCTCGTTCTGACTTGAGTCAGTATCAGATTATGAGCTTTGTTTTTTCTTATTGCATGAAAATCCATGCATATTTCCATGTGTATTTTTCCAAATGTATGCATCAATTGGGTGCATCTTTGAAATGCTCACATTCTTCTCCAATGTACTGAAGCGTATTTGTGTGCATTTTTCAAAAGTACGCATTTTTGCATTCACATTTTTCAAATGTCCTCATGCTGTCGAACACATTTTTTTTTTTTTTGCCCACAAATCATATTGCAAGCTCAGAAATGTACAGATTTTGACCACAGGTTGCGTCCAAGTCTTTGTACAATCCGGAAGGTGTGAACTGGGTAAATCCTAATTAATACCAAAGGGAAACAAATTTCTCATACATTCCTAGCTTTGACCATGGGTCTCTTGTTCTGAGGAGAGAGGATATTTCTTCCTCCCTTCCCTTCCCTTCTTCTTTTTCTTCTTCTTTTGTAAAGCAATAAATGTGTGTGAGTTCTTGAACAATGCACATCAATAGTTTAATTAATTCTTTAATTAAAAGAAGGCCCAGGCAGCAGAAGTGAAATTGACAAGGATTTCTCCATCCTGCTTCATCTAGTCAGAAGGCCCCTTCACTGTTGAGATGAAACTGACAGGGTGTTTCTCCCCTGCAAAATGCATAGCAGATGAGAGCAGCATTGTTGTGAAAATGACTGCAATAATGTCTATAAAGTACTCAGAAGAAAGTCTAAGTATTTAGATCTAGTGCCACCCATCCTCTCTTTGAAACCTCCATCCCTGAAGCTGGTAAGGAACAGCTGGGAAATTTGGAATAGAACATGAAACTACATTGTGAGGAGCTTTGGGGGAAAGAACCCTACATGACATGAAACTACACTGAGAGGAGCTTTTGAAAAGCTGGAAGAAGGATGCACACATTTTCAAATTCAGTGATATATATGGAAGTGTGTAAGTGTATTTAAGGGAGAGAGCTCTCATCTGAACATAATTTAACATCTCAACCTTTCTATGATACCTGCAAGCTATTATGGGATTTCATCAGAGTTTAGTTGCATGGGTCAGCATCTGCGTTAGGCAAGAGAATGGGGGAGGATATAAAGCTTTTTAAAGAAAAAGATGCATAACTTGAGAAAGAGTAACAATGCACATTGACTGAAAAAGGAGAAGATTCCCAAGGGATAATAAATTGAAGCACTTTAAAATGCACACACGATACTGGCCTTAGCCTAACACCTGTATCCATCAGTTATCTAGATAACAAGCTGTCTTCTGGGCAAATTGTGTTTGGGAGTAGATAGAATCATTCCCAAGGATCCCTCTGGAGGACATATGAGCTTGAGGAGCTGCAAAGCTTTGTAGGAGAAATGAGGACTAAGGGTTTTCTTCAGCAAGAAAGATTCTTGCTCTTATAGATTTCATAGATCATAGAGTTGGAAGGAGCCTACAAGGCTATCGAGTCCAACCCCCTGCTCAATGCAGGAAACTAGAGGAGGGGTCTCCCATTCAAGTAATAACCAGGCCTGACCCTGCTTAGCTTTCCACACTCACACAAGCTGAGCCAGCGTAAGCCACAGGCCTGTATTTCCCTTCATCCCTCAAACAGTAGGATCAGCCCCAGTCCCTGTTACTCATCTCAAGTGGAGTGGTCTACTTTAAAAGTCTGCATTCCATTGTGGAACTGAAATGTTTCCTGTACAATTTTGAGAGAACTGCTGCATGACATTTTTCACACAGGAGTTGTTGTTTTGTTGTTGCTGCTGCTGCTGCTGTTGTTTTCTCCCTCTTCCTGAAATGCATGGTCCAAAACCGTTTTTTAAAAAAAGCATGGGAGTTATTCATTTTTTAAAATGTGCTTTTAATAACCTCTCAGTATTAGATCTTTTTACAGTAGAAATTAAAGCAATATCTTTCCTCATACCATGCTTTACAATATTTTACAGAGTCAATTCAAGTTCATTGTCAAACATGTGAATGCTTAAGAATCAATTAACTGATGAGAGCTAGCTTTCTTTACTGCACTCCCAGTTTTTTATAGCACTTTAACCTACTGTATAGTCTGGAATCTAGGCATGCCAACTTTTTTGGCCAGTACCTTTAACTAGAGTTTACTTTTTAGCCATTACCAGATTAAAATGTTTATCCCCATGCCTTGAAAAACTTCATATACCTATTTATGTAGATCAACTTGCCATTCAAGACACAGAAGCGGACCAGGCTGGGTTGTTTTTTTCCCCCTAGTCACCTGGCAATCCTACTGGCACCGTGAACCAAGTAGGGATATTATGTTGGTGCAGGAGGGATCTGGAATCACTACACTGGGAACAGCCACCCTAAGCTCATGTATTGTTGCAGAAAGCTGTTCACATGGCACTCTTCCCACCACACAACTATCTAAGCTGTTAACGTGTCACTGTTCCTGCAACACAACCATCTATGTTGGGCCAAGCATGTGTACCTGACATGCAGAGATAAGGTGTCAGCACTGGCTCCTTACAGGGGGTGGGCGCCATTTCAGAGCTCAGTGGAGAGGGGGTTAAGAGATTTCAAAAGATTTCAGCAACATTTAAAGGATTACTTTTGGATAGATTAATGAATACATTGGAAAGAAGGAAACACATGTTAAGAGTATTTGTTGTGCTTACTTTCAATAATAATACTAATGTTACCAAAAGTCACACTTGCATTTTTTTTTTTTAAATTCATAATCATGAAAGCAAGCATTTTGTTGGTTGGTTGGTTGGTTTTTCCTTTCCCTTTGCATGCATACCTGGGATATGGGTCCATTTCCTGGATTATAATAGTGACTCAGTGTGTTAAATCAGACAACTGCCCCCAACTATAGGCATTTCCAAATATAGGAAAGCCTGACATTTTGGCAGAGGGTGGTCAATAACCCTCCCATAGTCTCCAATTGCCCCAAAATGCCGGGACCATCACGAAAACCCTTAACCCATCACGGCTTCTCACTTTGTCATGCAGAGCCCCGAATTCCCCTGCCTCCCACAACTGCAAACTACTTAAAGGGGCCGTGGGCAAAATTGCATGCAAGCTGGCAGTTTTAGCTTAGCTGCAATTTTGCCCATGGCCCTTTTAAGATAGCTCTGCTTAGGCTCAAACAGCTGCAGTAAGCAGGGAGGGGACAGATGCTGCTAAGCTGGAGGGCCAGGTGAGGATGTGTGTGCATGCATGTGCATGCTCTACCTGCTGCCTCTGCTGCATGTTGCTGTGGGAAAGGGATTAGCTGGGTGAAAGCCTGGACTGATGGAGAGGTGAATGAGGGAATTTATCTTATATTGCCAAAGATTTTATTTCCTAACAGAGCTGACTCTGTGCCTCTAACAGGTGAGTTTACAGTATCAGAAGGAAATGCAAGAAACTTCCCCTTCTCAATGCCTAACAAGGCCATAAGACAATAAAAACGATAAAATTATTTAACAATACAGAATCTAAAACAATTCAGCAACAATTATTGCACAAATATTGTGCAAATAGTGCAAATATATATTAGGCACTACTAAAAACATCCTTTCGAACAGGTGCTCCTAGGAAGATAATCTTGTCCTCCATACATTACTTAGAAATTTCTTTAATATATAAGCAATAGGAATGTACGAGAATTTAGTTTCAGTTTCCAAATCATCCAAACTTGGTGTGTTTGCAACCGTGAACATAAATGGGAGTGCTTTTTTAAAAAAATTGTTTGCACAATTCTGAACTTGCAATCGTGTTCAAAAATATGTTTGTTGTTTTTGAAAATACAAACTTTGAAATGCATATTTTAAAAACAACAACACATTTTCACACTTTAGTCAATGGGGGAAGTGTGCACTTTGGAAAAATGTGCACAGAAATGCACTTTTCCCATTTGAAATGCACACTTTCCCATCTGAACAAACCCGCCGAAAAATAGTGGAAAATGGGAGCAAGCCAAGCTTGTAGTGAAGTTCAGAGAATTTTGGCAAGCTCAAACATCCCTTCTTCTCCCATCCCTAGGATACATAAATATTGCTAAATATATACATACATTTTTTAAAAATAACAAATGTAACTCTGCATTGAGAGAGCCTTTCCCTTTTGTTCCTAGGTGGAGGAGCATTTCGGGGGTATTTCCCTTATGTGAAAGATCATAGATTCCCCAAACCCAGCTTTTCACCTCCCTCTCAGGTTTCTGAAGATGCTGGTTAAGCGGTTCAGGAAAAGGAGCTGGGCAGACATGCACACATGATGTAGAAACATTTAGAACATAATAACAGAAATGTTGTTACTTGCATGAACCCTTGGGATGTGGAAAGCTCTGAAAATTAAATAAGTAAATGCATAAATTAATAGATCGGTCACATTAATTCAAACAGATCTTGCTTGGACTTTTATCAGATGTGACACATTAAGAAATTGTTTGCAAACAACATTGCAAAGGATACGAGTGTTCTTCTCTTTGCCTTTCCATAGGTAACACATGTTTTATCTTTGCCTTTGCATAAATGTGACACAGCCATAAAGAATATTCTGAATCTCATCAAGTGATGGAAACTTATCTACTAATTATATACAAGGCTTGCTAATGCACAGACAGATGTGAAACAACTGTTAGATTACCTGCTTCACAACAAGATAATAGATTACCATATATCACATTTGCAAAAACAGAGCTTTGCGTAAATGATGAATCATTTACTATGATTTACCGAGATCCAATCTGAGCAGTGATATAAGAGATTAGTACCATATGCAGAATAAACTCAGATGTGCTGCTATTTCCAAAGAGCAGAAGTTATAATTTATTAGCACTTGTTTGCAAATATGGTTCCTGCTATATCATCTCAGGGCCCAAACAGACATTGCATTAAATCTGTATCTAGTAGCTCTCTGCCTTTTCTTTAGTACAGTAATACCTTGGATTGCAAGTAACTTGGTTTGAGAGTGTTTTGCAAGACAAGCAAATTTAATTATTTAATTTTTTTTTACTTGATATACAAGC
The DNA here is from genome assembly GCA_021292165.1 of Shinisaurus crocodilurus. NCBI lineage: Eukaryota > Metazoa > Chordata > Lepidosauria > Squamata > Shinisauridae > Shinisaurus > Shinisaurus crocodilurus. The sequence continues at coordinate 192,502 of JAHFWL010000333.1, forward strand.
GATGTCTTGCAATACAAGTACTGTAGTACGGCTTAAATTAAAAATCTCTGTACAAATTTTTTTGGGGGGATTTCATTTTGATATAAGAGTGTTTTGGATTACAAGCACGTTTCCGGAATGAATTATGCTCTCAATCCAAGGCATGACTGTATTTTTCATTTTTTTACTCTACAGTAGGTGCAGGGGGCATGATCCAGTTTGGTACCCTAGCATGGAGGGTTTTTTTAAAGATCTGGATCAGGGCTCTGCATTGCACCTACTTTAGAGAGAGAAAAGAAAAAGAAGGGAATTGTGGAAGATGGCGAGGAGTACAGGAGTGTTGTACAGAGTTCTGCCTCTATGCTCTGGGTTTGCTTTAAGAAAGTAGGTTTGCTTTAAGAATCAGCAAACGGCCTTGGCTACTTGGCTGCTTGCCAAGCTGATGCAACATGCAATCAAGAGCAACTCACCTGTGCGTGATCTGGCTGCTGGCCAGAGGGATGACACTGCAAACAGCACAGGTGCTAACAATGAAGCACGAGGTCTGCAATCCAAGAAGCTTGGTGCTATTTAAGAAGAGCAAGTGCAGACTGAGGTGGTGGTTGTTGTTGGTCGTTAGTCGGTTGCATGTGGAGTACTGAAGAACTGGAAGGAGCGAGGAGGAGCAGAGGACGCTGTGCAGAGAGCCTTGCAGAAGCCCAATGTGGAGAGCCCATACCCAGGTGGAGAGCTGCTGGACCTAGCATTCGGGTTGGTTGACTGTGCAGCTAAGAGGTGGGATTTCCATCAGGGAACTGGGAGTAGCATTGTTGTACTTCAGGCTTAACATTACAATAAACATGTTTGGCTTTGACTTCCTGGAGGAGTGTTTATTATGGTCAGAAAATCCCTCAAAGAACCTTTGCCAATCCCTTTTGGGGATCCTGTGGCAAAACACTCCCCCTTGAAAAATAGTGGTGATGGCTGAGCTAGGGTGTCTTAGCCCATTGTTAATTCATAAGGAATAGCACGCACAATCCCAGTGCCCTGGTGAAAATGACTATCTCCTTTTCACCAGGGAGCAGAGCCCTTGAGGAAAAGTCGCCGCCTACCTGTGGGAGAGGTAATATTTGTGCTCTAGTCCCCTTTCCCTCTCTAATTCTGTTTCTTCTCTTGGGATGGGTGAGAATTTCATTTCAGTTCATCTTTGATAAGAATTTTCCTCTCATGCCTCTCTTTAAACAATTGTCTATTCCATCTCGGGCAAGGTGTTATTTACATTTTGGCTCCTTTCTTCTAACCCAATTTGGCTCCCCTTCAGTCTGTCTGGCTTCTATGCCTCCCTATCTTCTGATCTAGCATTAGTTTTCCCCCACTCCTTAAGTAGCCAGCGTGCAGTAGGAGAAGCCATTCTTAGCATGATTTTCACTTCTATGAATCTTCTAAAGGTGCATGTGCTTTCTTAGAGCCCAGACCTGACAAGCTCATGCATGCCCTCTTGCTTGGTGTTCTGGCTCACAGCCTCCAAACCTCAATTACTGGGTTCAGACAACACAATAACCCACACTCAAGGGTTGCATATGGGTTGAGTGTGTTGTCATTGAACTTTGGGTTGTTGTTGAAATGTGGGTTATCATGTTGTCTGAACTCAGCCAAGATAACAAACCATGGTGAACAACCCACAGTTCACAACCCAACACAAACCATGGGTTCTCTTCATGGTTTTTTTTTGTGGTTAACAAGCCATGGCTTGTTAGTGCAGCTGGGTTCAGACAACACGATAACCCACATTTCAACAACAACCCATGGTTCAATGACAGCCCACACTCAACCCATACTCAACCCTTGAGTGTGGGTTATCATATTGTCTGAACCCCAGTCACATACTAGGAGTTGTCTTTAAGGCAAAACCTTAGTGAGAGTCCCACCCCACCATAATCAGATAGCAATCTCAAACATCTGTCTTATAGACTAACTTACATTCTAGCTCCATGGACACAGCTCTGTCCTCCTCTGGTCAAAATGTGGGATGCAAATATAACAAATAAACAAACTTTAATCTTGAGTGTTTATGTATGCAAGAGCATGGTTACCAGATCTCCAGAGTCTCAGACACTGAGATAAGGGGATTGCACCAGCTGGCGAAGTGCTCTGCCCACCTAAGATGGACAGCTGTTGTATGCTTGTGAAAGCTCACTGATACAGCAGAGTGCCATTCACACATTTTATCCCCACTCCCCCTACCCAGAGATGTACACTGCACCATTTAGACCTTGACTACACCAAAAGCAGAAAGTGGGGACTATTAAAGCGCATGCAGAGATTATAACACTAGATGACACAAGCAGATGAACCCAACAGAAGTGCAGCTAAGTAATTTGAGACTCTGTACTTAATGGTCTTCTGGGAGGGGGCCTCTTTGGATGGTAATGTGTATTGCTTCACTGACTTCAAAATGTGCTAAGCCAGTCCCGCTGCGTTTGGGAGTCCTCCCGATCATTCTGCTGAGTGAGCCCTGGACCTCTGCCCCCAAATCCTGCCCTGAGGGCAACACCGACCAGAAGTACAATCAATCCCAACAACGAACAGTTTATTAATGCAGTATATTAAGGATCCATGCATGCATGCTTTTAAGAAAGAAATATGCCCATATTTTAATAGTTGTACAGAACTACAGTCAACTTGTTCTCTTTTGGCTTACACAGGAGTAAGAACTTCAAAGTAAAGAGGATGCAAAAACATACAGAATGGAGATTTAAAAAGGCACACATCCCATATCTTTATACGTATCCATTCCACAATGATTAAGTCCCACTGCAATTGAAAGTCGTAGAGAAATAGAAGTGTGATGCTGCTGGCCTGTGTAAGTACATGTGAAAGTGCTGGCCTACCCTCTATTCCTTCAGGCGCCAGGTGAAGACCTTTTTATTTGCCCAATATTTTAATGGTTAATTTTATTCTTTTATAAAAAGAATAAAATTCTTTCATTATTGCCACTGTACCTCTGGATTGAATTTATTTTGGCTGTTTGTTTTTATCATGTTATATTTTAGGATGTTTGTATTTTTATGTTATTTTAGTTGATATTATTGTGCTGCTTCGCTTTGTAAACCACCCAGGGAGCCTTTTGGCTGATGGGCGGTGAATAAATATATTAGATAAAATAAATAATAAATAAATAAATGATCCCAAAGCAACAGGGACAGAGCAGGGGGAAAGAAACAGGTGCCTGTGATGGGAGGTTTGAATTGTCATGCACAGCTCTAATGTTAAATATCTGCTTTGAAACTGGTGTGGAAAAGAAAGACTCTGAGCAGGAGGCTCCCCCAAGCAGAGGGTTACACACTGGATAAAAATCTACATGGGATTCTCTCTCTGTGGCTTAAGACTTAATATTTGGAATGTATTCACAATCACAATACATTATTTCATTCCATTTCTTTCTGATGCATTGGAGGCTGGTGAGATTTTTGCGCAAATCCCGCAAAAACAAATTAGAGAGGAACTTGCAATACTCCCCACTTTGGATGAAGTAAAAAAAGCCATTAATCAAATGAAGAACAACAAAGCTAGTGGACCAGATGGGATTCCTGCTGAAATCTTTAAAGAAGGGCCCCCCGAACTTGTACAACATCTTCATAAACTCATCAAAAAAATCTGGATAAGAGAAGAGATCCCAGAAGACTTCAGGGATGCCATAATTATCACCCTCTTTAAGAAGGGTGATAGAACAGACTGTGGAAACTACCTGAGCATTTCTCTCTTAGCTACCGCAGGTAAAATATTTGCTAGGATTCTCGCAAACCGTCTTCTATCTATTTCAGAAGAGATCCTCCCTGAAACTCAATATGGTTTCCGCCCCTCTAGAGGGACAGTAGACATGATTTTTACTGCACGTCAGCTCCAAGAAAAATGCCGGGAGCAAAATCAACCCCTTTATATGGCATTTATTGATCTGGCTAAGGCCTTTGATACTGTAGACCAAACAGCTCTCTGGACTATCCTTATGAAAATTGGATGCCCCAATAAATTTGTGAATATCTTGCGACTTCTCCATGACAACATGATGGCAACGGTTTTGGACAACAACAGCTCTCATGGTGCTCCATTTAAAGTGGGATCAGGTGTTAAACAGGGATGTGTTATTGCCCCAACATTATTTGCTATTTTCATCGCCATGATTTTACATCTTGTCGAGGGGAAACTTCCCACTGCTGTGGGAATTATATATCGAACAGATGGAAAGCTTTTTAAGCTCAGCAGGCTGAAAGCAAAAAGTAAGGTAATTACAACCTCCGTTGTGGAATTCAGTATGCTGATGATAATGTGGTCTCCGCACATTCAGAGGATGATCTCCAAACTATCCTAAATGCTTTTGCAGAAGCATACGAAAAACTTGTTAAGTGAGAGACCATCAAAAAACCAAAGTGCTTCATCAGCAAGTGCAAGCTAACCCTTTGATGATGCCATCTATCCAGCTTGGCGGGACAATACTGGAAAATGTCGATCATTTTCTTTATCTTGGCAGCTATCTTTCTGTTACAGCTAACATCGACAGTGAAATCCAGCATCGTTTGAGCTCCGCAAGTGCCGTGTTTTCTTGAATGAAACATAGAGTGTTCGAGGATCGGGATATTTGTAAGAAGACCAAAACACTGGTTTATGAAGCCATTGTATTGCCAACTTTATTGTATGCCTGCGAAACATGGACTATCTATAAACGTCACTTCCACGTCCTTGAAAGATTTCATCAACGTTGCCTCCGGAAAATCCTGCGAATTACTTGGGAAGATAGGCGAACAAATGTCAGTGTACTGGAAGAAGCAAAGACTACTAACGTTGAAAAAATGATCCTTCAACGCCAACTTCAGTGGACCGGTCATGTTGTTCGAATGTCTGACTGCCGTCTCCAAAAGCAGTTACTTTATTCCCAACTCAAGGATGGAAAGCGGAATATCGGTGGTCAGCATAAGAGGTTTAAAGATGTTCATAAGGCTAATATAAAAAAATGCAATATAAGCATCGAAAACTGGGAAGCTTTGGCCCATGAACGATCTAAGTGGAGGTTGGCCTTTCACAAAGGTTCTATGGACTTTGAAGAAGCCCGAGTGCAAGGTGAAAGGGAGAAACGTGCTAAGCGAAAAGCATGTCAAATGAATCCTTTACAGGACCATCTTTCATCTGGTAACCTGTGTCCTCACTGTGGGAAGCTGTGTGGATCTAGAATTGGCCTCCGCAGTCACTTACGGACCCATCGCTAGAGTCTACACAATGTTTCTTTAGAATTTCCTCCTTTTAAAATTTCCTTTTTGTAATTTTTTATCCTGGAAGACAATCTTACTCGGTCACAAGTGATCGCCTGATGATGATGGTGGCTCCAATGTCAGTGGGGCAGTGTGTCCACTCTGGGTTTCAGTCTGAAGCTTTAAGGAGCTATCCGTGGTGCTGAACCCTAATCTCCCAAATAGGTTCAGCACCATGGATAGCTCCTTAAAGTTTCAGACTGAAACCGAATTCCCTAGAATTTGCTTCATAAAAGGCTGGGTCATTCTGCACTTTCTTGGAGAACTCACAGAGAAATGTTGGAGTTTTTCTGTGAGTTCTCTTCTGGCTCAGAGCATTGCAAAACTGGGAATGTTTCTGCCAGCCCTTCCCTACTAGTAATTCCCTTTCCTCAAAGGTACCTGTGGGGGATGTTTTTTGGCCCTGGCCTGGACATTTGTGCAGTTTTCCCTTACCATCAGGAAGAATGGACAATGCCTTCCAGTTCCCAGTGCCTTCTAGTTCAATGGTATGAGGCAGGAAATTAGCTGGAAGACATTGGAAACATCATGCGCCATCATGCCAAAAGATGCTCCTGTCCTGGTCATGCATTTCCTGAGTAAAATTTCAGTTTCAAAGTTGCATTTTTTGGGGTGAAATTTCACCTAAACATTTCAATTTAGATACTGGCATTTTTAAAATGTATTTTAGTGTCATGCATTAATCAGGAATCTCATAAGGTGTCTGCTTTGGGAAAGGACCATAGCTCAGTGGTAGAACTCATGTTTTGCACATAGAAGTTCCACAGGTTTGATCACCACCATCTTTAGGTAGGGCTAGAAAAATCCCAGCCTGAAACCCTGGATAGCCGCTGCCAGTCAGTGTCGACAATACTGGCTAGATAGACCAATGGTGTGACTTGGTATAAGGCAGCTTCCTATGTTCCTAATAATCAAATATCAAAATATTAAATATTTTTGCATCTTACAGGCAGATGCTTTCAGATGCTAAATAGCACTGCTTGGGGACTCTCAAATACAAGCGAATATTAAATGTTACTGGATGTCAATTATCAAATATTTCAGATTCTAATACTGCTGTATGTCAGCTATAGAATATCTCCAGATACGAATACTGTTGCATGCCTGCTATCAAACAACAACATATATATATATGAAATTAAATAACACTGGATGGATGTCAAATGCAGGCACCAAACATTATGCATCTATGCAGATATTAACACTGCAAGTCCCACTGAACTCCATGGGACTTACTTCTCGGTAGATGTTCATAGGATTGCACTGTTAGAGAACATTTGATGTCAACATTCACAAAAGACCATTCTGAAGAGCAATTTTGTGAACAACTCATTTTCCACTCCAGTACCTTCCAGGGCATAGTCAGAATGACTAAGTGAGAGATGGATTCCATACTTTAAAAGAAAAAAAAAAGTGAGTAAGGGGAATACAATACTATACTCCTGCATAGTAGTGTGATCACACATTAGGAACATGGTACCGGAGATTGTATGAGTAAGTAAATGTATAAAAGGGTAAAAAAAACCACACCACCACACACACCTAAGAATATCACCCAACATTTTATTATATGGACTACAAAAACACAGTAAAAAGAATACACTGTCTACACACTGATCTGGAAGAGTGAGAGCATTTCTTTAAGCAATACATCATTTGAACTGTGTTTGTGAGCTAAAAATTTACTTACCCCATTTAATGGCACTCAGTTAGTTCCATCATGAGCTGGATCTTGGTGGGGGGGGTGGGAAGTGAGATGCCATATATATATATAATATATATATATATATGGTTTTAAATCTATTTTAAAGTATTAAGCTTGTAACAATAAAGTTTGTATGTTTGTATTATAAAAAATGTTTTTCTTTGTTTCCCTTAACTTCACACACCCACACACACACACACACCACTTTAGATTGTTGATTAGAGACTGTGTGTGTGTGTGTGTGTGTGTGCGTGCACATAACATAGTAAACACCCACACACACACAAATAATGCTTTGTTTGACTTTATACTTATTAGTTTTTTATTCATTCAAAGCATTTAATTACACTCATCAGTCAAAAGACTAGTGACACCTAGTCAACTTTGCTTCCACTTGTGAGATATACATTTTCTAATTTAAACTGTTATTCCCATTGTCAGACAGCCAGAGGTATTAATATAGATGGAGAATAATACCCTAAAACCAAATATTTCTAATTAAAATGTGAATGTAGAGTTGCTTTTAAAAAGATAGGAATGACTTCTTGGTTGTAATAAGCTTCTTTCCTCAGCAAAACTTAAGTCATTAAAGAGTTTAGAAAAAAATGACTTCCTTCTTTGTAAAGTGTTCAAAGAAAAATGCCTTTGTCAGTTGAAAGTCCCAAGTCTAATGACACTGGAGTTTCTGCACTTAGATAAAACAGAGTAAAAATCGCGATGGCCTCACCTCCCTCAAATAGATCTCTAATAGAGTTCTGAGAAGTCTACAGGCTTAAGTTGATATGAATTCATGCAGCTTCTGTGGCAAGATCAAAAGTGACCCGAACCCACCTAACTGAAAATTCAGTATCCTTGATTTGGTGTTTGCCATAAGCTGCGCAATTCTGTTAAAGAGTTATATAGGTGTGCCAGTTCAATTTAGACGCTTT
>JAHFWL010000334.1:0-52500 GCA_021292165.1 Shinisaurus crocodilurus
CATCACTAGGTGCCACTTGCAGCATGCAATTGTTCCATGGGATTGTGACTTCAAAGATTGCTGAATCATATGAGAAGAAACTGTTTTGTTAGGAGTATTGGAGAAATCCGCAATGGATTCAAATGAATTCAGATTTCTCTAAATCCAACCTGTGGATTCTGCAGCAGACCAACTTTTTTGAGTAGTGCAGATTCCATGGACTTATGGACTGTTTTGTTGTTTTTTACTTTTTGGAGGGATTTATGCAAATTTGCACTTGTGTGGAAACACTAATGCACACTTGCATGAATAGAATAAAATTCTCATACATCACTAAAATAAAATCCAATTACATCAATGAATGGATAATGATGGAACAAATGATGTCTGACAATCCATGAAACACAGATGGAACAGATTTAATAAAATCCATACATATTCCCATTCCTTTAAGATAACATCAGAAGGGGTGTCAAGGTTCCGCTACTACAGGGACCCCTTGATCTGCCTTTGGGAGATCTCTGCCTCTCCTCAAAGCCCCTCCCATTCCAGGAGATCAAGTCCTTTTACAGCTTCCAATAGCATGGGTGTAGGCTGTAGACGTGGTGAATAAGTCACTCCAAACTCTCAGGGTAAACAACAGCACTTTACTTATGATATTAGGGTATTTACTTAATAGAGTGGTTATAATTCAAAAGCAAGTATGAAAAAATAAAAAAACAAACAAACAAACAATCCAATGTTCTCTAGTTTAACTTCAGACTACCTATCTCCTATGCAGTCAGTCTCTCTCTCTCTCTGCTTCTCTCTCTGCTGTTTCTCTGCTTCTGCAGTCAGGCTCCCACTGCTGCTAGCTGACCACACCCCACACATATATAGCCTTCCCAGGAATGGAAGGTTATAATCATGTGACCTTGAATAGGAGATCTAATTCTTAACTTCTATTGGGTAAACTAAACTCTCAAACTCCCCCTCCCATCCTGGAGTGTTTGGGCCTTCAGGCTTCAACAAACTTAAGCCTGTGTAGGCCTCAACAAACCCAATCCTGTGTAGGCCTCAATCCCTCACAAGGGGCCACTAGCAATTCAAATAAGAAAAAAAACAATGATTCATGGGATATGATTTATTAAAAATATAGAAAAAACCCCTCTGTGATGGTGATATACAGTAGTCTTAACTTTAATAAAATCTATGCCATACTAGAGATAACAGTATAACAGTATAATTATAACAATATAACAGAGAAATGCTGTGGCCTCTAGACAGTATCTAGATGGCCATGGAATTGCTCGGATTCCCCTATGAGGTCGGTGTCATCGAACCATGGATTGTTGTTGAAACATGCATTACGCAGCTGTGCTAACAAACCACGGTTTATTAACCATGAACAACCCATGAAGAGAATCCATGGTTTGTTGTTGAGTTGTGAACTATGGGTTGTTTGAGGTCAACAATCATGGTTCGTTAGCACAGCTGGGTTCAGAGAACACAATAACCCATGGTTCAATGACAAGCAACACTCAACCCATACTAAACCATTGAGTATGGGTTATCGTGTTGTCTGAACCCAGCCATTGACCTGGTTTGCAGAATTGCAGGGTGATTAATAAGCCATGGTAGGTTATTAACCACCCCACATGTCCTGGTCGCATGCAGGTAGATTAGTATACAGTAAGTACACTCAGCAGTGTGGCTTGTTTTGTCATGCGAACCCAGTGGCTTGTGGTCATGGGTAACAAGCCACCCAGAACCCATGGGCTGTTGTAGGGATCTGGGTGGCTTGTTACCTACAGCAACTAGCCACCCTGGCTGGGTTTGCACAACACAACAAGCTGTGCTGCTGAGGGTAATTATGCTCAACCCCCCCCCCCAACATGGCTATTTCCGAGCTGCCGATTGTGCAAACAGGAACATTGTGTTCTGGGAGTAAGCAGCAAAGGAAAGAATTAAGTGGCTGCTAATATAATTCTGAAGAGCTGAAAGGAGCTGCAGGACATGACTCTACAACAGGAAATACATGGCAAGCAATCAAGAAAGGAGGGCCAATCTCCAGCACGTCACCCACCTTCCCCACAGACAACTCCTCCCACCTTGCTTCCATTCCACACTTTCCTGTCCACACAATCAAGAAATGTACAGCTGTTCTGCTCTTTCCCGCCTTAACAGATTTTTGTGTTAAGCAAAAAGTTGGGAGAATTGCTGGGAAAACACAGGCAGAACCTTGTCTGGAAGCCCTTGGTTAAAAATATGAGACTGTTGTAAAAGGCTTTAAAGTCCAGATGTATCGCCATTAAAATCAGCTTTGGGTGATCTAGAAATAAATATAAATGGTGGTTATGAAAATTAGAAAAAAATAGATATAAAGTCTTTGTATACCAGAACAATAAGACTGATTTTTCTGCAATTAAGGAAGGATTAAATGGGGAAAAACTGATGTGTTTTGAATATTTCAAACTGCATCCTTAATAAATGAGCTTTTTAGGCTAAATGCAACAACTAAGAGAACAATCCTATGGCCCTTCTGTGCCCATCCTTTGGCACAAATCATAGCAAGCTAACAAAAAACACCAGAAACTGCAAGAATGATTACTGGTTTCATAGACCAGCTTCTTAGCTCTCACGTCAAAAGCTTAATAGTTGCAATTACCCAGAAATCATATAGCTGATGGCAATTAGCTATAGGCTCATTGTTTAATTCAAAGAGCAGTCAAAAGCTAATAACTATAACCATATCAGAGATCAATATAACTTGGTTTCCCTGTTGCAATCCCTATGGCTCAGAATACAGGGCATGAGGCTTGAATGATTCTTGGTGTAAACCATCCCCAGGCTAGCAAAGACAAAGGCTTAGAAAAAGACCCAAGTAGTCTAGACGTGCAGAGATTGAGTCCAACCTTGAAATCTTTGTTGGTACATCCATGCTACATGGATCAAGGCCTATCAAATTCAAGAGTCAATACATAGGTTCAGAGTAAGTCCAAAGTAAACCCACACACGTGGAGATTTTGATGACCATAGGTTCCACATCGGTATCTCCATGTTACCTGGGTCAAGGCATAGAAATCCAAGTCAAGATCAGTCCAAGACTGCAGGCCCTAGGCTATCAAAGATGAAGATACCCAGTCCATAGCAAACCGGAATTTAGGGACTATGAAAATTATAACAATACTTAATGATTCACAGATCAAACAGACCATTCAGATGAAACAGACTAAAGTCCAGGTGAGAAGTGTTTCTTCCAGCTCAGATGGAGGGAAGTCCCAAACATGAAGAGTTATAGGCAGTATATGACAGACAATAAAAGACGATATACCCAGCAAAGAGTCCCAGCCCGAACAACCGCTTAAAAGCAAGGGTGGGGCTGCAATAACATACCTCCTAATGATCTAATTGACAGGGGATCTTAGGCGATAAATGGGCTCTATGCCAAACAGGGTGTTTCTATTCCACCCTCTTGAGTTGAAGTATCAACCGGTGTGACACCTCTGAAAATCCACCCCTTCTGCTAGTTTCTCATGGAGAGGCTGTTAGCTATCTTAACTATAGGAATGGCATTCAAGGTTGACAACTAGCAGCTGGATAGTAGTGACTCACTCCCCACTACTTTCCTCTAAGAAAGCTGACAGATAGACTCACATTTATTCTGACATTCCACAGGCTGATTAGGCCCACACCAGTCCCCTGCTTCTCTTGCCATTACATGAATAAATAGGCAGAACCAGACTCTTAGGTCCCGGGCTTCTCACTACAAAACTGGGCTCCAGACTCTTCCAGACCACTTCTGATCATATTCTGACTGTAAACTATAGAGCCCACTACCATGCTGGGGCTGGCCCTGACAATAGCAGGGATCCCCCCATTCTCCCCACCGCTCCCAGATGCCACAGGAAGCTCCATGGTGGCTTCCTCTCATGAGGTGGATGTCACAGCCTCAGGAGGGGAGTAAATTGGCAAGTTGGGGGCAGGGAGGGGAGAATCCACAGATCCACAAGCCTCTCAGTTCATTCCCCCACCTGCGCTTATCAGCCAGATGGGCTTAGAGGCCCATCTGGCCGAAAATACAGGAAAGAGGATGGAGAGGCCAAAAGTCTTCCTTCACTCCTCCCACCCTTCCGGCAAGAGCCTGGTAGGGGGAGGGCTGGATACTGAGAAGCCTTCTAGCAGGCATCAATGCAATAGGACTGCACTGTGAGGAAATTAACAGATTTTGACAAATTAATAATGAAAAGTAAGGGTCTTCTACTATCAAAAATACATATCTGACTTCTAAAATATTATACTGTGCCAGAAAAGGTCAAATAGTTTGTGATTAAAAGGGCACAAACTATAAGGAAAATACCCCATTCCCCATGGAAATTTGGGCGGGGAAAACATGGAACAGAGCTCATGGATTTTTTCTTGTTAAACTATATAGATATTTCAGTTTAGTCCTCTTCAGGCATTCTCCTGAATTCATGAAGGCTCAAACTGTGTAGACAGATGGGGCTGCATACGCTGCCCCTGTTCCCTACATTCTTGTGTGTGGTGGTAAGGTCTGAAGGGGAGTTCTACTAGCATTTGCTTGAATGTGAATAGCTCTCTCTCGGCAATTGGGGACCCTGATAAAGCAGGTTCCCTGACTGAGCAGAGAGTTCTTCTCCTGAAACTGATTGTATTAGAAAGGACCTTCAGACTTTTAGCAACAGAATTTTTCATTCGATAACATGTTCCACAGGCCACTAGTTCCATTTCCTATTCGAAACATTACACTCACAGACACAAAATCACCTCAGTTTTCAAAACTATTTGCTGTTGAGCTTCATACTGTGCTCTTCTGTCGTCATTACACTGGGTATACATTACTCTATCCTCACATGCCAATTTAAAACAGCGGTTGGGATTCATCATGTTGCCAAGCTCTGTCTTTCTAATGGAACACAGAGATCCATCTGGACACATTCAGTGCTGTGGGGCAAGCTGACCTCACATCTCTGGATAAATGGTAAACTGTTAATATTGCTAAGCTGGGAGTTATTTTTCAGGCTTTCAGAAAGGACATCTACAGTCCCTACCTTAATTGCTGTTTATAGGCTTTGGACAATTTGGACATGCGTTGGACCAATATATTTTGTGTCCCTTCTCTGAATTTGGTGTGAATCCTAGGTACACAGAGAGATTGTGTATGCCCATTTTTCATCAATAGGGTTATAATAAGGCCTAAAGGAGTGGTTATGATAGAAATATCTATCTATCTATCTACACACACACACACACACACACACACTATCTATCTATCTATCTATCTATCTATAATTAGCGATGCAACCAAGCTGACAATAAACTTTGAAGTCTAGAATATGTAAGTATGTATATGTCACAATGTACCATTTCACAAAAAGCCGATTTTAAACTCTGGGTTTCTCATTTTAAGTCTTTAAATTCCAGGCATCCCCCAGCCCTGAGAAGGAACTGGTTTCAAAATACAAAAGATCCCAGATTTTTCTTTTATCACTGAAACTCAAGGAACTGCAAGCTATTTGCCTCTGTCTGAATTCGAATTTGGCAACATTCTTCATATGTTGGGTGTGTGAAGTTGTTGTTGTTTTTGTCTCAGAACTAATTATAATAAGCCTTCTCTGATGCTGGAGATTAAAAGAGAAGAAAGCAGCTTGACAAAGTAATTAGTCTCTATGGGTAATTCTTTACAGTGAAGGACTATCTAATCATCCTGGTTTTATTCCTAAAAACTTTAGGATAGTAGTTTTACTGAGATGAGTAGGACTGTAAATAGCACAAGTCCACATGGTTCCCAGCTTCCGCAGCTGCACCACACATGTGTGCAGCAGCATCCAGAGTCTCAGACAAGTAAGTCTGCATCCTTTATAAAATAAATGGAGCTTACCAGGCCATTCCCCCACTGACTCTGGTAAAAATACTAAGGGGAGGCCAGTATTGGTACCCCATTTATGGTGTGCATGGTGCTGCAAGATCTCAGATCCTATGACACGGTGGTGCGTCATCACCTTATGCTAGAGCTATGGGAGAAAATGTGTTGCTTTCTAATCCTCCAAACCATGAGATGGGTCATGGTCTTATCAAACTTCCTTTTTGCATGGAGAGTTTCTTCAGCAGTTCTAGACTTCCAGAAGACATTTAGTGCTGATGAGAAGCAGAGGACACACAGAGAACATAAGAGCTGTGCTGGATCGGACCAAAGGCCTAATCCAGCATGCTGTTCTCACAGTGGCCAACCCGATGTTTCATTTTATTTTATTTTATTTATTATCTTTATACCCCGCCTTTTTTCCTGCAAGGAACCCAAGGCGGCTTACATAATCCTCATCCTCCTCTCCACTTTATCCTCACAACAACCCTGTGAGGTAGGTTAGGCTGAGAGTCCGTGACTGGCCCAAAGTCACCCACTGAGTTTCATGGCCGAGCAGGGACTAGAACCTGGATCTCTCGAGTCCCAGTCCAACACTCTAACCACTATGCCACACTGGCTTTCATGGGAAGCCCACAAGCAGAACATGAGCATGAATGTACCTTCCTGTTGATGTTGCCCAGCAACTGGCATTTAGAGGCATACTGTCTCTGATACTGGAGGTAATATATAGCCATCATGACTAGTAGCCATTGATAGCCTTGTCCTCCATGAATTTGTCAACCCCCTTTAAAGCAGGCCATGCTGCTGATGGCTATCCATCACTACATCTTGTGGTAGTTAATTCCATAGTTTAATAATGTGCTGTGTGAAGAAGTGCTTCTTTTTATTTGTCCTGAATCTCCCATGACTCAGGTTCATGGGATGACCCTAGGATCTAGTGTAATGGGGGGGGGGAGAGAGAGAGAGAGAGAGAGAACTTCACCCTCCCCACTTTTTCCACACCATATACCGGTACAATTTTATACACCTCTATCGTGCCTCCCTTTTACCTTTTTTTTTTAAATTAAAAAACCCCAAACTTTGTATCTATTTTTCCTCATGGGGTGTTGTTCCAGCCCCTTGATCATTTTGGTTGCCCTTTCAGGCACCATTTCCAGCTCTGACCAGAACTGTACACAGTTATTATTATTTATTTCATTTCTATACCACCCCACAGCCAAAGCTCTCTGGGCCGTTAACAACAATTCAGTTCTGCTTGACTGGTTTAATATTTTACATGGGTCCCAGTAGGAAAGAACAGAATTCCCCTGAGAAAATTTGCTAATCTTATCAAAACATCTTTTGAATCCCCTGAAATTTCCTGGATGTTTCTCTTCCATGGGAACCTTCACATTCACCTTGAAATTTCATTTAGTGAAATTTGATGGCAACTCAACCCAGAACAATTGTAAAAGCAATTCTTCAAGCATGTTTTCAAAGCACATAAATCAGAGTGAAGTGAAAGGTATTTTAATCACTTTGAGAAACAATAGGTACAGGCTTAAGAAATGGATTCTTATGACAAAATAAAAGTTCTGTGAGTCACTCTTAAATCTAACATGAAATAAAGAGGGAAGAAATATAAGGAAAGTAAATGAAAAATGAACTTAGAATTAAAAGATTATTAATATTTTTGTCTCATGTTAACAACTCTGTAGTAGTAGTGGTAGTGGTAATAGTAGTAATAATAGTAGTAGTACCAGAATTTTATTGTTTAGCTGTAAGCCATAACAAAACTGAAGGGACATTCAAATTTGAGCAACAAATTCAACTCTCATTTTCCTTGCTGCCAATGCAAATAAGCAAACATGCAAGCAAGGGAACATCCCCCCACCCCATTATCAGATAGCAAGGAAGGAACATACAGATTCATTAAGGGAGTGCTCCTATGGCCCCTAGACAACGTCTGAGGGGGGGGGGGTGTCATAGGATTTTTCCAATTCCCAGATCCAAGGACAGAGACTGCGCTCCTACCTCAGAGCTGGGAATCGGAGCTCCAATCCCTTTCCCCCGCCTCCTCACAGCTGGTGCAAAGGGAACCACACTGACTGTACTCTGAGGTCAGGAAAGCAACCTCAGAGAGGGGTAAAAGGGGTTGGTTAAGGGGGGAAGGAGGGGGGAGACTGGGGAGTCCAGGACACGAGGTATCCTGCAGCCGCTCCAGCCTCCTTCCCTCCCCCTCTGAAATGCTCCATCTAGATGGGAGAAAAAGTCCATCTAGCGAAAATTCAGCGTGGGAGGACGGAGAGGTGAAGATCACTTCTGCCACTCCTCCCACACTGCATTGAACCGAACGCCTATGTCTCCGAGTTTTTAGGGGCTTATGGACATCCCAATAGGATTGCGCCCTAAGTGTAACAAAATTCTTCCTAAGCCTAGACTCAGACAGATATCTCATATAAAGGACACTGAATAAAATAATAAACAATGTCCTTAATTGCCGTTTTATAAAACAAACCATCTTGGTATTCCAATGGTAATTTCTAGTAATAATGGCCTCTAAAAAAGCAGAGTGCATGACATTAAATCTTAATTCTGTAATAGGATTCTTACATGAAGCTAAAGGAATAAAAAGTCCAAATAATTGCATTTCTGATTCTCCGACTTAATACACAGGTACACTCTAAAAAAAATCCAGAAGAATGAATAGTCAGCATATGCAATAAAAAGGGGTTTGTTGTTTTTCAAAACTTTGGTTCTTTAGCTGAGAATTAGACATTAACTGGATCTCAGTCAATTGACAATCAAAGCTACTAAAAAGCATTTATAACACAGTTAGGGTGCAATCCTATTGATTATGCCCTTGATGATCAGAAGCCCCTCAACTCAGAGGCTTTTGATTATCTAGTGCAGGGTGGGAGGCACAGCAGAAGTGATCTTTGTCTCCCTGTCCTCCTGCTCTTCATTCTTTTTGCCTGTCTAGCAATGGCACTTCAGAGTGGGAGTGAAGGAGGCTGGAAAAGGCTCAGGATAGCTTGTATCCAGGCCTTCTAGTCTCCTCCCCTCCCCACCCACTGAAATCCCCCTCCCCCCCTCTCTGAGGTCACTTTTCTGACCACGGAGGGCAGCCAGCATGGTTCTTTTCGTGCTGGCTATGAGGGTGAGGGGCGTAGGATCTTTGACTCCCCCTTCCGAGGATGGAGCACAGTCTCTGACCTCAGAGGGGGGATCTCTAGTATCTTATGGTCCCCCAGACATGAGCAGCAGGAGTACCTAAAAGAAAAGAATTTTGGAACTTCTTCATGTCCTGAACTAAAGATTGACAAAGTTTCAGAGTTTTGACTCATACAACATAGAAGGGGCAACATTAGCCAAAAAACAAACAAAACAAAAAATATAGGCGCCGGAACAACCAATTGTCCACCCTTCGTGTTAAAAACTGCAAAATGGCTTCTATAATAATAAGTCTTATTTTAAACCTAAATAACTAAGGGCACAATCCTATGGGTTGCACTCCCAATAGACAGACGGCTCCAAGTGCAGAGTGCTCCATCTATTCTATGCCCCGGCTGGCAAGAGGAGGACGAAGGTGATTTTACCTCTGTTTCTCTGTTTAAAATTTAAAAAAAGAAGCTAGATGGAACCACACTGACTAGGATTTTTTTCTTAACCTGGTGGCCTGATTGACCATGAACACCAGGTTTTATCACCTACTCTACACTGTATTGCAGTGGAATTGGCTATCCGCAAGGTGGCGCCAATTAAAGGAGTTGATCGCTATAGTAGGACAGTGTGGAAAGGAAGAGCAGTGGCTGAACAACAAAGTATCCTGCAGCCAATCCAACCTCCTTCTCTCCCCATCCAAAATGCTCCAGCTAGATGGGCGAAAAAGCCCATCTAGCGAAAATGCAGAGACAAGGGACAAGCAGGCAAAGATCACCTCCACCGCTCATCCGGTTCTGCTGTGGATGCCCATAAGCCTTTGCATTTGGGAGTTTACAGGTATTCTGATAGGATTGCATCCTAATAAACTGATATCGATGATGATGATGATGATGATGATGATGATGATGATGATGAAATATATGCATCCATTTTACTGATTTATTTTATTGCCTTTTTGAAAGATTACAGTTTGATGAGGTACGCTCTGCATAAGTTGCCAGCATGTACATGAGGATCATTGTCATATGCTCTTCCTGAATCATAGAGTACAGCCCAATATTAGAATGCCAGAAAGAAATAATCCCTGGAAGTATCTGGAGATGTTTCATGAATTCCTGTTTCGATGACCAATTCACAGTGTTATGAAACATTGTAGAAAATAAGAGAGAATCACAATACACCAAGTTTTGGATTAATATTTTACCATTTTCAAAACAACACAGCACTTTTAATCCAGTATGCCTCATGCTTTCCAAAAAAATGTGAAGACACAGGGTTTTATTTACCCTCGTGGAATAGTGATTACCACTTATAGAAAACACTTATAGATTACCACTTAGAGGAAATCCAGAAGTTTAGTGTAGCTGTGATTGGGCAGTACCAAATTCAGCCCCAAACCACTGGGTAGCAGGAATGCCAGGAGTTCATGTTCTTTCTAGGCCAGGTCTTATTTCATGCAATGAATGAATAAATAATCTTTTGGTTTTTTAACTGTGTTTGTAACCATTAAAAAAAACCTGCGATATAAATGAAGTCTGCCATTATACCCCTATTGTGCGTTGTGGGATACTGTGGCTGTCTATGACATTAGCCCTGCAAAGTAGTCCATGGTTGTTACACCCTTATTGCAGGGAGGGACAGTAATGTATGACATCACTGCAGTGTAGTGCAGAATTGTTATCTAATCTGCTAGTAGGTTGGGGTGTGTCGTGTGTGTGAGTGTTGCAAATATGCTAAATACCCCGATGTGCTGAGTTCAAATCATGCACACAAAGGAAGGAGAGAAAGTCTGGAAATGGTCCATAAAGTTTTATTCTGCAGAATAGAGGAAACACAGGCACTCATGCTGCAAACAGTGTCTCCTGTGGGACAAGGAGATCTTATCTTATTTATCCATCATCTTCTGGGCATGCACCCTGCTAACAGAAGCTGCTAGCTGTGGATGGAAAAACACAAGTCATGCACATTGAGCCTTCATTTCTAAAGACAGAGGTCGATCTGTGCCATGTTGACATCACTTTTGGTGCACGTGCACTGTACGATCTAGAATGTTTTAAACTTGCAGAGAATAGGAGAGCACAAATTAGCTTTTGCCTTTGACACACTCGTTCACCCGCTTTCCCCTCCTTCTACCCCTTGCCTTACTGTTATAAGGCTTTCTTCCTCACAAACCATATCTGTAAGTTGCACTTCTCTGTCTCATGGTCAGTATACAGAAAGAAAAGCATTTCGTTAGTTTAACCCACTAGTTACTGATTTATTTTTTACAACACAGTGTTTTATACGTGAAATGCAGCTGGTGGGGGGGAGGGGGCTATGAAGTCATAGTATGTAATGAAAAGAAGGATAGTTATTCACATTAACTACTTCCTGTGTTTAATTTCCTTCTGACCTCACTATTTACAATTCTCCCCCACCCCCAAAGGAACTACAGTAATACCTCGGATTACGAGTAACCCGGTTTACGAGCTTGCAAAGGGAGGGAGATGCTGCAGCCGCTGCTTGCAAAGGGAGGGAGAGGCGGGGGCGGCTCCACGCCAGGGAGACGGCAAAGCTTTGCTGTCTCCCTGCCAGGGAGACGTGCAGAGACGAGCCGCGGACGCCGCTTGCAAAGGGAGGGAGACGCTGCAGCCGCTGCTTGCAAAGGGAGGGAGAAAGCGAGTTTCCCCATTAGCCCCACAACCATTTAATCACTGCTTTGCCGGCTCCCTTCATGGGGCAAAGCAGTGATTAAATGGTTTGTGGAACGAATCATCTGAGTTCCCATTATTTCTAATGGGGAAACTCGCTTTGATGTACGAGTACTTTGGATTACGAGCATGGCTCCGGAACGGATTATGCTCGTAATCCAAGGTACTACTGTATATATAAACCTGAAAATCCCCGTAATATTCCATGCATCTGACAAAGTGGGCTATCGTTCATGAAAGCTCATGCCAGAATAAATGGGTTAGTCTTTAAGGTGCCACAGGACTCTTTGTTGGTTTTGCTGTTAATAAAGTTTTTGATTTTCAGGCAGAAGATGGAGGCACATGGGCAGGGCATATGAGGAGCAAGAGGATGTCCTTCGAATTTTGGATGATTAATACAAGTTATAAGAGGTGGTGTCAGTCCTCAGGCTCCCTCCCCAAGGTCTTTATAAGTTTCCAAGTGGGTAACTGATGGATCTTGTGTCTACTGCACATGCATGTAAATGAGCGTGCACAGTAATGCAATGCACAGATGGCTAACATGCTAGCGAGGCTTCTTATGAACATAGTGAAAGACAATTATGCTTTTCTAGGATATAATTATTTATTTTATTATATTTATGTTTTGCCTTTCCTCCAGGAACCAAAGATCTCTCAGTTTTTACCCTCACAACAATCCTGTAAGGTAGGTTCAGCTGCGAGGTAATGTCTGGTCCAGGTCATCCAAGGAGAAATGGGAGGCGTTTGCTGCTGGTTCTCCTTGGGCAGCAAAATGTCCTGGGCCATCACTGGCTGTGTATGTGTGTGTCCTGTTTAGCTGTTGTGTCTGAGTGAGGCAGAGAATCAGTCTATATCTCTTTCTTGAACGTGTGTGTGTGTGTGTGTGTGAGAGAGAGAGGGAGAGAGGGAGAACGCTGTGTGTGTGTATGTTTTCTGTGTGCTATATGCTGTAATAGAGGAAGCTTGTGTTTGGATTTGAGCTTTCTGTCATGGAAGAAATAGTAGTCTTTTGCTTCCAGGAAAGCATGGAAGATTATTTCCACTAAAATATGTAGTGAAAAAATGTTTCTGCGTTATTATTGTATATTGTTGACTGTGTGTGTGTGTGCACATATGTTGTATGTGAATTCAGTATTGGGGGCAGGGTGGGGCCCCCACTACAGACCGCTAGCCCCAGGGCCCATCATGGCCTTGATCCAGCATTGCAAGTAGGCATGTATAAGATTACATACTTAAGAACATGTATAAAATGTAACAGAGAAATATAATGAAAGGAGAACTTAGGGCAGTGATGGCGAACCTTTTTGAGCCCGAGTGCCCAAACTGCAACACCAAACCAACTTATTTATTTCAAAGTGCCTTAAATTTGGCAGGAAGGAGGAGGGGGCACTAGCTAATCACGCCCCTCTCTGTCTCAGGGCATGGCTCTTCACCGGGCAAGCAAAGATTCGGGGGCGCGCGCGCTGTGCTTCTGAGCTGTCTGTTCAGTTAGAAGGAGGGCTGGGTGCCTGCGCAGTCCGCTTCTGGGGGTGGAGATGTTGGAGTGTGCCTGCCTGTGGAGGCCAGCGAGGAATGAGTGGAGAGGAGTGAGTTTCTATGGAAACCCGATGCTGAATGCAGAAGCGGACGGTCGGTCTTTTCGTGATCTGGCGACCAATGGCTCGAGTGCCCACAGAGAGGTCCCTGCGTGCCAGCTGTGGCACGCGTGCCATAGGTTCACCATCACTGACTTAGGGGGTTTTATACTGATTATTTTTTTTTAACCTTTTGCCGTCTTTACACTTCACTGTATTTTATCAGTGGAAGAAAGATTTAAATTATAAACATTTTCAAGATCTTTTTTTTAAAAAAAAGATAAAGCAGGAAATAAAGAGGTACTTGGAGTTTAAATGAGCAAATGGCCTCATTTCTTCCCTTTTGTTACCCAAGTGTTTTACTGTGGATGAAGCTTTACTACTACAGACAGATTGTATTTTAACTTACTAAGAACCCTCACTCAGGACTGCATTTTCCTGAAAATTAATCTTAACAGCTTCCTGATAATGCAGTACCTCATTTGGTTTAATGTTTAGAGAAAATTGAGTTAATGAAGACGAAGGTAGTAGTAGAAGAATTGGGTAAGGTTTGGGGTGATAACAACTTCGTTTCTTAATTTCTTTTCCATAAATTGTTTCAGGTATTTTATTGTAGATAACCATAAATATCTCCCTTAAATATCTACATCAGCCTTCTCAGGCTGTAAAAAAAGAGAAAGTATTTTGCATGGATGATTATAAAATCTAGTAAAAAAAAAAAAAGTTAAGCAGAGCTGAATAGAACATGAGACTTTCCTGTTTCGGAACAAAACCTTTTTTATATGGTTTCCAGTGAATTTTCTAAGTGATGTTTAGATCAGTATAAATTAAAATGTACTGTGCTTTGCTGCCACTTGTTAGTCCTGAATTGTGAATTAAGGAGTTGCATTCGCTAGAGATATTATGTAAATCTTCAAATTAGGCCATCTCCAAATCTTCCGTCTCATTGTCCATAAAGTCTAGACCAGTGTTCTCCAACCTTGGGTCCCCAGATGTTTTTGGCCTACAACTCCCAGATGTTTTTGGCCTACAACTCCCAGCATGCCCAGCCTCAGCATACCTGGCTGGGGCATGTTGGGAGTTGTAGGCCAAAAACATCTGGGGACCCAAGGTTGGAGAACACTGGTCTAGACGTTAGATATGACAAGATGTCGTGTGTTATTTACTATCCTAGCTTTTTGCATGCAGACCCCTCTCTACCCCAGTTCTTGTGCTGCTCATAGGTAGGGCCTTACCTTGTTGAAGCAGGCATGGGGCCGCACGTTAGCTCCACCACCTCCGATATTGTGCATCCATCCTCTGACATCCATGTGTTGAGTGTGGTTGCTTGCCAAAGATACTCTCTCTGGGTGTAGCTGATCACATGTAGAGGCTCTGCTTGACTGGGGAACCACCACAATCGGGTATGCCAATCACGCAGAGCCACTACGCATGAGCAACAACTCGCACATTGAGTTTCCCTTGCAAACAACCAGGCTTAATGAACAGATGGTGGAAGATGGATGTGTGCCATCAGAGGAGGGCTGTCAGCATGGCCCCACTACTGCTTCAATGTGGTAAGGCCCAACACATGAGTAAAGCATAAATGGGGTTTCTGGCTGTACTGAATCTGTGCTCTACTGCCCAGTGTGTAACCCACCTGGGGCTGCAACTCAAAGGCTTCCTTGCCTTATGAAGCATGTGGCATGCCCTCCAACATTTCCCAGATGAAAATAGGGACACACATGTGCATTTGTAAGAGGTGTGGTTAAGTAACATGAAGGTGTGATCAAGAGGGTGTGGCCAGGCAACCAAAGGGCATGGTCAAGTACAAAAGTTATTAGAGGAAACACACAAAATCTTATATATTATAATGATTATATTATCATATTATATATTATTTTATAATATTTGAGAAGTGGCTTTTGTAATATATTTTTTTACCTTACTTAAACCCTTAATTGTTGATATCTGGTGTATTTCGGGGGGGCGGGGTCAGTGCTTGCAGGGCAATCTTTCTTTTTGTTTTAAAATTGTCAGGATTGGCACAAATTCAACAGGTGAAGCTTACCAACCCCCCCCCACCCCCCCAACCATGGAGTTTCAGAGAGAAGTTTCTTGCATTTCCTTCTGACACTGTAAACTCACCTGTTAGAGGCAAAGAGTCAGCTCTGTTAGGAAATAAAATCTTTGGCAATATAAAGATGGGAATCATGTGATAAATTCCCTCATTCACCTCTCCCTCGGTCCAGGCTTTCACCCAGCTAATCCCTTTCCCACAGCAACATGCAGCAGAGGCAGCAGGTACAGCATGCGTGCGTGTGCGCGTGCGCGTGCACGCACACACACATCCTCGCCTGGCCCTCCCAGCTTGACAGCGTCTGTCCCCTCCCTACTTACTGCAGCTGTTTGAGCCTAAGCAGAGCTATCTTAAAGGGGCCATGGGCAAAATTGTAGCTAAGCTAAAACTGCAAGCTTAGCTGCAATTTTGCCCATGGCCCCTTTAAGTAGCTTGCAGTTGCGGGAGGCAGGGGAATTCAGGACTCTGCATGACAAAGTGAGAAGACTTGATGGAATAAGGGTTTTTGTGATGGTCCCGGCATTTTCGGGGCAATTGTAGAGTATAATGAAGTTCCTTTCAGCTTCCAGATTGCCTCTGCTTACTTGGGCAGCCCATTGGTGTCCAATGACCCGATAGGGCTATAAAGGCTTCCTGGACAACAATTTGGAAATGACTGTGTTTTGGGGATGGGTAAATCTGTCTATTTGCAATGTCTGTCACATTCACATTTGTTCATCCATAGGTACCGGTATGCAGTGCTTTTTTTCTGGAGAAAAAGGTACCGGAACTCTTGGATTACATTTCCTCGGGAGTAGATGGTGATTAAATTGTAATGCAATTAATAGAAGAAAGGTGCTGGAACTCAGTTCCGGTGAGTTCCACCAGAAAAAAAGCCCTGCCGGTATGTTCCAATCCATTTATGCATTAGTGCACCATATATTTTTTTTAATCTGCATGAAAATTCACATTTAAATAATAGGGTTGTACCCAATGGTGTCATTCCAACAGCACAAAGCTTCTAACACATGTGGCAACCCTGTTTTTCATCCTTGTACATGTCAAGTAAAGGAAAAAGATGCCAGGGTACAGCCAATTACAAATCTCTCACTTTAAGTCCAGTTTAGCCCTATATTGATCCAGAGTGAACCTGAAATGATTCACATTGATGCAGGGCCAGTGTCAAGATTTGGCATGGTTGGGCACCTGCCAAAGCCCCACACCCCAGCATGGGCCTACTGACAAGAACCCCCTGGACTTGCACCTCCTCTTTGCCATTGCTGCAACTTGCTTGCTCACCTGCCTCTTGCTCTGGCCCAGACAACAGTGGTGGTGAGAAGGAGGAGCAGTAGATGCCACTGCTTACTTGCCCACTGGCTCTCTGCCTGTCAGGCAAGCAAGCAAGCAAGCAAGTGGTTCATGCCTTGGTCTCCTCTCGCCTAGACTACTGTAATGCGCTCTACGTGGGGTTACCCTTGAAGACGGTCCGGAAGCTTCAGCTGGTACAGAACGCGGCGGCTCGCCTGATTAAGGGCAGCCGCCGGCGTGATCACATCACGCCAGTGTGTAATGAGTTGCACTGGCTACCAGTTGCTTGCCGAGCCGAATTCAAGGTGTTGGTTTTGACCTTTAAAACCCTACACGGCTCCGGCCCAGCTTATCTCAAGGAGCGCCTCCAGCAACATCAAGTAGGCCGCTCAACAAGGTCTGCCACGGACGGCCTTCTCCTTATCCCATCAGCCAGAGCAGCCAGGCTGGTGGGGACTAGGAAGAGGGCCTTCTCTGTGGCGGCCCCCACATTATGGAACTCCCTCCCTAGTGACCTTCGCCATGCCCCCTCCGTGATGAACTTCCGCCGTGAATTAAAAACATGGCTGTTCAGGCGGGAATATGGGGTGGGTTAGGTTTTAATGAGAATTTTTTATATTGTTTTAATTATTATATTTTATTGTGTTGTTTGCTGTATTTTAATTGTACATCGCCCAGGGTGGCCGGGTGACCGGCCAGATGGGCGATTGATAAATATAATAATAATAATAAGCGGGAGCAATGATGAGAAAGTGGATGAGAAACAAGATCCAATCCATGAAAATGCTTATCTAGCAATAATCCCCATATTATAATACCCCCTCCCCTCAAGTCAGACACCTTGCTTTTCTGGAGAGAAGATCAAAGGCAAGATTTTATGAGACATTTATAAATGATCAAATTGACAGCAACTGTATGAGAACAATGGCTGGTGTTGCATTATTCCCAGCTAATGAATTCAAGAGCGTCAGATAATTTTTATCTTTATCTTTACAAAAATGTTCATAATCCAGCACACATTGTAGTGATATGACTTACTGGGATCATTTTAATGAAGAATTATTGGGAGTCAACCGTGCCTTTCTGATTATAGAGCACATAGTCACTGGGCAATGCCATTTAATTGTCCTTCATTTCATGAGCAAGAAACCCACATGTCCTCCTCTAACGTAAAGCAGTTAAATAGTGTCCATGTTTGTATTGTGTATGATTGTCTGCCAGAACTTTAACAAACGTTGTGAGCTTCTGAATTGACAGCATGGGGGCTTCCAGTCGTAGAAAGATACATATCTGGGCCATTCTTAACTCATTGCTTATACAGTAATACCTTGGATTGCAAGCATAATTCATTCCGGAACCATGCTTGTAATCCAAAACACTCATATAGCACAGCGAGTCTCTGGCAGGCAAGAGTGGGGCCGATTTCAGCCCGCTACGCCTGCTCAAGGCGAGCGGTTACATCCCTACACTACTTGTATTGCAAGACCTTGCCTGTTATGAAGTCAAAATTTTTAAA
This sequence comes from Shinisaurus crocodilurus, assembly GCA_021292165.1. NCBI lineage: Eukaryota > Metazoa > Chordata > Lepidosauria > Squamata > Shinisauridae > Shinisaurus > Shinisaurus crocodilurus. The sequence continues at coordinate 18,116 of JAHFWL010000334.1, forward strand.
ATGTTTTGCTTGTCTTGCAAAACACTCTCAGACCAAGTTACTTGCAATCCAAGGTATTACTGTACATCCCTGTTCAGCAACTTGTTTTAAAGACCTGAGAGAGTGCCTCCTCCCATACCAACCTGTCTGGTCACTGTGGTCATCAGATGGCATGCTCCTGGTAATTCCTCATGGACCTTTGGGCTGATTGGAGTCCACCAGGAGAAGAGCCTTCAGTGTGGTGGCTCCATTTCTGTGGAACTCCCTGCTTCTCGGGGTCAAGCAAGCTCCGACATTGTACTGCTTTTGGCGCCTCCTTGTCCTGGGAAGCCATCTCTGCTATCCAACCACCATTGTAATGTTACTTTGTTTTCAATGAGTTTGTTTCTTTTATCTGTTTTTATCTTTTTATTGTTCACCGCTCTGGAATCTACTTAGATATGGAGTGCTATACAAATACTGTAAATAAATAAATAATCTCACCCCCGAAGTGGATCACCAGGAAAGCCATCCTGTTGCCATAGCCTGCCCTTCTATGGCTGGATCAGGCTCAACATTAGGTTAAACTAAGGGGCAATCCAAAAGAAAGTCAAGGTTCAATCACAGAGCAAGGTCAGAGGTACAAGGCACTGGAGCTGGTAGAGGAAATTATTTCCAGCAAAGGCTAGACAGACACTGCAGGATTATATTGCCAGAGCTTCCTGAGCCCCACCCAGGGCTCAGCAGCAGTTCGTTATAGGCCTTGCTCCCAAGGAGTCCCTTCCTCTTGAGGAGTCCTTTCTATTCAAGCACTTCTTAAAGGAGCCCTACTGGTCTGCCTCTTGATGTGACAATGCTCTCAGGGGCTAGGTTGGTTGCTCAGCCTCCACCTCAGAGGCAGAGGTCTCCTCCTCCTGTGAGGATGGAACCATGGCCATCTCCCCTGAGGGCCCAGGCTCCCCCAGGTCTCCTGCCATGGGTGGCTCCTTGGCATTGGCTGTCTCTGGGAGCTCTAGCTCCTTCTCAGAGGAGGATTCCTCCAGTGGGGGCATGACACAACCACTGTTCCTACCATACATACACCTCTCACCTTTGACAACTGGGGCAGTTGGTATTCCTTGCAGCTTGGAGAACAGATTCAAGCTTTTGCTGATCCTACTGTGTTTCTGAAATGTCTGTAGGAAGGAAAATGTAAGTAAGTGGCCCTTTGTGGTTATTATACAGTACATTAAACCATGTTAATCACTCATAAAAACTATGTAGCTACTTTAGGAAAACTGCAGTGACAATGTGTGCGAAAATGGATGTCATTGGAGAGATTGGTGCTGATGCTTCATTGAGATCAATTTGAGGTTTCTGTTGACCAGAGGCACACTCATGCCTCTGGGGAAAGGTGCAGGAAGTTGGAAAGTAAATGGGTCTGCTGGATGGCGTTCCTCCCAAGTTTGCCATCCCTGCATCATTATGAAGGTCTTCTGGGGGGGAAGAAAACCATCAGCTGCCTGCCACAAGGAGGAACATCACCACCAGTGAATTTGGCTGGCTCCTCCCACCCACTGTAAAAATAATTGAAATAACTTGCCCACTTCCTGTCTGTTAATTGGACATCAACACTGGGAAGGGCATTTTGACTCAGCACTCTGATCCTGAACAGGCTTCTGAGACCTGACTGCACAGTCCTTTGGGCTGGGATCTGGACCCAGGTGGTTCCCGTTTAAAATCCTGGTGTGCCTAATATACTGCCTGCTTGAGCCAGTGCCTGAAAGCAAGAAAATAAATGTGCTGAAAATGCCAGTAGACCAGTCTAGGGGACAGTTCAGATTATTTTGATCATTGGGAAATTCTTGTCCTAACCTTGAGAAGGAATGGATTCCTCTTTTCAGCTGTGTGGTGTATGTGTCACATACATGCACAATCTGACTCCAAGATCATAAAACAGGATCACAAAAGTCTAATACTTTGTGCCACAGCCAAGTCTTTTTTCTGCCTTTCATCTTATTTTGTACGATGCTACTAATGAGTTATCACAAAACCTTGAAGGAAACTGGAGCTAATGAAAATACTTTTTTATAGAAAGTTTGGGACATTCATTGAGATTTTCTTTCAAAATGGATGACTTATCTTTTATAGTATCTCCAGAAAGGTTATGTCAACCTCTAGATCATTTCTGCCAGCTTTATCTGACTTATCTGATCTTTCCCCTCCCCTCCGCCCTGTCCTCATCTGTTTTTTGTAAAAGAAATGAGATTGCATCTTCTAAGTCATTTAATAGAAGATGCCAAAACATTATTGTGGTTCAGAATGTTCAAGGGTAAGAGATATACGGCCCATTTCTCTCTTTGTTACACTCCAAGGCAAATTGTGTGTCAGCTAGATGAAGGGAACAGATCCTCAGAACTGTTCAAAAACCTTTGAAATCTGGGTCTTAAAGGGTAGCTGATTCTTAGATCATTGTCATAGGGACCTGACTCATTGGCTCCATGGACCCTTTCCCTTTCCTCCAGGATAGCAGCATCCTACTTAGTGATGCCACCAAATTTCATAATTAGCCAGCTCGCTGGTCAAGCCTTGCCCATTTGTAATGCCCACCTTTTTAACGAGCCTGGATCAGCGGTTTACAAATTTGCTATTAAGTTCAGAATTGATTGTGAGCTTCGCAGCATGAACAGTCTGTATCTTAAAAATGCCTATTTCTGAGCATGCACTGCCTTGGTTGGATTAACCCTTTCCTTGCCTAATCCAGTGCTGCTTCCCTACTCACCCCATTCTGTCTCCATGAGCAGCAGCAACCCCCCCCCCCATTTTTAGTTCTCCTATCACTACTGCCACTGCTCTGGCTCCATGAGGAGGTGGAGGACTCAGCAGCAACCCCCTTAACTTTTTAGTTGCCCTACCATCTCCTTAGAACAGGGCTCTCCAACCTTGGGTCCCCAGCTGCTGCTAGCCTACAGCTCCCAGCATACCCAGCCAGCATGGCTAATGGCAAGGGATTCTGGGAGCGGTAGTCCAGCAACTTCTGGGGACCCAAGGCTGGAGAGCCCTGCCTTAGAAGCTCCCCTCATCATTGCTGCTGCCACCACAGTTCTGGCTCTGAAAAGGCCCTACACAATTCCAAACTACAGGTCCCAAGATGCACTTTGATATTACACATGTGCAAAAGCTGATTTACATGGAACAAGAGGTCACTTTAAGGGAGAACTCTCATCCAAGCATACATGGGTGAGTTCGTTATTTTCTGAGTAAATAACCAACTGACTCGGAGTAGGTTTGTCCATCGCTAATCCTACTATGAATGTATGAGAAATTTGTTTCAGTCCATTTTAGACCAAAATGTTCACACCTTCCAAACTTGAATGTAGACTAGAATGCAATCTGTGGTTGAAACTGGTACATTTCCAAACTTGCAATGTGATTCATGGACCAAAGAAAACTGCATTAGAAAATGTGCACATTTGAAAAATACTCATGAACATTTATATTATTTATTTATTTATTTATTTATTACATTTCTGTACTACACAGTATAGCTCTCTGAGTGGTTCACAACAATTAAAACCATGAAATACACAGCGTGGTAAAACATAATATAAAACTTTCTGAAAACTTTAATTAATGGGAGAAAAATGCATACTTTTTGGTGCGCACCAAAATACGCATGAATTTTTGTGCTAACAAAAAATACGAAGTTCATAATCTGATACAGACACAAGTCAGAACGTGCTTCAAGGTGGAATTCAATGAACCTCAACAAGCTTCAGTTTTTATGATTTGCACATCACTACATCCTACACACTTGTATCTCAGGGAGGGGAGACTTTTCTTCCTGCTTCTCTTCTTTCAGGTTCTTACATGTAGACAGTGCTCAGATTCAGGGGGGAAATGTAGGGAAGCGGAAGCCCTTACTAAAATCCACAAACCCCACCCCCTTTCTACCTCAGTTTTAGCCAAATCATGCCCCCCTTAGACCTCTAAAAGTATAACTAAGGGGGTCATCAGAAAAAGGGGGCTCCAATGCCCTGCAGACCCCTCTTTCTCTCTTTCTGATAGTGCTAGGCCCCCTCCCCCCCATCTCTACTTTGAGCACTGCACATAAACTGTATTTATTTCACTGGGTCGCATATTAGTGAGCAAAATTTTTTATTTTGGTGTGAATGTGGGGATTCAGATGATAACACCCTTTGCAAATTTGGAGGGACAGGAAAATTCTGTGTCATTTTGGAGTGGGGTGGGGCTTATCCAGTACAGGTGGGGGTGCTGCTGCTGGCAGCTCCCTCCTCCATTTTAAAAACGCTGTTTTGCTGTCACTGCAACTTGTCCTGCTCACAAGGGTTCTATGACAGAGTTCTAGAGATCTAGACGTGGTAAGGTTCAAAAGCAAGGTCAGTATGCAGGCCAAAGTCAAACACAGAAAGGTTCAAAGAAGGGCATAGCATAGAGATATAAGGCAGACACAAGGAAACTTGTACTCAGACCTTATTGTAACATCTAGTGCCTAGAACCAATGGCTTTTAAGTGGAGCCTTCGGAGCCCCACCCAGACCACAGCTGCAGGCCATTGGTGCCACCCAAGCCAGGGCCTTGATCATGAGTATATATTTAATCGTGAGGAGTCCCTATTCCTTAGGTGGGCACTTTTGCAGCTGGCTGAGACTTGACCTTTAGATGCCTGTGCTCCTTGAGGCTAGGTGGCCTCTTGGTATCTTTCTCTCAGTCCGATAGGGGGATAACTGTATCTTGAAGGTTAGGTAGGGTCAATGGCTTTCTCCCCCATGGACCCAAGATCCTCTTGATTCACCTCAAGATCCCCAGACACAGGTAGCTCACAGAAGGCTGGGCAGAAGGTAGACCTCCATGTGGTTTGGACTTCAACTCACAGCATTCCTGACCATTGGACATGTTGTCCAGGGCTTATGGGAGTTGGTCCATAACATCTAGAGATCTACCTTCTATCTACTCCAGGTTTAGAACAATTGTACCTATTGAGAGCTGGGTAAGAGTAACAGGAAAGACTCACCTATTAGGAATGGTAACCAAGTATATTTAAATGAAGTACTTAAGCAATCTACTATTTAACCGTTCATTTTGTTAATAATTCTGAATCCTGTTAATTCATTTTATAAACAGAGCAACAGTTTATTCCCTTAATAAATGCCTTAGTTTTGTTCATCTTGTCTCTAGTGATGGTGGCAACCCTATGCCTATGCCATAGGAACCAGGCTGCTGGGTTTCTAAAATGTATGGAGGGTTGATTTTTGGTGGCAAGCAATTAAAGGTTTTATGCTTGAGACTCAACATTTTTAAAAAGGGAACAGTGATGGGATTGGGAAGACCTCATGGTTTCTCTACATTTGGTGACTAGCAGTGGCATAACCCACAACATTGTTCTTCCACACTCCTGGTAGCTGATACCATTCTGAACCGACCGCAATGACTGTTCTGCCTTCGAGGGTATTCCCAATGTACAGCACACTACAGTAGCCCAAACAAGAGGTATTAGGGCATGCACAGCAGTAGTGAAATTGCTATTCTTCGAGAAGAGATAAAGCTGGTGTGTGTCCACAGGAGATGGTTCCGGCCTAAAGTAGCTACCTGATCGTCTCTTCTGCTTTTTAAAAAGCGTGTCTGGTGTAGAGGGGGAAATGCAAACTGCAGTGCCAATCAAAAAAGCAAGCTTTAAAAGTGTCAGCATTTATTTGAGCTAAAATACGAAGTGGTTGCCTAAGCTTTGTCATGCGAAAGTACTAAAAGCACATAGTGGAGAGAATTATCACAGCTTGCAATAATCAGTCTAAGAAGATTAAATGGCTGAATTTTTATTTTGCTTTTCTTTTCTAAGCTGGGTTTATCTTCATTCACAGGATAACAGCAGAAGATGACTGGCAAACTTAGTCTTCTGGGGTTCATCTTGGAAACCATTTCCTGTTTCTTTTCACCCCTTTACCTTCCCAGTCTTCCTATTCAATCCCATTATTTCTTCTCTTAAAAAAAGAAGCAAACTATATGGATTTCTTCCTTTTCTTCTTCTCTTAAAAAAAGAAGAAGAAAAGGAAGAAATCCATATAGTTTGCTCATATAGTTGACCACTTGGAATGGTGACCAGAACAGCATCTCTGGATACATATGATAAGGTACTGACTCAGATTGGCCATGATGCTATGGGGCCTGCAATTAAGATCAGTTCCCAGGAGTGGTGGTATTTGTCAGGATTAGCTCCAATGCCAATAGCCCCGGTGCCACTGTAGGACCAATGGGTTCAGAGCCAGACTCTGATTCAGGTTTAGAACAGGTTAATTGGGGACCCAGTTCATTCATAGAGAGCCCTAGGCCATGAGAGTTTAGCTCAGCTTGGTTTCCCACCTGATTACAGAATGAGGGAGAGGGCTGGTTTAGGCCTCAGCAGGATGAGGAATGTCAGAATGGTGAGAGCATCATTCTGACTGGTTTCTTCAGAGGGGAGCTGAACTATAAGGTTGTGCACGGAGCTCGAAAGGGGGGTGGAATCTCAGCAAACTCGCTGGACTCAACCCCCCGAGCTCTGTTCGACGAACCTCTCCCCAGCTTGACTCACGAGAACACAAGCTGAGCCAGGGAAATCTACTTCCGGGTGCTACGTTTTCTACATAGAAAATAGCGTAATATATGCCGTTTATGTAGAAAATTGCATAGTATTCATTAAAAACTGCTGCAATTTACGCAAATTGCAGCCATTTTTAACGTATACTATGCCATTTTCTACATAAACAGCGTAGAGCCTGGGACCCAGAAGTCCGGCGAACACCAGCTGAGGCACTCACCAGAGGCTCGGCTTGCGTGCCGGGGGCACTTGCCGAGCACCCCACGAGTCGAGTGCCAGACTCAGTGCCCATCATCCCTAGTTGAACACTCCTGACCAGCTGCCAAGTATTTGACCTTGAATGACAGGACTACAGCTAAGAAAGCTGATTGCCTCTCTGTGGAAACCAAACAGCCTGGAGGAAACTGGACTAAGGAAGGAGGGGTTTTCAGAACTGTTTCTTGGGAATTGAGCAGTTTCGAAACACCTTCTTTAAATGTGCTGCTGATTTACAGGCTAGAGTCTCCTGTCAGTTAGATTATCAGGAGGAAGGCTTTTGTCCCCCCCTCCGTTGAATTTAAACTGGTCCCAAGGTGCTGAGGCCTTTGCTGGGAGCATTCTCATCTTTATTGCCCGAAAACCTTCCTGCTTGGACTGAACACCATCTGAGATGCTCGATGCATTCTTCAGCTGGACTCTCCATCTAATCTGGACCCTTGTCTGTTTGAATCTTGTATCGCTAAGAATCTGCTATGGAATATAATGCTGGAAACAATGCCTCCAATGCCTGGACCACTTTCTTGTTTGGACTCGACTCCTTTAAGGTCTGGGCCTATAGCTGTTGCTGAACTATAAGATTTTTGAAGAGTGTAAGCATTAAACTGTTACCATGAGATTTGCTACAATAAATAATCTTACTGACTTGGGTGTCCTGTGTCACAATGTGTTCCAGAAGGAACAAGCCCATGACATTATTCCCACTTCTTCAGAATAAAGGCTTTACGGGGGGGGGGGGTATCCAAAAATAGACAGTGCATGTTAGAATGAAGATATGAATCCAAGATTGCTTGAATCCAGGTTCAGTTATGTACCGTGGCTAGGTTTGCCACCTGTTCCTTATTTCAAGGAACAGCTCCTTGTTTAGTATTAAAAGTTAGTATTGCTATAAAAGAAACTATCCCTTGAAATAACTAGTGACCAGTCCCCCCGTCCCCCCATGCCCTACTTTTATTGTGTGGAGGTGTCCTGTCTCTTACCAGTCTCTATTTCTCTAGGTAATGGACAGTGGTTCCCAACCTTGGGTTCCCAGATGTTTGAAAACCTTCCCCTAGACTCTGGTGCATGGAGCCTAGGTCAATGGTTCCCAATGTTGGGTTGTTGGATTACAACTTTCAACATCCCACAATGGCATGGTCAATTGTCAGGGATGGTGGGAGTTGTAGTTCAAAACCATCTGAGTTTCCAAGGTTGGGAACCACTGGCTTAAGCCCTAGGGCAGGAGTAGGCAACCTGTGGCCCTTCAGATGTTTTGGCTACAACTCCCATCAACCTCAGCCAGCATAGCCAATTATGAGAGGTCATGGGAGTTGTAGGCCAAAACATCTGGAGGGCCACAAGTTGCCCACCCCTGCTCTAGGGGAAGGCTTTCAAACACATACTATTAGTGATTTCCTCAGGTTTCAGAGGAATGCTAGATATGTCAACCAGGTTCTGGGTTGTCTCCGCCTCCCCTGTCTCTCCAGCTGTTAGCTTCCACCTTCTATTCTGGTGTCAAGAGAGAAAGAGAGGGGGGGAAGGCAGGTGGCATATGAAAGGGCTTTGGCTCACATCCCTCCTCACCAGATTTGCCTCTATTTACCAGGGATGTTGAAGAGTCCTTGGTCTCGAGTCACGAGTCGAGTCACGAGTCTTTAGACCCGAGTCTCGAGTCCGAGTCCGAGTCCTTGGTCCAAAATGGTGACTCACGAGTCACGAGTCACTCCCAAAGCTGACTCCACGAAGTCCCTATTAAAATCAATGGGGTTTTTTCCCAACAAAATAAGGCTACTTCAGATGTGTGGTTTAAATAAATTCTAGGCACAAGTGTGCCTTTTTATTTCAAAACTCTGCAACTGATTTTGGCAAGAACAGACCAGGCAGAAAAACCCAAAATAACCAGGCAGGCAGAGGAGGCAGGGAACCCCAAAGCAGGCAGGCAGAGGCCTTTGTCTTGGACAATTCAACTGTTGAACTGGTCAAGAAGAGACCAGGCAGGCAGAGGAGGCAGGGAACCCCAAACAGGCAGGCAGAGGCAGCCAAACCCAAAATGTCTGAAAGGTTGCATTTTAGAAAAATGATTTTAAAAAATAAACTTGCTGTACTTCCTAAAACTTATCCATGTTGCATTTGAGGAACATGATTTTTTCTAAATGTTTGGCCCCCATTCTGGAACGGTGAGATCTCATCACAATTCCACCCTCACTGAACACCCGCTCCACTGGTGATGAACTTGCTGGAACCAGAAACACACTCAGAGCAGCCACACAGAGTAATCTCAGGTCCTTCTTCTGCCTCTCCCAAGTACGCAACACATCAATCAAAATAAATCTTGACACACTGTTGGGGCTGCACTCCTGGTAGCCGTCCATAGTGGCCGAGCAGCGGCACACCTCGCTTCCATGCGCTCTTCGCCGGCAATCACGCTCCTCTCCATTCCTTCTGGCACAGCCCAGGGAGGTTGACGAGTCCTTGGTCTTGAGTCCCAAGTCAAGTCTCGAGTCCCATTAAAAATATTGGAACTCGAGTCCGAGTCGAGTCAGAGGGGGGACTCAGTCCGACTCACGAGTCAAGTCCTCGAGTCCGAGTCCCCATCCCTGCTATTTACCTCTTGGCCTACCACAACTGACCAAGCCTTCACATTTATTAACAGTGGTGGTGGGCAGGCATTTGGAGAGACCTGTGGGGGATACCCGATTAAGAAAAATAGTTAATGTGTGCACATTGCATTAGAGTGCACTAGCTTCTTTTCCATCCATAATTATAGGGATAGTAATTGTTGCTTAATTAATTAATCATCTGGTGTGTCTTCATTTTAAATGTTGCCCTTCCATTGTGTTCCCCGGGTGGTATACAGAAAGAATCTAATAACTAAAAATAATCAAACTAATTTAAAAATAAAATAAGCAAAAACTGACAAAGTCATAAAAGCAACACAAAATAGTTAGCACAATTAGAAACTGGAAATAAAAAGGTCAGGAACATTAAAAGGAGATTTGTGCAAAACCCTCCCACACACATTTTGAACAGAAATGAAGGTGGGGGAAGAGGTTTTGGGACATTCAGGGGAGGGGGCAGATGTTCTCTGAGATCTGGATGGGTGTGATTGCATTACTAATATTTTATACTGCCTTGCCAAAAAATTCTCCCAAATATTTTTGACGATTCTCATCCAATCGGATAGAAAAGAAATAGCTTTTGAAAAGAAATTCAAAGGAGAATAACATCTAAGAGAAATCCTCATGAGTTGGGTTCAGGGTTCTTGTGCTCACCTTACTTATAAGGTAGCTGACTAGTGTGTGTGAATGTCCTGTCTCATTATACAATTAGCTCTGCAGCAACCTGTGGGTGGCCTCCTTGGCTTCCCACACTTCAGTTAAAGGACAGGGGAAGACATCATGAAGTAACTCCTCCCCTGGGGCATTTGCCGATTAAGAAATGCAGTCAGCAAAGCAATGTAAAGATGTATATGAGAAAGGGAACACACACACACACACACACACACACCACGCTCTGTCATCTTGCAGTGATTAGGTAAGCTCAAAAACATTGTTTCACAATTTCACAATTATCAACATAAATTCAAAATAAATCATAAAAGACCCTGAGAAAGAAACAGAAAAATCAAAGCCTCTTTTGCACAGGAAGAAAACTTCAGGGAAATTGGATGACAGAATCGGCACAGCAATAGTTCCATCTCTTCCCCGGAGCTGGACCCAATACTGCCCCCCTCACGCCTGCTACTGGGCTTTCAAGGAAGGAGAAGTATTATAAGCATCTGCACTAGAGACAAAATGTATCCAATCACCCTTCAGAAATTTAATGTTTGGATAATCCTGGGGAAGGCGATGAACTCAGAAGAATGACCACTAGAGCTGAGCCAAAATTTCTCAGTAGACATTTTTTTTTACACACAGGTTGTGAGATTTTTCTTTTTCTTACACCCCGCTCCACCCAGAAATGGAATGCCACTTTGCAGAATTTTCTCCAACTTTTCTCCACCATTTTTTGCAGTGCCCTCCCTGGAATGATGCTAGGTGTGGGGCATTGTGAAGAATGCAAAATGGTGGCTAGCTAGGCTGCCAAACATTTGCTGCTCTTGCCACTTATGGTGACAGGACAACAACCAAAACGTCTTAGGAAAAAAGATAGAAGCTGTGCTACAACCAGTGATAATTATGAGTCCTGCCCCTGAGTTGGGATGTATAAGAAATTCATTTCAGTTCATTTCTGATCAGTATTTACCCAGTTCACACCTTCCAGACCAAACATGGACTTCAGTGCAATATGCGGTCAAAGTACCGTACCTATATTTATGAGCTTCCACTATGATTCATGGATTTAAAAAAAATAATTCAACACCATGCGTATATTTGAAAAATGCATATGAAAACATTTGAAAAGTGCACACAGGCGCACTTTAATCAATGGGAGAAGAATGTGTACATTTCAAAGATGCACACAATTGATATATACATTTGGAGGAAATACACATGAAAATACATACACACTTTGCGCGCGCAAAGAAGGAAATAAGAGCCGAGACACAGAATGATGGTGCAAATTAGGGCCACATTTATTGATTCAAGGATCTGTGAAGGGACGAGTGCAGGTGCTAGCTAAACTGGCCCTTAGCCAGTATACCCTTCAATGGGTGAAGCATCGCAATCCGAGGAGTGGCGCTGCAACTAACCACTCCCTAGTTTTACACCATGCGGTGTTGGAAGGCCTCCTCCATGTCACCTCCTCACGGGGCCGTGAAACGCCATGCGGGTGAGAGGAATTGGCCTCAAAGGCGGACCCTATCTCCCCTCGGCCGAGCCATGAAACCGGGGCCAGGGAAGCCTCAGGTATCGCCAGTCACCTGAAAAGGTGCCGTGGGATGATCACCAAACCTCACCCCACTGCCTAAAACCCGCACTTACCACCAATGTGACCAAATTAGGGAATCTACACAAAACAAAAAAGCACCCAACCCAAGAACACAGTGCAGAGTAGGCAAAACACGCACACCACCACCAGGCCAATCAGCAATGGTGAGCCAAAATTCCTACTCGGGCCTATCAACTGGCGACCAGAAATCCCACACTGTGAATTGGGAGGGAGGGAGGAAGGGAGCTGCTTTTGAGAAAAGAGGCAGAGGGTGGAGCGACGCTGCCTAATAAAGGCCTCTGTTGCTCCTCCCCCTGCCTTGAGCCCATAGGTGGTTTTTTTTTTTAATTTTTTTTTATTAAATTTTAAAACAATACAAAGAAAATAACACACACACATAACTAATATTGTGCTCCCATCACCATGGGACCAAACAATCCAATAACTCTATAATTGTTCATTATTCCAAAAATACAACATATCTTGATAGGGTAAACTCCCTTTCCCCTTTTTAAACACATATTCCAAAATAAACCCCAAATATCCTTAAAATTATTTTTCTTTAATTGACCCCTTTTGCATTTAATATTACAAGTCAACATATCATTCAAAGCCATATCCCATACTTCTTTATACCATTCAGTAATAGTGAAAACTTGCTGGATTTTCCATTTCCTTGCTATCATTAGTCTACCTGCCGTTAACAAATTTATGATTAATTCTTTAACATTTTGAGAACCGATCACCTTTTCCGTTATTGTTAGCAAAGCTAGTTTAGGGCATACCTCTAAATCAGCTCCAACAATTTCTGATATTTCCTCAAAAATCATTTTCCAAAAATCCATTACATTTTTACAGCTCCACCACATATGAGCATATGTACCCAATTCCTGACATCCTCGCCAACACATTGGAGAACATTTATTATCTATTCTATTTAATCTCACTGGAGTCAAATACCATCTCCAAATTAGCTTATAAAAATTCTCTTTAATTCTTATAGACATATTTTTCAATATTCGCCTATCCCAAATCTTATTCCACTCATCCTTTGATATTTCCTCTTCAAACTCTGTATCCCAAACTATTTTAAGATTTTCTGCTTGCTCTTCTGATTTCTGCAACATTTTATATAACATCTTTGTAAGACCCCTAGCTGATGCATTTCCTTCTACGAGTTCTCTAGACATAACCACCTGCTCAAATGCAGTGAAATCCCTTTCATGCTCATGTCTCCTCTTCCATTTCTTACCCCATTGTACTAATTGAATTAAATTTAACCAAGAAATTCTTCCTGCCCCAACCCTATCAATTATTTGCTGTCTTGTCTCCATTTTTTCCAGCCAATCCATTAAAGTTATCACCTTTTTCTCTCTAAAAATTCGTTCTAAATGTCTAACATTCTCGGGAAAATCTTCCATAACCACCACTGGAGTAAGTGGGGATATACCTGGTAAAAATATTTCCTTATTTCTACCCCAAATTTCTAACATATTTTTTAAAGAGGGATTTTCTAATCTTTTTGTCATAATATGTCCTTGTTTTGTAAATAAGAATTTATCCACCCTATTACCCAATTCAAATGCTTCTATTTCCCACCACATAAAATCTTTTCTAACAATAATATCCATAATATATCTAAGTTGATTAGCTATATAATACCATTTTAAATTAGGGAGACCAAGTCCCCCTATTTTTTGAGCTTTATACCATCTATTCTTAGTAATCCTTGATTTTTTCCCCCATTACAATAGCTATTTAACATTACTTGCCACTCTTTGATTTCTTTCTCTGATATCTTATATGGTATCATTCTAAATAAAAAATTAAACTTTGGTAAAATCTTCATTTTAATCAAAGCTATCCTACCAAACCACGATAATCCCAATTTTTTATAATCCTCTATTTGATTTTTAACTTCATCTTTTAGTTTTTTAAAATTACATTCCCCTATTTTATCCATATCTTTTAATATATCAATACCTAAATATTTAATTATGTTTTTTATCTTTATATCCACTTTCCTTTGTTTAAATCCCCTTTCCTCCAGTTTACTATAATTAAATGTCATTATCTCCGATTTATCCCAATTAACTTTTAACCCTGTTACTTCTCTAAATTCATCTAAATGTTTCTCTATCCAATCCCAATTTTCTATAGGCCTTTCTAATGTTAACAAGATATCATCTGCAAAAAGGTTTATCTTACATTTGGTCTCTATTCCTATCCCCAGTAATTTCTTCTCCTGTCTTATCGAATTCGCTAACAATTCCATAACTAACACAAATAATACTGGGGAAAGGGGACAACCCTGTCTAGTTCCCCGGCCTAGGCTAATAGTTTCTGTTATTCCATCATTTACAATTACCGACGTGACATTATGAGTATATAATTGGTTAGTAATACCTATAAATTTTTCTCCAAACCCCATAGTTTTTATTAACATCTTTAATGCAGGCCATTCCACACAATCAAAGGCTTTAAAAATATCCAATGCAAGAACCCCCACTTTCAAATTATTTTTCTTTATTAAATAAATTATATTCAGAACCCTTCTTGTTAAATCTGCCATTTGTCTTCCTTGAATGAAACCACATTGATCTATCCCTATATACTTATTTAGAAAACTATTCATTCTTCTAGCTAAAATTGCTGTCAATAGTTTAGCATCTTGATTAATTAATGATATTGGTCTATAAGAACCTGGTTCTGCTAAATCCTTCCTTGGTTTCGGGATTAAAATAGTCAGGGACTGTTTCCATGACGGGGGGATCTCTCCCCCCTGTAAAATATCATTAAACAACCGTTTTAACTTTGGAATTAACATTTTTTTAAAGACTTTATAATATTCCGCCCCCAGACCATCCAGTCCTGGCGTTTTCCCCTGTTTTAATTTATTTATAGCACTTTCTATTTCAATTTCTGTGAATGGTTGCTCCATTTTCTCTCTATCTTCATCCTGGATTTTTATTTTTAAATTTTTCTCGATATATTTTCTACTCTCAGCTTCCAACCATTTTCCTGCCTTATATAACTCCGTATAATATTCATGAAAAATTTTCAATTTATCCTTTACTAGATTATATTCTTTACCCCTCTTATCTTTAATCACCCCCACTAAGCTTTTTTCTTTTCTTTTTTTTGTGCTAATCTAGCCAACATTTTAGAATTTTTATTACTATTCTCAAAATACTCCCTTTTTGTATAAATCAAATTCCTTTGTACCCTGTCCAGTTCTTTATCTCCAATTCTTTCCTTTTACCCTGTAATTCTGCAAAAATCTTTTTATCCCTCTTCTCTAAATACTTCTTTTCCAAATCCCTAATCTCCCCCTCTAGCTTTTGATAAAAAACTTCTTGTTGTTTCCTCAAATTTATTGCCTCTCTCAATCCTATTCCTCTCATTACACTCTTCATTGTATCCCATATTATCGCTTCAGTACATTCTTCTGTTTGATTAAATTCCCAAATTTCCCTCAATTGCTTCTCTATTTTTTCTGTTAAATGTTTAAATGAAAAATATTACAATTCAATCTCCATCTTTTCACTTCTCTATAATCCTTATGTATCTTCAAATCCATATTAACCAAAGCATGATCTGTAACTTTTATCACTCCTATCTCTGTGCCCAGGATCCTTGAAAACAGTGTCCTGGACACAAAAATAAAATCTATCCTAGAATAATTCTTATTTGCTGATGAGTAAAATGTATATCTTTCCTCATTCCCCTTGACCCCTCTCCAAACATCTAGCAACCCTTCCTTACTAATTAACTTATTCAAGATCGTTAGATTATTTCTCTGATCATCTCTCGTCGGATTGGATTTGTCTTTTCTTCTATCCAATACCATGTTAAAGTCCCCAGCCATAATAACCCTTTGATTTTGAAAATTACCCATTTCTTTAAACACATGTTGATAAAATTCTCCTTGATTTTGATTGGGAGCATAAACATTAACAATAACATATTCTTCCCCTCCCAAGGTCCCATACATTATAATATATCTACCTGTATCATCCTTTTTCACCTTTAAAACATTAAAACCACAATTCTTTGAAATTATAATTGCTACTCCTCGTGATTTAGATGATCCACATGCTATCTCATATATTCTAGACCACCTCAATTTCAATTCATTGACTCCTTTCCTTGCCTGGTGCGTTTCTTGCAAGAATATAATATCTGCCTTATCCTTCTTAAGAAGTGCTTCTATTCGCCTCCTCTTAGTAACTGAACCTAGCCCCTTAACATTTAAAGTTGAAATTCTTAATTTATAATCCATCTATTAACATCATTTTTCCTTTTTTGGTCCCCAAAAGTGAATATAATACACAATAACATGCCCCTTAACCCACCCCCACATTCATCTAAACTATCCCCCCTGCTAAGCCAGGGCAACTTGCCCCACCCTAAACCTACCCACCTATCCCGGGGGGGGGGGGGAAAGGACCCATCACCAGCCCGAACAGCAGCCCCTCATTCCCTCCCGGATAACTTCTTTATAAAACATTTTCTATTTCTTTTTTCTTCTCGTGTTGAAACGACCTCTTATACAATTCCTCCGCTGGCTCCTTCTTCTTCCAGTTGACCCATCAATTCTGGACCCTCCGCATCATCATGAAGCCCCAACTCTCCCAGCAGGCCCATGCCTTGGTCACATGATGAGATCTTGTATCTCTTACTGTTCCACACAAAAGTAAGAAAGACTGGATAACCCCAGTTGTATTGTAATCCCTTTCTGATCAAGACTGCTGTACACGGTTTAACACTTCGCCTCCACTTAATTGTTTGCTGACAAAGATCATTGTAGATTTGCAAAGTAGCCCCCTTAAAAGCTACTTGACTTTTCTTTCTGATCGCTTTCATGAAAACATCCTTCTTGTATAAATTTGCAAATTTCATTACAACATCTCTGGATGTCATACCACGCCTTAATCCTTCCACTCTATGCACAATCTCAATGTCCATATCATCCCAAAGAATTGTTTCTCCAGAGACAGCTTCATTCATCCATTCCAAAATACTGCCTCTTAACTTATATCCAGTCTCCCCCATCTCCATGGGGAAGCCTCTGATCCGAATGTTGGAATGACGTTGCCTGTCTTGCATGTTGATCATCTGTATTTCCATCTCATTAAATTTCGTTTCATACTTTTCAAAACTTTTTTCATCCTTCACCTGGAGTTTTTCCACCTTATCCACTCTAACTTGCAGCTCTTTAATTTGAACCCCCAGATGATCTATGGTCTCTCTCATCTGCTTCATATCCTCTTGATGCAGTTTTTGAAATTTCTCAATTGCTTCTGTATGTTTTTGCTGGCCTGTTTCCATAGAGCTTTGAAACTGTAATAAAATTTTCTCCCAATCTGGTGCTGCCCCTTTAAGCTTAGCTGGAGATGTTGTCTTTGGCTTGGCACCAGCAGGGAATTTGCCAGCTGAATCCGCCATTTTTCCGCCCTTCCCCCTCGCTGTCTCGGAACTTTCACTACCTCGTAGCTTCTTATCAGGACCCAGTTGCTCAAATTGATAAGAAAATTCAGTATCTTTCGTGTCAAGGATCCTAATTAGCCTTTTCAAACTGTTATCCGAGGACGATCGCGTTTCCAAAGAGGGGGTAGGGACTTTTTCACCCGTCTGGAGCTCATAAACAATCCAGAGCAAAGCACAGCAAAAGAAAACTATTCTTTTTATTTCTTTATTAGCTCTGCATCTGCATACCTTCCAGAAAGCAAACAGCAAAGGAGTTTTAACTCACGATTTGTCTTTCCTGTGTATTTTGCAGATGTTTTCAAATCATTCCGGAAGCTCGGCAGAAAAGCTACTGTTCCATAGCCGGCGAAGGCTCCTCCCCCCCATAGGTGGTTTTAAAATTAAACAGCTTCGTCTCTTATTCCTCATAGTCTTCCCACCAACAGCAGCTACACGTTGGTGGGGGAAGAATATTCATGCAAAACCCCACCCACACAAAGATCACAGTGTGATACAGACATGAGATGGAACAAGCTTTGAGCTGGAATTTGGAGAACTTTGGACTCAAGTTTTGCTTGTATGTACATCCCTATGAGAAATTGTTGGAGAATTTTTCTTCCCCTGGAGAAATTTGGTGAAATGGTCCCCACATTTGTATTGCCCACAAATAGGGTGGAGCATTTCGAGAGGCCATTTGTGCACAGCTGTAATATTTCATGCAGTGGTTGGAGGACTGGCATCTTTATTTTCTTTTCCCTGTACCCCGTCCTGTATTTTTTTAGCAGGGCCCCTCATTTGGGGAAATCACAGATGGGAAGATGTACCAAAACTTCCCTTCCATGAACTTCCTTAAGTTAACTTATCTTAGGTTCTAAGCCAATGTGTTTTGAGATGCAGTTATGCTGTCATGACTTACAGCCAGAATCACTATGACATTAAACATTCCTCTGTGTGTGTACAAAGAGCTAAACTGTCCAGATGGCCCTTATTAGAAGGAACATTTATATTCAGCCTATACCAAATTCCACAATTAACCCTACAGAATGAAATGGGTTTTCCTTATTACAGAATATCACAGCTCCATTGAAGATGGTCTTATGGCTCTCTCTCTCTCTCTCTCTCTCTTTTTCTCCATGACACCTACATCTCCATTGTTGATCCCTTATTTTGTAAATTTCATCTCATAATACTACACATAACCATACCACGTTAATCTGTGACTTTCTCTGGGACCGTCGGAGCATCATGTTTACATGGCTAATGTGCAGATCGATTCAAGTTTAGATTTAACAGATGTTACTAGCCCTAGCCCTGGACCTTACTCTCTGCTCCATTAACTTTAATGATGGGAGGAATACATCAAACCTGGAAGGGTACTTGTATTAGAAAACTACATTCTACATTTGCATCCCATTTGTCCTGCACAACGGTAATGATTTTGCCCTTACACAATTTGGTGTGGTGCTCGCTCCTGTTCACCCTGCACCCTCACCAAGAGCAGGTGGCTAAAGATTTGAACTGATGATAGAGCTGTGTGCAAACAACCTCTCAAAGTTCTCCACCCTATTTGGGGACAGAGAAATTGGGAGACAATTTCACTGAATTTCTCCAGGAGGAGGAGAATTCCTCAAACTGTTTCTCATAGGTAGGGCTCACCATTGACAAGGGTTGTGTCACAGCTTCTTTCTTTTTCCCTAAGGATTGTTTTTTGTGGCGGCTGGGGGTGCACTACCATTGCAAGTGGCAACAACATGTTGCCTGGCCCCCATGTTGGCAGCCTGGCCCCCATTTTTCATCCTTGGCCAACTCACAGTGACTACCGAAGCTCAAAAACACAAATGATTTAAAAAACCTATAAAATTGTTTTAATAAAAAACTATACATTTTAAATAAATTATAAAATGAGGCAGAAAAGTGGGGGAAGAAATTGGAGGACAGAATGATTTTGTCACACTAGTTCCATCTCTTCCCTGGTGCTGGGCACAACACTGCCCCCCCACACCTGCTACAGGGCTTTCAGGGCAGGTGCCACAGTTGCAATCCCAAACCCCTCCCCTTGCACAATTATACTTTTACCCATTTTGGGGGCACAGCTATATTTGTACCCATGGCATGCACACTCTGACACATCCACACCCACATGCACACACACAAATGTCTCAGGTGGAGCAAATCACTATAACTTCTTTTTTGTTATTAACATTTTATGGAAAGTTTTCTGATTTTCTACCAATACAAATGACCCATATTTTCCCTTCCCTCCTCTTCCCCACATCCATTTTCCACTCACACCTCTTCTTCACATATGTTAGATAAATAACAACAAAAAGACATAGATAGATAGATAGATAGATAGATAGATAGATACACACACACACACACACACACACACCTGTGCATCCTATTGCTCTCCTGACTGGCTGCTAGAATTCACATAGTTGGCATCTGTCATGGCCCAAGAGCCAGTGTGGCGTAGTGGTGAGAGCGTTGGACTGGGACCCAGGAGATCTGGGTTCTAGTCACCGCTTGGCCATGAAACTCACTGGGTGACTTTGGGCCAGTCACGGACTCTCAGCCTAACCTACCTCACAGGGTTGTTGTGAGGATAAAATGGAGGAGGAGGAGGATTATGTAAGCTGCCTTGGGTTCCTTGCAGGAAAAAAGGTGGGGTATAAATATAATAAATAAATAAAAAATCAAGACTGTGTACAACTCCAAAATCCAACTGCAGACACTTTCATTTCCCCCCAGATATCCTCACCTCATATTAGCTGGCTGCTCTGTACTGCCTGTGAGAAGGTTTCTTTGACCCATTTCTCATGCATGCTTCAGCAAAGTCACTTTCACTGTCTGTGGATTACATTTTAGTGACTAAAAATGCCTTCAGTAGCCATGTCTTCTGATTCCGTGAGTGAATCCAGTCAGAGATTGAAATATCAATATAATATCTTTGTCTTAGCTTTCAGTGATCTTTGTACCAAGCATGCGGCAGCAAAACTAAATTTTAGATACAGTTTCTTAAAATTGTTTGTGTGTGAGTGAGTGTGCATCTTAAAATTGTGTATGTATGTCTGTTTTAAATGCCTCCTGGGCAATTTATGCCTGCACATGTCACTGATGGCTAACCATTTTAGCAACTGTGACACTTGTCATGTACAAAATAAGAGGACTGTCATTCTAACTATATTGCTACTATATACTGTCAATCACAGTATATATGCAGTGCCCCATAGAGCAGTGTATGCCTTGGTGTGGTTTTCTTATTCAGCTACTGAGCCTGAGGGCAAAAACAGACATACTTTAAAACTTGTATCTAGCAGCTATATCTTTTTTAAATTTTTATTCTAGAGTAGGCACAGGGCCCTTGATCCAGATCTGCCGTTCTGTGCCTACTCTAGAGTAAAAATGAGAATGAGAAGAAGAAGAAGAAGAGGAGGAGGAGGAGGAGGAGGAGGAGGAGGAGGAGGAGGAGGAGATGGAGCCTCTAGACACAGACAGGGATGGGGACTCGGACTCGAGGACTCGACTCGTGAATCGGACTGAGTCCCCCCTCTGACTCGACTCGGACTCGAGTCCCAATATTTTTAATGGGACTCGAGACGACTCGGGACTCGAGACCAAGGACTCGTCAACATCCCTGGGCTGTTGATGAGTCTTCTGGCTGTGCCAGAAGGAGCGCGATCACCGGTGAAGAGCGCATGGAAGCGAGGCGCGCTGCTGCTCGACCACTATGGACAGCTACCAGGAGCGCAGCCCCAACGATGTGTTGAGATTTATTTTGATTGATGTGTTGTTGTGAGGGGTTTGGGTTAGGGTCAGACATTTTGGGTTTGGCTGCCTCTGCCTGCCTGTTTGGGGTTCCCAGCCTCCTCTGCCTGCCTGGTCTCTTCTTGACCTGTTCAACAGTTGAATTGTCCAAGACAAAGGCCTCTGCCTGCCTGCTTTGGGGTTCCCTGCCTCCTCTGCCTGCCTGGTTATTTTGGGTTTGTCTGCCTGGTCTGTTCTTGCCAAAATCAGTTGCAGAGTTTTGAAATAAAAAGGCACACTTGTGCCTAGAATTTATTTAAGCCATACATCTGAAGTAGCCTTATTTTGTTGGGGGGAAACCCCATTGATTTTAATAGGGACTCGTGGAGTCAGTTTTGGGAGTGACTCAGGACTCGTGACTTGTGAGTCACCATTTTGGACCAAGGACTCGGACTCGGACTCGAGACTCGGGTCCAAAGACTCGTGACTCGACTCGTGACTCGAGACCAAGGACTCTTCAACATCCCTGGACACAGATATATAGTAATCTCTGTTTTCGCCCTGAGACAGCATGGGAGGAGGAGCATAGGCCTTTGCTTTTTATAGAATCATAGAATAGTAAAGTTAGAAGGGGGCCTATTAGGCCATCAAGTCCAACTCCCTGCTCAATGCAGGGACCCAAGTCAAAGCATCCCTGACAGATGGCCACAGTCAGGTATGCAGACCTTCATGCTCTAATCCTGGAGCACCATGAACTTCTTTTTCTTCTGTCACTTGCAACCCCCAGCCCACAGGTTGACTCACCATGGAGTCAAGATGGTCTTTTCATTTTCATTTTCACTGTTGTTATTGTCGACAAGCACCTCCATTTGTCATTGTGATTTTTGCTCGGTCCAGTTAATTTTCATCAAAGCCCTACACAATAGAAGGGGAGGTGTGCAAAATGTTGGTTTTTAAGATTCCAGGGAACTATGCAGTCTCTGGGCTAGCCCACAGGAAACAGCTTAGAGAAGCTTCTGAACTCCAGAAGCAAGGGACCTGTGTGATCCCTGATCCCGATTGTCTGACCAAGTTTGGAGGAGGAGCTCCTTGACCCACCTGAGAGATAAAATGTGGGCAAAGTTCCTTGGGTATATATTATCAGTGAGTCCTGCTCCCAAGCCCTGTGGGTTAGCTCAAGGACTGCACAGTCCCCTTGAACTTTAAAAATCAGCTTTGAGGAGCATTTTCACAAATGTTCCTAAATTGTGATTAATGTCCAGAACATGGGCAAAAAACAAGGGACACTTAGAAGATGGGGGCAAATTGCTTACGTGTTTGACTAAAGGCTTCCCCTAATCAAACATATGCATTTCAACATGAAAATCAAAACTCACAAAAAATCAGCACAGTTTTATACAAGTGGAATTTTATGCAGTCGCTGAGGTTTTGCGTGCCTGTGCATGATATCAACTGGTGTTTTTTCGGGGTGGCAGAATCATATTCATTTCAATTTTTCTTAAGCTGTACAGTACATTACATCCCATCTTGTCAAACACAGGTCCCCCTATAGATCTCATCATACACGACTTATATACACTACATGAAATGGTAGAGTTACATTTCAAAGTCAACACTTTGGGCCTTTGAGAATGGCACTCAAAAGACTTCCTGGTACCAGAGGGCAGCCTTCAGTCTCTCAGATAAGCCAAAAGATACCCTTGAGGTTAATTTCTTTAATGACTACAGGTTATGTACTCAATACAAAATAAAAGCAATAAAAAGCACCAAAAAAAGTAAGTCTAAAAGCCGCCCAGCTCATCAGTTTGAGCAGAACCTAGTCCATGTAATATGTCTTCAGTTATTGACTTGTCTAATACCTCCAAAAGTAATACCTGAAGGTCCATCACCAAGCTTATTGACTATGTGACTCTCGCCCTCACTGCCTGTAGATTTCTTTCTCCTTGTTGACCTCTAGAAAAGCCACATTGCTCAGTGTTTTATATTCTATCACATATGGCAACTTAATCTTTCATGTGGATTAAGGAGTCACAGTGGCTTAACTGAATCATTTTTATACTGACCCTTTCCCCCTTTCATATTTGCTATACTTTCCCTGTTCTTAGCTCTGTTGAGCAAATGGCACCAGAAAGATAATTCCCCATCCTCCATCTTTTGGGATATTCTCCTCCATGAAACCCATTTTATATCTTAGTTGTGATCTATTAACTTGGAAGGGCTATTCATTTGATGGGATTTTGTTTTATTTTGCTGAAATAAACTATTTTCAATAAAGGTATTACAATTAATACCTTCTCAATAAAAGTATTACAATTTAAACTGGCCCTAACTTTATTATCTCCTTAGGACAAGCCATGGCTATTTTGTATTAGAAAAGCCCATTCCCATAAGTCAAGGGGACCCTCTTAGGGATGGGCAACCTTTTTGGCCCTCATGGCCACATGCAGCATTGTGTCACACACACACACACACACACACGCCTCCCCACCCTGCCTGCTGAGATCAGGGAATGGGATCACTGGGGGTGGGGTGAGGTTAAAACAGAATGGAAACAGCAATCTAGGCTGCATCCAGATCACTAGGAGGGGGGCGAGGTTAAAATCACCCCCTCCATGATCCAGATCCAGATCCCTGTTTTTCCCCTGGTATTAGCAGTGGAGAAACAGTGGTCTCGGCTTCATTGGGAGCAGCAGTCTTTTCTCTGCTGCCCAGCTGATTGCTGATCAGCTGGGCTTTGTGGAAAAGTGGGAGGGGCTGCCCAGGGTTCCAACAGGACTTATGGGGAGTAGCTGAGGGCTTCACACTGCCAGTGCTCTAGTCTAGAGTAGTATTCTATGAGGTTATTATTATTACTTAGTATATTTCTTTACCACCTTTCTGGGATCCACCAAGGCAGTTTACAAAAAGTTCAACACACAAAAACCAGAATCAAATGATAACATATTACAACATTGAAAACAGCATTAAAAACTAAAACAATGATTTAAAAGCCAAGTTGAAAAGATGTGTCTTCTTGACCTGCTTCCTGAATGCAGGGAGAGTGGAGACCAGTCACAGGTCCAAAGCACTTCCATTCAGCCTGTAGGCCTCTGCAAGTGAGGGTGTCTTCAGAAGGGCCTCTCCTGATGATCTTAGTAACCCAGCAGGTAGGGATGTATGAGAATTTCATTTCAATTTGCAAATCACTCAAAAATGTCCCATTTGCAATTCTGAATGTGATCGAGAGCACATTTACTCCAAACATGTTCACAAATCCCAAATTTACCTTCACATTCGTAAAATGTGTACTTGAGAAATGTGTAACTTCTTCAAAATGCACAAGTTTCTCAAAATACACATTTCCCCCCAAAAGGAACAACTTTCTCAAATTGCACACATTTTAAATCACTCACACTTTAATCTGGAGGGGGGATTAAGCAATTTTGGAAATTAGCGCAAATTTGGGAATTGTTTGTGCAATTTTCATGTTCGATAGCTCTTTGTTTTGTGCAATTTCCCATTCACGCAAAATGAGCAACAATCACAAACACAAATGCAAATTGAGGAGAGACAAGTAGTGAGCTGATGTTTGGGGAATCTTGGCAAACTCGAACATCACTCATCCCTATTAATATACTGCAATAGCTGGTCCCTCATATAGCCAGGTCCCAAGCCATTTAGCGTTTTATTGGTTTATACCAACACCTTGAATTGAGCCTGGAAAACAACTGGGGATAAGTGCAGATCTTTCAGTATTGGAGTGATACAATCATGGTATCACTCCATGATACTGCCCCAGAAAGAAAAAAAAATCAGCATATGCTTGTACACTGTGCATACATGGAACTACTTTGTATGTACATATGCACAGGCCTATTTGAATCCTGGCATAACACATTGACGGTGATGTGATCTTCTGGAGGCAAGAAATGCATGTTGACACAGAAAATGCTGGATGCAAAGCTGATAAATGGGTACCAAAATACTGTTATTAAACATGAGATTAAGGAATTAACACAAACAAAAAATAGATACTACACCAAATGCTGAATTACAGAGGGAAATGTAGAGGGACTTTTAATGAAACCCATAAGTCTCACCCTCTTAGTTCCCCTGAATTTTGGCCAATTCCTGCCCGCTGTTGCTTTCTATAAGCAGTAGCAAAGAGAGATCACAAATACTAAGGGGCTAGGTCCCCTATGCACCCCCAACCAGTAATTCAAGCACTATGTTGAGTACTGTGGTGTCCTGTGGTACAATCAGCAAAATGCTTCTCTAAAGAATTCTTGGGTTGCACTTTCTTGGTGGAAATCTAATAAGAGTGACATCATGGCAGAAATAATTAGGTTTATCTAAGAACAGGAACACTCCACTAAACTCTTAGGTTCATGCTGAAGGCAAAATGTTACCTTAACTCAGCTTTCCAAAGAACTTTCTTCACACCCACACATAGGAGCAGGGATAATTTTCTCATTATTTGTCCTTCACATTTTGCTTTCAGATGTAAGAGTGTGTCTGTGAGAAAGTTTCTGCCTTTTGTTAGGCTTGTATTAAAAGTTTCATTAAGGGTAATATTAAGTTTCCATAGAAACTGGCTAAGCAATTGGGAACAGCAGAAGGCAAATCCAGGAGGGAGCAGTTTCACTCGCTAGATGAGTCAAGTGGATGTCTTGTGTGCGGACACAGTAGGCAGCCCAAACAGGATGAGGGAGAAGGCAGGAGTGGGTCTCCAACCAGTAGTGGGTTTCCCCAGCGCAGGTCTCTCCCCTCCCTTGCCACGCGTAGCTGTGGGGGGGGGGCAAATTTGTGGGCGGGGAGAATGACGATCAGACCAAAAAGGTCTGATTACTACTGATTACTATCCACCAATCAGGAGGCAGAGTGGGTGGGGTGGCAAAGCTGAAATTAGGCTTGCACCCACCATTTTCTGCCTCCTTTCTAAAGCGGCTGCGGAGGAGAGAGACCTGCGCTGAGTTGTCGCTTCTGGCTACGTTGCCCAACTTGGAGTTGTGCTGAGTGTGTGCGTGCGAGAGGGGGAGAGAGATTGCTTTCCCTTTCATTTACATTCACTCCATTTTCTTTTCTTTTCCCCTTTTTTAGTGTTGCGCTGTGTGTGTGTGTGTGTGTGTGTGTGTGTGATGGGGGGTGTACTTTTAGTTTCTGCTTGCTGATTTCAGGCTGCCTCTGCAGCAAGCCTCTGCTTGCTGCGGGGCATCTTGCCGGCGATTCCGCTCCTGGCAGTGACTGAGCCTTCCCTCGTCTTTGCGCTGCCCATCGGTTTGCGTAGGCCCGTGCTGTAATCCGCTCGCTGCAGCGCTCCCAGCCGGGCCTTGTTCCTTCCCTCCAGAGACCCGGCTCTCCTTCCTCTGGAGCTCTTCCGAGGAGGGCCTCTGTTTCCCCGCCCCCCATGTTATCACCACAACTCTCCCATTGTCAGGCTTGGTTATTACTTGTCCCTTTTCTTTCTGGGACATGCTGGCTCAGCTTGTCTGAGCGTGGAAAGCTAAGCAGGGTCAGGCCTGGTTATTACTTGGATGGGAGACCCCTCCTCTAGTTTCCTGCATTGAGCAGGCAGTTGGACTCGATGGCCTTGTAGGCCTCTTCCAACTCTATGATCTATGAAATCTATAAAGCAACATCGGAAACACACAGAGACACTAGTTTCCAGAATGGGACAGGTCAGTGGAGCTCCCTTCTGGGAGCTCTGCTAACCTGCTCCCATCTGGAAATGAGTGTTTCTGCTTAAAATGAGTGTTTCCATTTCCATGAGTGTTTCTGGAAATGAGTGTTTCCATTTGCTTAAGGATCCACTAGCTTTGCACTAGCAGTGATTCTCACTAGTGCACAGGCAGCATACAGCATACTTAACTTATATTAAGTTGTAATTAATATAAAGTTATAAGAATTTTGGAATAATTTTGATCACGGTGGCCTAGGCTTTCTTTAATCAGCTGGCCCAGGGCATGCCAGCATCAGGTGGTGATGCCGGGTTGTCTTTGGCAGATTGGTGGCTGGCAGCTGACTGAGCCATCTAGCAGTCTTTAGCTCCTGCTACGCGCCTAGCCTACACAAGAGCAGGGAAGGAATTCTCTTATTTCCGTTTGGCGCGTGAGCTGCCCGGCATCTGGCCCGTCCCGGTGGAGCACCTCCTCCACTATTGTGTCTTTTCCCTTGAGCAAGGAAGGTCAGTCAGGACCATTCGTGGTAAGTTGGCTGCCTTGGCCTTTTTGTCTAAGGCCAAAGGTTGCGTGGAATTTATGGGAGATTTCAGGGTTCGTTGGATGTTGCTGGGCTGGGAACGTAACTGCCACCCATTCCTGACTCCCGCATTCCCGTATTGCCTGACATTTTGCTTGGTCTTCGTGACCAATGGCCTGTGCTGTGCCATACGACATACGATGCTGTTTTGTTTCAGGCGGCCGTGTTGACGCCCTTTTGGGGACATTTCGGGTATCTGAACTCGTGGCAAGGTCGAAATTTGACCGGTCTGGCCATGCCCTCCAATTTTCTGATCCGTCTCTGCTACCTGCCGCAGCTTCATTGCATCTGCTGCGGCGATCCAAGTCTGACCAGGCCACCTGGGGCTCTTTGGTCTCTTTCGCCACGGCAGCAATGGATGAGTTATGCCCTGTGTCAGCTCTGAATGCTTATGTGAGGTTGCGGGGGTCCACTCCCGGCCTCTTATTCATTCATGGGGAAGCGTTCCCTCTTACAAAATTCCAGTACTGGACTGTGACAGCGGGTGTATTGAAAGCCTTGGGCCTGGGGCACCTACGCTTTGGGACGCATTCATTCTGGATAGGAGCTGCTTCCACGGCAGTTGCCTTGGTTTGCCTGTGACACAGGTCCAGGCAGTGGGAAGGTGGCGTTCATGGGCATATCGAGTCTATGTCCAAAAGCTACCATGAGCGGTACTGCTGCTTCCTTCCTTGTTTTTCAGGTGCCAGCTG
This sequence comes from Shinisaurus crocodilurus, assembly GCA_021292165.1. Classification (NCBI taxonomy): domain Eukaryota; kingdom Metazoa; phylum Chordata; class Lepidosauria; order Squamata; family Shinisauridae; genus Shinisaurus; species Shinisaurus crocodilurus. The sequence goes on from JAHFWL010000334.1 coordinate 45,898, forward strand.
GGGACAGAGGCATGCTCGAATCTTGGTCTGTGGACATAGCTTCATCTTCTGGTCGGCCCGGAGAGCAGTTACGTCCGGTTTGGGACTTAACTTGTGCATCAGTGACGTGGCCAACATCCAATGGCTGAGTCGGCGTGGCTTGCGGTAGCACAGCCTCCTCCCGCTGCTGTTTGGCTCTGGCTTGGTGCGCCAGCCCCCTCATGTACTGATCATGCATTTGGGCGGGAATGATTTAAGCTTGCTGAAGAGCAGTGGATTGAGCAAGTGTTGACAGACCTTGCTGTGGGGCAGTATCGTTGGCCAGGAGTCCGGGTGCTCTGGTCTAACATGCTGCCATGTTTTCACTGGCGTTATGCCATGTCTCACCAGCGGCTGCACAAGGCAGTGTGCAAGGTGAATGGGCAGATAGGTAGGGGCCTTGGAGGCAGAGGCTTTACAATACCTCATCCCAGCATTTCCTTGGCCAGGTGGGAGCTGTATAGAAAGGATGGAGTTCACCTGTCGAATTTTGGGCTGGACATCTTCTTGGAGGATCTGCAAAGGGCCCTGCTTGGATTTCTTCTGGCAGGTGGGGGAGAGGAGACTACGTAACCTTGTCTCTCTCTGTGGCGGTTAAGTGCGGGATTAGGCAGTTTTAGGGGCTTGGTGATCATCCTATGGCACCTTTCAGGTGAGAGGCGTGCCCGAGGCTCCTGCCGCCGAGTGCCTCACAACTCGGGACTGCGGAGATAAGGCATGTCTCTGAGGTCTTCCTACTTCACCTGCTGGTACCTCATGGTCCGGTCGAAGCTGACTGCAGGAAAGACCTTCCAGCATCGTGTGGTGTTAAGCAAGGAGGGGATGACTTGGATGCTGTCACCTCCTTGCTGGATGTTTTGCCCTATAGCAGTGGTGACCGGCTGATAGCCGCTGTAATTAGCACCCACACTTTTTATCCCTTCGTAGATCTCCAATTGATGTTATTCAATAAATGTGGCCCTTCATTTTACCATCAATTGTACCCTAAAACCGTGTCTGACTCATTATTTCTCCTCTACGCACGCAAATTTCTACAGATGCTGATAGAACAGAACAGCTCATAGGTGTGAGCCCTCAGCTGGCCACTGGCAATTAGGCTGAAGGGAAGACAATGTCCACTGGCTTCCTTTCAGCCTGGGGTCCAAAGGGTTAGAGCATGGGAAGACAACATGGTACATGTGGGCCCCAATGGGCCCTCAGACACCTTTCTTCGTGCCTGCTGAGGTGCTCTACCCCTTCTACTTTTTATTTTAAATAACTTTTTTTAAAAAACTGGCAACTGGGATTGCATCAAAGCAAAGTGAGGGCCTCCAGCTGCTCCCATCTTCTTTTCCCAGGAATGCGTCTCCAGGCCTCATGTGGGGCTCAGAGACATCCATAGGAAATTGAGATGTCAAGTGGCACCAGGCCAATGCTTTCATCTTCAGTGTGCCCGTTTTGTGGTGGTGTTGAGGACAGTTTCTCAAATTGCCAAACGTGCCCATGGGGCCAAAAAGATTGCCTACCATTGGGTTAGTGTATTTGGCCTTGGAGGATGCAGTATACATATTCCTGTAACTTTAAGGAACCACTTCCATTTTGTCGGGCCTAGAGAATGTTTTACAGCTAGCAGGAATCAGTAGGCCTGCTTTGTTGTAAATGTTTGTCTTGGTTCTCTTCATAGTTCATTTTTTTTGTTTCCAAATAAAGTTAACTGAGACCTTATGCTGTCTTTGGCGTGTGAAGCCTACACTTAACAGAGCATAGTGACAGCATTTTGCTGCCTAAGGAGAAGGACAAGATGGTGCTTCCCACCCATTCTACATACAGAAGACAACCAGGCTGGCATCTGAAACTTCCCTCAACAATGGTGAAGGGATAGCATGCTCCACTGCACCTGAGAGTAGCAGGCTAACTGAGGGGGTGCAGGGCAGGCCATGTGGCACATAGAGCTCTGTCCCCCAATAGAAGGGAATGGCTGTGGGAGTGCAAGAGGAATGGTCATGGGGTCTGCTACCAGTGGCCCCACAATACCCAACATTTATTTATTATCTATTTATTACATTTCTATTCCACCCAATAGCCAAAGTTCTCTGTGCCGTTCACAACAAGTAACTTCCACTGCTCACTCTGCTGGTTCCATGAAGCTGAGTTTGAGGAACTCACCAGACCCACACTGTGCATACTAGGGCTTGTGTGCTCAAGCAGAGGTGTTGCAGCAGCTGCCCAGGCCTCACAACACTTTTGGGGACAAAAGGGTGCCTGTTCATCCCCTGAGGTCGAAATACACAAGCCCATGTGATGGCATGAGGGCTGAAGGGTTGAGTGAGCTTGATGCCGCTCCCCGTCAATCCCCCAAAACCACTATGGATGCATGTGCAAGGCTAAAGGAAGAGGGTTGGTCTTTGAGGCTAACCTGCACAGGTTCATTAAGCTGTGAGGGACAGTATCCTCTCACTGCTTAAGGGATCACATAGGAAGGGTGGGAGAGAGAACACTTGCTTTAAATCAAGGCCTTCTGAGAAACAGTCTTTTGATACGAGACAGAATGCTTCGTGCCCCTTTGAGGTGCTGTTTCTCTCTTTTGCTCCCTGGATTGGTGCCCTACCCTTTTTTTTGTCTTCTGATGGTTCAAAGAGGGAAACACCAAATGAAAGGGAGGGTGTTACGTACAGTCTCCTGCCTCAAGGAAGTCTTATGAGGACTTCAGTTCCCTATAGTAAGCAGTATGCTTCAGATTCTGGAGAGATGTAATTGTGAATGGTCAGTACTTTCATGCTCTGCTTGTTGTGACTTTCCAGAGGCACCTGGCTGTCTGCTGTTACAGAATACTGGACCAGTTGGAGCCTTAGTGGGGTTCTGTCAGGCAGCTTTTGTGACCAGAGAACTATCCCCCTTTCCTTGTCCATGGTGCTGAAATTTCACCTAATGCAGGCTTCTAAGTCATAGAATCATAGAATCATAGAATCATAGAAAAGTAGAGTTGGAAGGGGCCCACAAGGCCATCGAGTCCAACCCCCTGCTCAATGCAGGAATCTAGGTCAAAGCATCTCTGACAGATGTCTGTCCAGCTGCACCTTGAATGCCTCCAGAGTGGGAGAGCCCACCACCTCCCTAGGTAGTTGATTCCATTGTCTTATTGCTCTGACAGTCAGGAAATTTTTCCTGATGTTTAGGTGGAATCTAGGTTCCTGTAACTTGAGCCCATTATTCCGTGTCCTGCAAACTGGGATGACCGAGAAGAGATCTTTGCCCTCCTCTGTGTGACATCCCTTCAAATACTGGAAGAGTGCGATCATATCTCCCCTCAGTCTCCTCTTCTGAAGGCTAAACATGCCCAGTTCTTTCAGTCTCTCCTCATAGGGCCTTGTTTCCAGTCCCTTTATCATCCTTGTTGCCCTCCTCTGAACCCTCTCCAGTTTGTCTATGTCCTTCTTAAAGTGAGGTGCCCAGAACTGGACGCAGTACTCAAGATGAGGCCTAACCAGTGCCGAGTAAAGGGGAATTATCACTTCCCGCGATTTGGAAGCTATACTTCTATTAATACAGCCCAAAATTGCATTTGCCTTCTTTGCAGCCACGTCGCATTGCTGGCTCATATTCAGTTTGTGATCTACCACAATTCCAAGATCCTTCTCACTTGTAGTATTGTTGAGCCAAGTGTCCCCCATTCTGTAACTCTGCATTTGGTTTCCTCTCCCTAGGTGCAGCACTTGGCATTTATCCCTATTAAATTTCATTCTGTTGTTTTCGGCCCAGCGCTCCAGCCTATCGAGGTCACTTTGAATTTTGTTTCTGTCTTCCAGAGTATTAGCTGTTCCACCCAACTTTGTGTCATCTGCAAATTTGATAAGCATTCCCTGTACCTCCTGATCCAAGTCATTAATAAAAATGTTGAAGAGCACCGGGCCCAGGACCGAGCCCTGTGGTACCCCGCTCGTTACCTCTCCCCAGTTTGAGAAGGAACCATTGATAAGCACTCTTTGAGTCCGATTCTTTAGCCAATTGTGGATCCACCTGATAGTTGTTCCATCTAGCCCACTCTTAGCTAGCTTACTAATCAGGATATCATGAGGCACTTTGTCGAAAGCTTTGCTGAAGTCCAGGTATATAATGTCCACAGCATTCCCACAGTCCACAAGGGAGGTTACCCGATCAAAAATGAGATCAGATTAGTCTGACAGGATTTGTTCTTGACAAATCCATGCTGGCTTCTAGTAATCACTGCATTGTTTTCAAGGTGCTTGCAGACTGACTTCTTTATAATCTGCTCAAAAATCTTCCCGGGGATTGATGTCAGACTGACTGGCCTATAGTTCCCAGGTTCCTCCTTCTTGCCCTTTTTGAAGATGGGAACAACATTTGCCCTCCTCCAGTCGTCTGGCACTTCACCTGTCCTCCATGATTTCTCAAAGATAATAGACAGTGGTTCTGAGAGTTCTTCTGCCAGTTCCTTTATTACTCTAGGATGCAGCTCATCAGGCCCTGGAGATTTAAACTCGTTCAGAGTAATCAGGTGCTCCTTGACCATTTGCCTATCAATCTCAAGCTGCAATTCTGCCCCTTCAGTCTGCACTTCAGGTTTGCCAGGGGGGTCATAGACCCTCTTTTGGGAGAAGACCGAGCCGAAGTAGGAATTGAACACTTCTGCCTTTTCTTTGTCTTCTGTTATCAATTTGCCATCCTCATTGCGTAGTTGAACCACCAGTTCTTTCTTCTGTCTTTTACTGTGGATGTATCTGAAGAAAGCTTTTTTGTTGCTTTTAGCATTCCTCGCTAACCTTAGCTCATTCTCAGCTTTAGCCTTCCTGACACTATTCCTGCAGTTCTGTGCTACCTGCCTGTACTCTTCCCCTGTAGCCTGTCCTTCCTTCCACTTCCTATACGTGTCCTTTTTTGTTTTCAGGTCATCTTTGAGTTTATTGTGAAGCCACATTGGCTTCTTCTGTTGCCCTCTGCCTTTTCTCCTTGTGGGAATTGTTTGCAATTGTGCCTTTAAAATTTCCTTTTTTAAAACTCCCACCCCTCCTGGGCTCCCTTTCTCGTGAGAGTCACTTGCCATGGGATCTTACTAATCATTGTTCTGAGTTTGTTAAAATTGGCTTTCCTAAAATCCAGGGTACGTGTTTGGCTACACTCAGCTTTTGCTTCTGTTAGAATCAAGAACTCAAGTATAACATGGTCACTTTCCCCCAGAGTTCCCGAAACTGCCACTTTATCCACTAACTCGTCTCTGTTGGTTAGAATCAGGTCAAGGATAGCCGATCCTCTAGTTCCTTCCTCCACTTTCTGTAGGAGGAAGTTATCAGCAGCACAGCTCAGGAATTTCTTGGAGGGGCCATGTTTGGCTGAATAAGTCTCCCAACAGATATCAGGGAAATTGAAGTCCCCCATTACTACCACATCGTGCCTCCTTGAAACAATGGCAATTTGCTTTTCAAAAGTTCCATCCTCGTCTTCTCCTTGATTGGGTGGTCGGTAGTAGACTCCAACCGCCATGTTCGCTTTATTCTTTGCCCCCTTTATTTTAACCCAGATGCTCTCAATGGGGCTGCCAAGCTCCTCTTCCTGTATCTCTGTGCAGAGATACGTATTTTTAACATACAGTGCAACTCCACCTCCCTTTCTGTTGCTTCTGTTCCTTTTGAACAAGTTATACCCTTCAATTGCTGTATTCCAGTCATGGGAGTCATCCCACCAGGTTTCAGTTATCCCTATCAAGTCGTACTTGCCCTCATGTATCAAGAGTTCAAGTTCGTCTTGTTTATTGCCCATACTCCTGGCATTAGTATAGAGACATTGAAGATTATGTGCTTTATAGTCCGACTTTCCCCCTACATTTTGTGGTAGACTATCAATGGGCACCGCTGGAGCTGTTCTCTCCATTGTGGCATAGAGGCCTTCTTCCATTGGTACCCCCGAGTTTATGTCTCCCTCCCCTGTTGGATTCAGTTTAAAGCCCTCCTGATTAAGTTCCTCATGCTGTGGCCAAACACATTCTTCCCAGTCCTTGTGAGGTGCAACCCATCCTTTGCCAGCAGTCCATCTTCCAGGAAGTGTAGCCCGTGGTCCCAGAATCCAAATCCCTCACGTCGGCTCCACCTTCGTAGCCAGTCATTCACTCGGAGTATTTTTCTTTCCCTTTCTATGCCTCTTCCAAGTACTGGAAGGATGGATGAGAAAACTATCTGGGCCCCGAAGTTCTTGAGTTCCCTTCCCAGCTCTTCAAAGTCTGCCGTGATTTCTTTGTAACTCCGCTTGGCAGTATCATTTGTACCCACGTGGAAGAGAAGAAAGGGGTATGTGTCGGTGGGCTGCATGAGCCTCGGCAGCTGCTCTGTCACATCCTTAATCCGTGCCCCAGGGAGACAGCACACCTGGCGAGTCCATGGGTCTTCGCGACATACTTTGGCTTCGATCCCCCGCAGGAGGGAGTCTCCCACTACGAGTACTCTTCTCTTCCTCTTGCTGTAGGCCTTGGTTTGATTGCCTCCACTTGACTGACCCTCAGCCTCTTGCTCGCTGTCACGTTGGGTGCCCGATAATCCGTCCTCTGCAGGCTGTCCTCTGCTCTCGTCCTCAAGTACATGGAAGCGGTTCCATAGC